>VXBT01005643.1:740940-793598 GCA_013400235.1 Oriolus oriolus | reverse complement strand
CGCCTCGCTGCCGCCGCGCCCGCGCTCCTTCGCTTCCCGCCGCCGCTTCCCGCCGCCGCCGCGGGGGCCTTCGCGCGCTGTGTCGGCGTGCCCGGGCGGCGGCGGCGCCCCGCGGCCCCCGGTGGTGCCGAGCGCTGGTATCTGCGCGCCCTTCGGGGCCCGGAGCTCGAAAGGCACTGGGCACACCCCCAACACCGTCTTCTGCCGGCCGTGCGGCTCCTCACCGGGGGCTTCCGCCAGGTCCCGGCTCCCCGGCACAGCTCTCGGCGTGCTTGGGCCGGGGGAGGGCGGTGGTGGCGCCGTGCTCGTGTTCCTCCAGTGCGGGGAGGGACGAGCCACAGCGAGCAGTTAAACCCGGGCTTCAGCTGTGTATGCGTCGGGACATTCGTACCGGTGATACTCGCTGGGTCAGCCTGCTTACTGCTGCGTTTGCTCGGAGCTGTTGGCCCTTACCCTACTAACATGTCATGCTGGCGGTTCAGTGTCGCGTTTCGGCTTTGATTTGCCGAGCTTTGCAAGGGCTGTTAACTTTGGGGTACTCTCAGCAGATCCTCCGAATTCAGTTCCAGCTTAAGACTTGAATAATTTGGAGTCACTTACTGGAGGTACGGGTAGCTGCATTGCAAGCTGTCGAAAAATAGCTCGGTCGTGTAGCTCACGCGGTTGTACCTGCTGGGCTGCTGTCTCCTACTCGATTTGTAATGGTGTGAATTGAAGCCCTCGAATGGGTGATCATTCCCTTTACAAAAGTTGTTAAATGATTCCAGTAAGGTTCGTTAGCCCTGGTGGGAAACGACAGCATCCTCATCGTTCGTTGCAGTGAATGGGTTTTCATTTATAATACGGTGAAGCTTTCTCGATTGGCAGCCATTGTAAATAAATGAATGTAGAAAATGTTAAATAGTGGATGGAAAAAATACAACTATTTTGTCTAAGACGTCAAGTTATCAAGTAGGTAATAGAGATGATGAGGTAAAGTAAGGCAGGAATAGCGTTTATCTTCTGTGAAACAGAACTAAACTACGATTAGTGCTCAGAATTGTAAGCAGTAAAAATAAGGAAGACCAATCCTACAGAGTTTGACGCTTATCCAGCTGCCTGAGTGCACAGCATGCTAAGCTGAATGTATTTCAGGTGTGAGAGGAATGGTGATTCATAATACAGTGGAACTGGTATTTATCACAGAGTTGCAGTAAGAGCTCAGTCATGAGGCTGGTGTCTGTGTTAAATTTTTCATTGCTCTTGACAATTCCCCAGAATACAACCGAGAAGTGCACCCACTTGTGCTGGTGCATAAATTTTCTTATTGGTGCTTTTGCTTTCTTCATGCTTTTCTAGAAAAAAAACACTGGCACAATTTACACAACTCACTTCAAAGATATGTGGTGATTTGGGACTGTTTCTTTTCTTCCTGCAGAAGAAAGGTAGAGGACGAAAGAGAGTCCTAGAAACTGCAGATTTTCTATGAAGGATCTCCCTTAGACAGTCTTTGGGATTATCTGTTACAGGATGGTGTGTGTGGTGGGTTGGGAATTTCCATGTGTGCATTGTAAGTTGTCTGCAGCCAGTCTAGAGCTTTTAAATCTTGGCTTGGTTGTGTTAGATGATCAGCTCCTCAGCTCCTGTGCAGTGCATACCTTAGGTTGCCAGATGTGCGTACGATCCAGGACTTGAGTCTGACTAGTTACTACAGCCTCAAAAATTTGCAAAGTCATATTTTGAAATATCGTAGCTGCAGAGGTGCAGACCCAGAAATACGCCTGCTTAAGTCTTCGAGAGTCTTGAGTGAGGATTGTTTTGATCTCTGCTATCATGCCAATGTCGATTTTAGTGTTAAATTTCCTGTTCTGGGTGCCTTAGAGGGAGGGGGGCAGTGAACTCAGTTGCTAGTGAGAATCTGAAAGATCAGGAAAGGAAATGGAAGAGGGAGACAGGAAAGAGCTGAGTAATGGTCAAATAACTCCAGTAAAGAAAATTAAATCTTTATGTTATGCACAGTAATGAATTTTATGATAAATAAATGCCTTAGGTTACTTCTAGGAAAAGACTTTCTCCCTTTTCTCCACATGCACCCTTTGTGTTGTCATCCAGGGGAGATCGTCGATGGCTGCTTGGGGCTAGGAGAGCGTATTTGGACTGTAATGAAGTCCTGAGCCTGGCTGGCCACTCCAAATGCAGTTGGCATTCCCCATCTTGAGCGACTGCTGGCAGATGGCCGGGCTCTCAGGTTGACTTGCAGCCCTGTACTCCTCAGCCTGCGTCTTTGCTATGCGCAGGCTGTCATCCAGCCCAGGACAGCAGGAGCTTTCCTTGTCGCTGCAAGACCTCTGTTTAGATTTCCAATACTTTCTTCAAATACAGTGAAAAGGTGACAATATGGGTGTTGCAAAGCAGTTGTTGCAAATACACAGAATTATTCCCATTTTGCTGTCCTCAGATTACTTAGAAACAGGCTTTAATAAAGTGTGTGTGGGAATGGTCTGTAAGCTCAAAAGAAGACTTGCATTAGAATTATGACTGTTAGCACATCACAAATGGTGAGTAGAAAACATTGATATAGTTTTGAATCTTCAAAGACCTAATCAGAATTGGAAAACCTTGTATCTTGTGAATAGAGAAAGGTATTTTTGTTTTCCTCAGTAGTTCAACACCAGGGGTCCTATGAGAATCATATTGACAAAAAAATTCATTACTATAAGATAAAATTAAAATGTGTTATTGGCACATTTACACAGATGTGTGGTTTTGATGCTGTAAACTTTTTTCCAAATAGTGACTATTGCCAGTATTAGAAGGTGAGCCTTTGCAACAGACAATAAATAAGCCCAGTGACTTTTACTTTCAAGCACTTATTACATCAGTTCTTTCCCATGTTGCAAAGTCACGTACCTCCAGTCAAGTAAGGAATTGAATTGCATCTGAATTTTTTTCTTGGCTGACATTCAATCCACCTCATTGCTGTGTCAAGTGCAGTCAGTGTATCTGAATGGGATGGACAATACTGCCCCATATCATCTTTTAAAATGTCTTTTTTTCCTGCTGTTTTCACTGCTGCAGTGATCTCATCATTCATGATTTGATGCACAGGTCTGTCAGTTGACTGTAGCCGGTTGTTAGTAGCGCTTCTGTTACACTCACTGCAGCTGCTCCTATCATGAAGTAACCATCTGAAGCAGTGTCTGAGGCTCCTTCAGATTTTTTTTTCTAATGAATTTATCAGTGTTAAATTACAGAGGCTTTGATTTCCTCCCCTGCACAGTACTGTGGTGTTGTCTGAGATACGCATTCCTAGCTATTTACTGTGTGGAGCTATTTCCATTATCTGCAGTGAACTCCTGCTTGCTGTATTTTTTGAGACTCTGGGAATGCTTGGACTGCTAGCTACAAAATGCTGCTTTAACATGTGAAATTTCTGGGAGGTTTTATGGAGATTCTCTTAGTGTGTGTGATGCTAGGCACTTACAGCATTCTATGTTAGAGGTTGGTATAATCAGCTTTATATGTTTGTTTTTTTTTTTTTTTAAATATAAATCAGGTATTTAACCTGCAACTGGAACTTTCTAGAAGTTCTTTAAAAGTATTGCTGGCAGCCACCTTGAAGTTTCTTACTTTTTCTTGAAAGCTGTGGGTTTTTGAGGCATGGACTTCTGTCTCCACATGAAAATTTAAGTCACTGCTACTTTTTGATTTTGCTGACATTTCTGACCACATTTTTATTTCCTGAATTAAAAAAAAAAAAAAAGAGGTAAACCTGATACCTTTTTGTGGTGTTTTGTATTTCTTTGGGTGGTGGTTAGGCATAGAAAGTATTACTTCTTGAGAATGCTGTTCCTTGACGTTTGTCAGAGAATGTAATGTCTTTTTGCACCTTGTATGCAGTTTGAATCTTGTGGATAACTTCAAATTTGTTAGAAGGGTGAAAATTTCGGGAGTTTTCCGAAGTGTTTTTGTACTGTTCTTAAAACCACCTTCTCCCTGCTCCTCACCATGTAGAAAGGTAGAAAGATAACGCGTGCTGTTTTGCAGTCTTCATTGACTCTTCTTGCCAGGTGACCAATAGAGCATTGGCTGGCTGCGATGGTGGGAGGGGTATATAGGCAGGTACTGGAAGCCTGAAGGCAGGAGAGATGTTTTGTGCAGGTATGGGAGGGAAGCTGAGAAGAAGGCTTAGACCCAGAGGATAAGAAAATTTTCCAGTTAGGTCTAGTTAGGTTAAGTTTTACAAATAAAATGTGGAGTCTTAATAACAGGTCTTTAGGAGGACACTGGTAACTTTTCACAACCTTTTCCTTAAAGAAGCTCTCAGTAGACCCTGTAGAATAAAAACTGAGGAAAACCCAAGCAAATAAACTAGATAGAGGCAATAATCTTGTTTGGACCATCTTGTATAATACTTGAGCAACTTTTAGGCACAAACCTATAGTAAACCAATGGATTTTTATAGCTTTGCATGTAGTTGTTTTATACTGTACTTGTCTGTTACGTTTTGATGGCTTTCAGAGTATCGTCAAAATTTGTTTTGTGGAATAGTATAAAACAAAACCGTATTTTTGTAGTTATATGTAACTGGTGCATTAATAATGAGATGCAAGTTGCAAATTTTGCAGTAGATGATATGGTGGGTTGACTCTGGCTGGATGCCACTCTGTCCCTCCTCTCCTCAGCTGGACAGGGGAGAGAAAATACAACCAAAGGCTCCAGGGTCAAGAGAATCACAGGGTGGGATCACTCGCGCAGTACAGTCCTGGACAAAACAGACTTGACTTGGGGAAATTAATATCATTTATTGCCTATCAAATCCGAGTAGGGTAATGAGAAATTAAACCTAAATCTTAAAACACCTTCACCCCACCCCACCCTTCTTCCTGGGCTCAACTTTATTCCTGATTTTCTGCTCCCTCCTACCCCTCAGTGGTGCAGTGAAGTGGGGGTTTTGTTAAGTGCATCACATGTTTTCACTGTTGCTCCTTCCTCCTCAGGGACAGGACTCTGTAAAGCCTTCCCCTGCTCCAGCATGGGGTTCCTCCATGGACTTCTCCAGCATGCGGGTCTTTTCCACAGGGTGCAGTCCTTCTGGAACAGACTGCTTCAGTGTAGGTCACAAGTTCATGCCACATGAACTTGTCCTGCCAGCAAACCTGCTCCAACATGGGCTTCTCTCGCCGCAGGACCTGCCAGGAGCTTGCTCCACTGTTGGCTTCCCATGGGGTCACAGTCCCCTTTGGGCACATCCACCTGCTCCAGCTTGGGGTCATCCATGGGCTGCAGGGGAACAGCCTGCGTCACTGTGGGCTGCAGGGGAATCTCTGCCCTGGCACCTGGAGCACCTCCTCCCTCTACTTCCGCACTGACCTTGGTGTCTGCAGAGTTGTTGTTCTCACATAATCATTTCTTTGGCTGCTGCTGCTTAGGTTGTGGGGTTTTTTTGCTTTCTTAAATATGTTACCTCAGAGGTGTGCTGATGGGCTCAGCCTTGGCCAGGGGCGGGTCCATCTTGGAGCTGGCTGGCTCTG
Source organism: Oriolus oriolus (assembly GCA_013400235.1). Lineage (NCBI taxonomy): Eukaryota > Metazoa > Chordata > Aves > Passeriformes > Corvidae > Oriolus > Oriolus oriolus. The sequence continues at coordinate 788,085 of VXBT01005643.1, read as the reverse complement.
GCTGTGTCGGACACGGGGGAAGCTTCTGGCAGCTTCTCACAGAAGCACCTCTGTGGGCCCCTGTGAGGAGCCAATTCAATTTTGTTATGCCTCAATAATGGTTGTCAGAGGCATGTGGAAGAGGGGTGCACATGTGCCATGAAGAAGCCTTGTCTCTGGGAGGACTTCACCTGGCAAAACCCCACACGAGGCAGGCAGTAGGAGACACTGTGGAGGGCTTCTCCATTCAGGTCTTGAAGAGATCTCCACCTATGGATGGCACAGAAAGCTTGGACTGGACCAATGGTTCCCTGTTAGCGGGCGGGCTTTGGGTCAGGCCGGGGATATAAAAACCAACTGTGTTGCCACTCGCTGGGGCTCGCTGCTGTTCGCTGCTCCCGCTTTCTCCCTCCTTTGCCCTGGCCCAGCCTGCCTTCCGCTCTCCTGCCCTCGCTGGTTCGCCCTCGATCTGCCTTCCTGTGCCCCTGACCGCCGCCTTGCCGCTTCGCCCCGCGTCCTTGTCTGCTTCCAACCCTGCCGGGCCGATCCAGCCGTCACTGCCCGCCCTGCCGCCCCGATCCAGCCGGTCACTGCGACCCTGTCCAGGGCCCTGGGCCTCCCTTCCGAGCGCCCACTCACCGCGTGTCCGGTGCCGTCGCCGCGGGAGCCGCGCCCCTCCGGCAGCCGCGCAGGCTGGGTAAGACCCTGCCCGTCCCCAGGCAGGCAGCGTGCACACCCCTCGCCGTCTGGGCAGCACTGCCCTGCCTCGCTGGTGGTAACGCCCTCTTTTTCCCTCTGTCCCCTCTCTCTCCTCTCCCCCAGTCTTTTTCGATTTCCCTTTCTTCTTTTTTGTCTCTTCTAGCCCTCTTTCGCTCGGGCAACTCCTTTTCCTTCTCATTTTTGTAACCAGTAAGCGGTTCTTAGATACAAAGTTTGCCTTGTTTGGCTTCATTTCGTTCCTGACCATCGATTTTTAAAAGAAGTCCTCACAGTTCCCTGCAGTACCAGAACCTTGCCATGCGAAAGCAGTACGAATAGCATTTGGACAGAAGCTCAGTATGAATTACTGTTTGCTTTAACCACACTTTGATAGTTGACTCTACACTGTATATTAATGCGAGCCTCCAATGCAAATGTGCTCCATCAGTATAATTGCAGGAATGCATCAGTTTACACTCTTAGCTTAGTGAATTCAGTTATGCCTCACTTTACTATAGCTAGAGATGCACCATGAAAAGGTCTATCTGTGACCTCAGGTTCACAGTTCCAAAATCCTGTAATCTGCTGTGAAAAATTTGAGAATGAGGTAATTCAGGAGAGAGTGCTGCTGACCTTAGAATGCCCCTCTTCATGTTACTGTTTGGCTACAAAGTCTTCCAAGTGTGGGTAGATTCAGGTGGTTTTTTTCTTCTGGGAAGGCACTGTTACTTGGAGTACGTTTGTCTTCATCTTGTTGCAAGTGGTTTTGCAGTGGTTAAAAATTGTGTGGTAATGGGAGCTGGAGAGCCAGAAGGGTGTGAGAGGATTTTGAGCAATCCAGAGTTCATTCACACTGCTTGCTTAGCAGAGCTGTAGTTTCAGTTTGATGGACACTTGTCCATATACTGAGTACTAGTTAATGTTTTCTGCGTCTGCTGTACCGCTGTTTTATTCTTTCTTTATTACAGCTGATGCCTTTGACTTATTGACTTGGAACATGTTTTCTTGCCTTTGTTTTGGAAGACAGTGTAAGATACATTTGGGGTTGGTGATGGGGTCTGGGAACCTGCAGGGTGGTAGAAGCATTAGTGTGTGAGAGACATTAGCCTCGTAATGAGTCCAGGAAGTGGGGGGCATGTGGAATGCTGACACTTGGGGATTATATGGGAAGGAAGAGAATTCCTGTGGAGGCTGGCTTTTGAGAACCAAAGCGTAGCCTTCTATTTATGATGTTTGACCCTTGCTTTACAGTTTAATGGGCTTTGCTGCTAATTGTTTTTTTCTTAGTTCTAAAAGGTAATGTTATTTTCAGGAGATTTTCTTCAATAAAGTTATTTTACAGTGATATATTAATTTTAACGTAAACATTCTGAAATCTCTGACAATATGACATCTGCTTAGGTAACCAATTCATTTTCAGTAGTGCTGGTTACAGCCAGTTCTTTACATAATTGCAGCTAATGAGTTGATAGACCCTGGAAGAATTTGTGCCAAAATGTGATGTAATGTTATACTAAGTTTTGAATTAAGTCTTTGTAGTTTTCTGAGGCAGATTTACCCTATATGTAGAAGACAGTTTTGACTGATAAGTTTCACTTTTTCCTACTGCCTCCCCCTCAAAAATCAAAGCAAAAACGTGCATGCTTTTTTACCTTCTTGTGTGCAATTTATCACTTCTTGGTGAAGGAGATCAATGTGATTTTCCCCCGTATCGCACTCAGACAGGAAAGAATTGTCATTTGGCAAGTAATTAGAACTTGGCAATGTGCCAATATACTGCTCTAAGTTTTGCCCTGTGCAGCTATAGCCTTTAGTTTCTATTTCATACCCCAAAATTAATCTGGACTGCTGGATGTAGTTGGAAGGTAATAGCACTGGTAACTGGCAAGGGTTACCTGTGATCAGAATGAAAGTATGAAAGAAATGTATTCTCTGCGTAGTCTGAATTGAAATGCCAAAATTGGTTGTTGTACTTCTGTTTTTTGCAGAGCTGTACACGGTGAAGACGTTACCAGCTAGTGAAGTTAGATTACCAGAAGTTTGTGAAGTGATTGATCTGGCTCATTCTTGTAGCTGCCTCCCAGTACCTAAAGCAGGCCTACAAAAGAGCCGGAGAGGATCTTCTTACAAGGGCATATGGGGATAGGACAAGGGGAATGGCTTCAAACTGAAAAGAGGGCAGGTTTAGATTAGATGTAAGGAAGAAATTCTTTATTGTGAGAGTGGTGAGGCACTGGAACAGGTTGCCCAGAGAAGCTGTGGATGCTCTGTCCCTGGAATTAAGGCCAGGGTGGATGGGGCTCTGAGCAACCTGGCCTAGTGGGAGGTGTCCCTGCCCACGGCAGGGGAGTTGGACTAGGTCATCTTTAAGGTCCTTTCCAACACATGCTGTTCTATGATTCTGATTCAGGCTGAGCAGCCTTACTGTATGAACAGAGTCAGCTTGGAGACTCTGCTGGCACAAAAATTTTTGTGCCATTGAGGTGAACTTAAGAGTGAGGAAATGATTTGGCTCAGAATTCTGCAGTAAAGGTTATTTCTTTAGCCAAGTCAGTTCTGAGATCTCATCTGTTATTTGACTTTGCAAACACTTGGGCTGATGAAGGGAGTATGTGGAAGGATGACTGTTCAAATTAGCACTGCTGCTGAGAAGTTAGAACTTCCCATTCAGGCAAACTTGCATTTTGTGAGGAAAGGAAATGGCGGAGGTAGTTATGTGAAATTAATCAAGAAAGACTGAGAACCATGCTGAAATGGTGGGTAGAAAAGTAATTTGACTTAATTGTAAACTCAACAGCCGATGAAGAATGAAGCAAAAGGACTTCCACTCTCAGTGACTAAAAATTAGTGGAACTTAGGTGTAATTAAAAGAAAATATCTCTTTGCTTTTTGCTATTGGTAGTGTCTTTTCATCTGTTTTAGAAATCTTCCTGGAGGATTTGGCAGCAAATATCTGGTCTCCCTTAGGAAGCAAATACTGAAATGACTGATGAGCAATCAGTTAAACTGAAAGATCTCTCTTTTTCCTCATCACATTTTCTCCCACATAAATTGTTATGTGTGGTACTCTGCAAGTGATAAGTGTTATCATTTCAGGTGTAGCAGGAAATGGAGCCAGTGGTTTTAATTTTAAGTCTGTCATCACCTTCTCAAAAATTCTTGATTTTCAATGTCATCTGTGGAGTCTGAAACTGTCTACTACATTCTCTCTAAAAGTGGTTCTGGATACAACAGCTTAAACACAGATTAAAAATTACTGTGTGATTTATGCTGAGGTAGGCTGACCTTGGCCAGATGCTCACCCAGCTACACTCTCTCGCCACCTCAACGAGGCAGGGGGAAAAAATAAGAAGGAAAAGCTCATGGGTCAAGACAAAGACAGAGAGATCATTTACTAAAAATCACCATGGCAAAACAGACTCAGCTTGGGGCAAATTAATTAATTTGCTTCCAGGTGAGATAGAATTGGATGGTGAGAAACAAAGACAAAGTTAAAACTGCACCTTTGCCACCCTTTTCCAATACTTGGCTTCAGTCCTTCACTCCTTACTGCCCCACTCCCCTGTCCCTGCTGGAGGCAAGGGGATGGTGAATGGGGGTTTATGGTCAGTCCACAACAGCTCTTCTCTGCTGTTCCTTCCTCATACTTTTCCTGTGATCCAGAATGGTCCACTCCATGGGCTGCAGTGTGGGTATCTGCTCCAGTGTGGTCCTTCATAGGCTGCAGAGAATCTTTGCTCCAGTGCCTGGAGCTCGTCCTTACCATCCTTCTCTGACCTTGGTGTTCACACTAGTTTTGCTCACAAACTTTCGTTTTTTTTTTCACCTCTTGCTGTTCTCTCTGTGTGGTATTGTTTTCTGTCCTTTCTTAAATATATTTTCCCTTGTGTGCCACCAGCTTGGCTGATGGGTTCACCCATGTCCTGTGGCATGTTTTCGGAGCTGGCTGTGTCTGGTGAGGTACAGCTCCTGGCCTCTCCCCACAGAGGTCACCCCTGGAGCCCCTCTGCTGCCAGCAAGTTGACACATACACGCTGTACATGTGCTCAGTTGGTAAAGCAGTTGAATTAGATCATGCCAAATACAGAAAAAATTGAGGCAAGCTGATGTGGATTTCTTTCAACTGGGGTGCCTTTTTCATTTTACAAATAACACTTGTTTTTGATTATTTTGGAATTATTCATACAGTGTTGCATTGCATCCTATTGTTCCTTTTATAAATGGCCAGGGTTATCAAAAAGTTTGTTTGGTAGCCGACTGTTTGGAAACCTTCACTTGCAGGACCCATGGAAGAAACACGTCAAGGGATGCGCAGATTTTGTTCATTTATACTGGTGGAAGATACTTTTACCCACAGCCAATGCCAGCTGTTCCATGGTTTCTATTGGAATTTGCTGTCCTCTGCTGGATGGCAGCAGAGTTTTTATGTTGTCAGTCAGCATTTTTCAGATTAAAGATGTAGTTAAGAAGACCCAGCTCACTTTTCCTGAGTTGCGTTGAGAATCCTGACAGGGTTTACTTTCTCAGTAGATTTGCAGGATGGTGATTTCTGGCAAGGTGGCAGCCATAAACACTTGAGCTGTAATTCCTGTTGTAGATTAGGTCCACATCCATCATCTGTCTTCCCTGATCTGTTCAGAATAAAGCTAGAGTTAGTTGAACCTACAAGTAAGGATGGATACTACCTACACTTTCTCACTGTCTGATGTAGAGAGGACTTGTACCTTGCCTTGGCCTGACAAAGTTGTAGGAATGTAACCTCCATTTTAGTAGGTGATATTGAAGGAAAATTGCGTGACTACTGCTTAGTGAATTGAGCTAGTAAATGTGCTACTGAAAATAAAAGGAAAGAATCATTCCCCTGAGATTTTGTATAAAGGTGTGATATTGTGCCATTTAAAATATTTAACAGCTTTAAGATCTGCAGTATTTTCTCTTTATGTAAGAGGCCATTATTAATGTTTTGTGTTTTGAAGTTTCGGAATAATTTTATCACAGATACGTCAGCCTCTGAATGATGTTACCTCTCTTTTTAAGGTACTAGCATAAAGTTGCTAGCCATAAGGATGCTTTTCTGTAGTCTTAGTGCTATAAAAGGTTCTTAGATAACTGTTTATAACAAGTAAGATATGCAGAGTCTGTGTTTAAGACTTTTATAGATGGATGAAGACTTTTAATTTAGTAGTTTACCATCTGTTACTGAAGCTAGCCCAGTTGGTAGTTAAGCTTCTTCCTTTGGAATGAGGAGGAAGGCTCTACATTTCCTTTTTAGGTTGGTTACAGAATAGTAATCTGTTATGCTGGTATCCTGCTGTGATTAACGCTGCAGTCCCAACTCTTTAAACCAGCCCTTTCACCAAAAGGAATCTTTTCCCATCCTTCTGAGAGCATGTGTTTGCACCCTGCTTTTTGTTGGCACAGCTGTTTGCGTGGAACATGTGGTGCACTGCATCAGGGACTCTTCTCTCTTGTATGACTTTTTCCCTTTCTTTTCTTCTCTTTTCTTCCAAATTGGCTACTTGCTTTGTTAGACCATGAGGTCAAGAGACAGCTATACAGGCAAAAGTAAAAGTGCATAATAGGCTGAACTGGAAAGGCAGCACAAGTTTGTATTTTTCTTTTCCTTTCTGCAGTGGCTACTCATTTATCACCTTGCAATATTCAGACCCTGTAAGGTGGTGTGATTTCTCTAAGCTACCTGTGTTCTAATGGATTCTACAAAGTTCACTAGGTGATTTCCCAGCTTGTATTAAAGGACAGTGTAGAGAAGACCATTCTATAAAAAAGTGTATTCCTTGAATTGTAACACTCACTGAGACCACAGTACTTAATTTGTGGATTAATAAGCAGCATGTTTTATTTATTAAAGGTATCTGTATAGCAGTAATATTGAATGTGAAATAAGAAAACTGGGATATCAGGAAAATGTAATGCATGTAGCTGAATTACTAAGCAAAGCACATTTGTCTAGAGATATGGGGCTTGGATTTCTTCTTTGAGCTAGTTTGTGCTGACTTCACAAGCAAGCTTCTCTTAAATTTTAGTGGCCTTCACACAGTAGCTTTAAAGTTCACATATTGTATAGGTTCTAGATATTGATTTGTTCCTAACTGTTTTAGCCATGTCTCTTGGCAGGCAGTGTGAAATTTGTGGTGATTAAGTATTGCCATCGCACAGGGAACAGAATTGCACTATTTTTCCAAGCAAAGAATAGTACTCCTTTCTAAAAAGCAATGAAAAAGCTTTAAAAATTGTCTAATCCCATGCCAAAATTTCTTCCTTCAGTACTGGAGTGGTCTCTGTCAGACAGAACAGCTTTACAGTTCAGCTGCAGTGGCTCTACTAGGTAAGAAATAGTGTTTGGGTTTTTTTGCAAGTACTTGCATAGGTGAGTCTTCTGATTGTAGTCATTTGCCACTTTTATATTTTGGCACTATCTTTTTGTAGTTATTTGTTTGATCCTGCCTTAGTCTGTTGATAGCAAGCAAGACTTCTGCAGTAGCTTTTTTGGTTTTCAAAAGGGTAGCATACAGAAATCTTTTTTTAGTTGTTTTGACTGAGGCCTTGGCAGCTTGAGGCTTTTGTAAACACTTCTGTAGGTCTGAAAGTGATTAAAATAGTATATTTCTAATGGATTCCTCCTTTGTATGCTTGCTCCTATCTCCATGTTCATTAGCAGTTAATTTTCCTGTATGTATGTAAGCACCTTTTGGACTGTTCAGTTTACTTCCTTAAAGAAGTTCTCTGTCTTATTCTGGGTGTATGAACAAGGAGAATCCTGGTGGTTATGTCTGCTTTTCGGTAACTTTTTTTTCCTTTGACTGAAAGCAGGATAACCAAGCAAAAGCTCAAGGAATGAATGAAACATACTCCCCTGCAGATCGATCTCTCTTCAATGTGTGGCTTCTCTTAGTCTTGGCAGCCTCAAAAGCCCTCACCCCCGCCTTCTCCTTGCTGGTCCCTTTTAAAGATCACAGTGCTCCCTCTTCCCGAGGCTCCCTATCCCCATGTGTTATGGTAAAAACAGGTTGAGGGTTTCTTCCCCCTCAGGTACAATTAGTTTTCAATTTAATGTCTTCATAGAAGAATAGCTATGCAGAATGTCAGCTACGCCATCTGTCCCGTCAGTATCATCTGTCACTCTGCTTCAGGCCACCTGTGTTAATAAGGAAAGCTTTGCTTCTGCTTGTCAAAACACCTTCAACACTTCTGTGTTTTTTAACCACTTAATTGAAAATAAAAAAGGGGAGGCATAAAAAGCAGGGAGGCATAACCAGTTGCAATTGACAGATTTGGTTTTTTTGAGTACAGACTGGCATGTATCTTCCTTTTGGGTTTATTAATTTATTTTAGTCAGTAGAAATTGTTACTTGGGATTGGAAAAAGTGGAGTAAATGCAGGAGTGAGAAGAAATCTCAATCTAAAAACATTGCAGAATATGACAAATAGAAATAACTGCCTACAGCAGCATGGGAAACTTCATTGGAAGCTTTAGAGCTTTCAAAATATGCCCTGAAATCTCTTCCATGAAACTTCAGTATGCTAGATGAGAGCTAATAAAAAAACACTACGAAGTACTGTTCTGGAGCACTTGCTGATGGGAGTTGGTATTCTTGTTTAAGACAAAATTAACTGTTCTGTTGTAAAAAACATTTATTGTGAGCAGCAGAACCGCAAAACCCGGTTTCCTCTGAATTTATTCTTTTTCCTTTTTAGCATGTTTATATGTGGGTGTTCCAGCTCTTTTTATCCTTAGTGTCAGGAATTTTTGCTGGGCAAGAATGGTATATACTTGGTTGGTATAAACTGGCCAAACAGCAGTAGTAGTACTGGAGTTGTTCATATCTTCCTCTCCAGTAGCACTGAGCTTGGTAAGTCTTAGCCACTGACAGCTTACAAAACAACAGAACAGTTGAAATTGGACAAAGGGTTTAAAGGGAGTTTTGGGGGAAAAAGGGGAAGTAACAGATGCATGAAACTCACTTCCTCAGTTAAAAAAGCGTAAGAAAGACTGCCTAAAAATACATGGGAAGTCAAGTATTGCATGTGTTTGATTGTCCTGATTAGTTAACAAAGGTGAGAAGTTAAAAGTTTAATTAAAAGAAATTAAACATTTATTTATTTATTTAAACGTGTTTGAAAGACTTATTTTCATTGGGTAGCCATCCTCTGGCAATTACAGAATAAGATCAATGTGTTGTTAAACATTTCCTTGTTTCATCCACATGTCATCAGTCTCTTGTGGGTGATCTAGAGGGTGGTAGGTTTTTTTGTTTGTTTTTTGCTTGTTTGTTGAGGTTTTTTGGGTTTTTTTAAATTGGTAATGTACACTTAAAAAGAATTAAAATCTTTAAGCAGGTCAGCTTCCTGAGCAGGTGCATAGTGTTGCCTGTATGCTCACAATTTTTTCCTCTCGAATATTACTTATTTTTGCAAGTTTTATGGCAAATCAAATTTATTTTAGTGTCAGCATGTCTGTAACTGTCCATCTTACCCTAAAATGTGGAAATCAAGTCCCTGTAATCACCTTAGAACTGGGCCTACATGTATGTTTAAACTTTTTATATGCTTGGACTTTACAATGTAACTGTTCGATTAATTTCTCCTTTTCTGTTCCTTTTCCATAGTGTCCCCCAAAATATATTTAAGATATTTTTGTTAATGTCTTCATAATTGCAGGACAAAACCCTTATTTACTGTCAGAATTTAGGAGCTGTTGATGTATTTGAGTACAAACATTGCACATTCTCTCAATAAATGGCATCTTTGCTGTGTTTTTCGCAGTGTAACAAGCTTGTCTGTGTTAGACAGTTTTAAAAATATGCGTTTTCTGAAGCCTTTGCACAAAGGTAGTGATGTGCATTCACGGGGTCACAGCCTGTCATTTTGGGTGTATGGGAGAAGTTTAGCCTGGTGTGTGCTCTCTGCTGCCACCAGAGCCTGGCAGGTGTGAAAGATGAGTGTCAGCCACTTCCCTCGCAGGTTTCTTGCAAGTATTCACCCTCATTTCTGTTTGAAAACAGCTTAGATTACACCAATAGTGGTGGAGCTCTGTGCACAGAGCAGGAGGCAAGGTGTGCTTGCTTAAAGGAATTTTCATCTAATATTAATGTTGCCCAAGGGGCCTGTATGGGCTCAGAGTAGGCTCAGTACTCGTATGGTGTATGCAGCATAAACACTTTTCTTCGCACTCACCTTTTCTGTGGTGTTCTATATAAAGATAACCACAGTCACGGAATATGGAGGCCTGAAGGGCTTTCTGAGTGGAGTGGCATGCTCACAGTGGAATAGCCCCTTCAGTATTATGGGGTGCCTTCGTTGAAAGAATTGTTTTTCTCATACATGGGCTCTCCCATTGTTTACTGACAAATGGTTTTTAGTGGCAGAACGTGCAGCTTGCAGCCAGGCATTGCTCCCTCAGATATGCTGGCAGGTAGAAGTGCTGATGCTGCTGCCAGAGAACTGCTGATTCTGGATTGTTTTAAGCCAGGATTGGCTGCCCAGTATAGTTACAGTCAGCATACTGGCAAAACCAGGGAGGCAGTGTGGGGACTGGGGTGACTGAGGGGGAGCTGGGGACTGCTGAGATCGGTCCAGCTATTGAAATGTGTTATCCTTAATATTAAGAAAAAGTCTTCGAGCATGCCCATCAGAACCAAAGCCATGATTTGCTTCCAAGCACGTCTCTGGCAAAGTCCAGCTGTGAAGAAGTTTAAAAATTGGTCTCTTCCATAGGTTCCTTATTTATAAGTTTTCAGCTGGCTAGCATTGGTTTGTATTTGGTGTAAGACACTTTACTCTGCCGGAACCGTCAAAAAGTATATGGTCCTTCATAGGCAGAAACCCAAATTGTCCCATTTACCTGGGGCAGCACTCATACTGACAGCTTGCTGAAAGAAACTGAGAATGTTTTATGCACTTACAGGGATAATCTGCAGTTTCTTACTGACTTTTCATACCACTGAATGTAAACTATCAGAATTTGTTATAACTGCTTTTTTACACAATTAGTGTACAAGTAAATAGCCAGCAGAATACAAATGAGTAGGTTATGAAATTGTGTGTATCATTTAAAATATACTCACGGAAGTAAATGTAGACAGCTCAAAGAGGCTCAGAAGGCCTTCCAGTGAGGTGTGTGAGTGGCATTGGGCGGGTCATGTCTATGCAGATAAGTAGACAATATGTAGTCACAACAAGGAAGCACACCAGAAACGTTTATTTTTAGGTTTGCATATGTACATAGTAATAAATTCAATATTACGGTTTGTAGGACCTTGACAATTCAGCGATGAGTAATTGGATTTTGGAATTAATTACCGTGACTTCACTTCTTTATATATTGGTTAGTTTTTGTAAAATGAGATGTTATTTAACTGCATCAAGACAGCCCTATTACTTAAATGCTGTGTACACTTACTTCTATAAGAGTAATGTAGCAGTCCAGTTATGTTTGAAGAATTTATTTAGCCAGCTAGAGGTAATCTGTCTGTTTTGTGCTTGTGTTGAAGAGAGACTTACTATTTTGGAGAGAGGCTGACTCCTTATACAAGGGTGTGTACTGACAGGACAAGGAAAAATGGCTCCAAACTGAGAGTGGGTTTAGATAAAATGTTAGGAAGAAATTTTTTACTGTGAGGGTGGTGAGGCAGTGGAACAGGCTGTGCAGAGAAATTGTGGATGCCCAATAGGTGGAAGCATTTAAAGCCAGGTTGGATGGGGCTCTGAGCAACCTGGTCTAGTGGAAGGTGTCCCTGGCCATGACAGGGTTGGAACTAGGTGATATTTGAGGTCACTTCCAACCCAGGCCACTCTATAATTTTATAGTTAGTGCTGTTGTAGATATATGGAATAAATATGGTATAAAACTGAAATAATAAATTAATGTTACCACCTACAAGTTGCCGTCTTCTGTCAGGGTAATTTTTCTTTGTGAAAGCCAACACAGAAAGGTGGTGAAAAATTAACTACACAGTAAAAGCAAGCTTAGAAGGAAAGCAGGAAATGGGACTAAAATTGCATGGGGAAATGAGGCTTTAGCAAGATTTTTTGTCCCTGCCTAGTGTCCTTTAGCCCTGGTATCTTTTTTATAAGAACCAGAATGGTGCACATAAGACTTGTGAAGAGAGGCAGCAGAGGAAAGGCAAAGATGTCTGGGACTTGGTCTGTCTGCTCAGTGCATTAGTGGGATGGGCAGCTCTTAGCTGTGGTCACAACTTGGTGCCTGGGGTAGCATTGGCAGAAGAATGGAGCAACGGAGAACCCAAGTCACTGTAGGAGACCGGCCTTCCCTAATATTGCTGCTTACAGAACATCTTGGCTATCTCCTATTGTCTGTTAGTGTGACTTTAAACTTGGTTATATGTAGGCTGAAAGTGCTCACACCAAAGCTATTTATGCATATATATGTCTAAATATATAAAACTTCCTTAAAATACACCTTTAGTGTTGCAGCAGAGTAGCACTTCAAATTCTTCAATATTGGATCTGATTTCCAGTACAAATGTTTGGCTTAATAAACCAGTCCACTCTTGTTAGGAGTAAACCTTGAACACTTCCTGTGGGTGATTAATCCCTTTGGCTTTTCACTTATGGGAGTTTCTATTTAAGGTAGAGTGGGAAATGCTTTTGGTGTTTTCGTTGTGGTATTCTATAAAGTGCTTTTAAGTATATTGAAAAAAATACAGCAGCTTGGTGATAGTTCAGTCAAAAGTTAAGAAATTTGAGGACAGCTGGGTTATCTATTACTGAGTGTTACAGAGGCACACAGCAGGTGAGGATCTGAGAGGAGATGGGTACCAGTTTACCAGAGCCTCATCTTCTTTCTGCAGATGTTCTTTGACTTTAAGTTATTTGTTGAACATTGTTTCTGTGAATATAGGCTAAATGAATGCTTGTTGCTTTTAAAATTGTTTGTACAGGTGATGTTTATTTTAAATGGGTTTTATTCATTACATTGCCTCTTTTTCTTCTAGGAAACCCAGCGCTTGCTGGCAGAGCCAGTCCCTGGGATAAAAGCAGAGCCAGATGAAAGCAACGCACGCTATTTTCATGTGGTCATTGCAGGTCCACAGGATTCCCCCTTTGAGGGTGGGACATTTAAACTTGAACTATTCCTTCCAGAAGAATATCCCATGGCAGCTCCTAAAGTACGTTTCATGACCAAAATTTACCATCCTAATGTAGACAAGCTGGGAAGAATATGTTTAGATATTTTGAAAGGTAAGTGCTACTGTGTTTTCTTTCTTCTGATTGTATTAAGTACAGAAATTTGGAAGTTGACCCTAAAAAGAGTTTTCATATGTTTAAAGAATATCTTGCTTTTTCTTTAATCTGGAAAAACTTGCTGTTTCTGTAGACTGTGGTGAATATGGTGTTTCATAGTGCTATAAATGTCTCTTCAGATAAATGGTCCCCAGCTTTGCAGATTCGTACAGTTCTGCTATCAATCCAGGCTTTGTTAAGTGCTCCCAATCCAGATGATCCACTAGCAAATGATGTAGCTGAGCAATGGAAGACCAATGAAGCCCAAGCCATAGAAACAGGTGATGTATCTTCTACCTTTTCTGTTTTTTTAGTTTTAGGAATAGGTTATTACTCGCTCACTGGGGTATGTAACTCCTGACCCCTCTAGTTTTATGTCTGCAATTGCAAACAAAAAATTACTGTGTACAGTCATAGTCCAGGTGCCCTGAATGTGCCTGCAATGGTCTATTTTTAAGTCTGCAAGGCTTGATAGAAGAAAAAGCTCTCTTGTTCTGTTTTATCTCGAGTTTTGATGGTCCTAATTTGCTAGCCTGTCTATTTTGGAGTTCTCGTAAAATGAAGGAGTGTTCTACTGCTTGTCCTCTACAGTTTAAGGAACAGATTAACAGGTTCCAGAAAGTACATCTCTTTGATACTGCATCTGTTGCAGGCTGTAGTGGAATGGAACAGTTACTGTGTTATGCTTCTATGCTTTTGGATCCACTGCTGTCAAACTGCTTCTATAATATACAAAAGTTGGCAGCTGCTGGAATTCAAAATTGCACTCAGAATCTTAGAACTGATATATTTTGTGTGCTTGCTGCAGTGGTATAAAAGAGATCTTTAAGAATATGAATTTAAAATTACTTTAATCAGGTCTGAAAACTACATATTTTCTTAAATGTGTTTCTTTTTCTTTACAGCCAGAGCATGGACTAGGCTATATGCCATGAATAATATTTAAATGCGCTTTGAACATCAAGTGTGCATCACTTCTCCTGTTCTGCCAAGACCTCTTCCTTTTTTTGTTTGCATTTAATGGACACAGTCTTAGAAACATTACAGAATAAAAGCCCAGACATCTTCAGTCCTTTGGTGATTAAATGCACATTAGCAAATCTGTGTCTTGTCCTAATTCACTATTGTACCGCATGAGCAGAGGCTAGAAGTATCATCTGGATTGTTGTGAAATTGTTTGAAAGCAGCAGCACATCTCTGCTTTTAATCATTTTTCCCGTCATGGTTTAAGTATAAGCACTGTGAATGAAGGTAGGCAGGGTTAGCTGTGGGGCTTTTTGTTTTAATTTTGTGGGCTCCTCCTCCTTTTTTATGGTGATGCTAATTGCATTGGTAAAAGCAGCTAACCAGTTATACTTTAGAATATACCCTCTAGCCCAGTCTAACTTAGACGCTGTAGATGGACAAGCTTCATTGTTTGAACAAAAAATGGGAACATTAAACATCCATCACCTTCACTAATACTATTGTGATTCTGCTGTCAAGTGTAGAAAAATCCCTCCAAGAAAAAGCTTGTGACCATTTTGTATGGCTTGTCTGGAAAATCTCCTGTAAATCTTATGTTTTAGTAAAATATTTTTTGTTATTCTACCTTGCCTTTGTATAGTTTATTTTGCTGTGTTTTCATTTCTCTGTGACAATCGTATTTAAAGAAATTGAATCCGGAATTGACAATTTGTCGTCACCAGTCTTGACAGATTTAACAGTAAAGAGGGAGAATTCACAAATTTTTTTTGTTTTGTTTTTTTGGGTTTTTTTCCTTCTATTTGCTGACTGTTTTTATTAGTTTGTGTTATGTGGGTGACCTTCCCTGTCCAATTTAATATGAAACAGCATTTGGAGTGACTTTTAGAAACAAGTCTCTGATGTAACAATTGTAACCTTAATTTTAGTAATGCGCCGATTTGTGTTTTCATGGAAATAACCAGAACGAAGTAGGAGGTTGAGAGCAAACGACAGCACTAATTATGAGTATCTGCATAACTTCTCTTTGGTGATTATCAGACATTAGACAGCACGGTTTTCTAACTTCTTTAATTCCTGCCCTTTATTAACATGAAATTCCAGTGTGTAGAAACACTGTTAGAGCCAGCTTTTGTATATTGACTGATGTCTGCTTAGCCACTTACAGCTAGCAACTCGTACCACTGGTTTTCTCTACAAGCCTTATTAAGCTACTTGCTTGAGCAGCCGGTGAGCTTAAATAGCAACAAAGCTTCTTTATTGGAGGGAAGGAAAGCGATGAAAAAATTCCTTCTCATCCTTGTTTTTTGTGTATGCATCTTGTCTAGGAGTCCAGGTATCTTTTCTGGATATTGCTTCCCTTCATTTCTTGTATCTCTGTTCTCTTCCTTTCCCCAAGCCCTCTGCCTCACAAAACCAACAAACCAACCAAACAAAAAGCTTAAAAGCTTTTGGCGAGGCCAACCTGAAATGTATAAATGACAGCTTGTAGTGGAGTAAGGGAGTGTTTTGTCATTTAATTCAGGGGTATGGTTATGTAGTCTATTGGTATTCTCCCTCTTTCACCTCTTCTTACTGTAGTGTCATATGAAATTTCTATAGAATGTGGTGTATTTATTGTGCTCTTATGTAAGATAAAGAATATCTATTAAAACTATGTTTTCCAACAGACAGTGCTTTCAGTGGTTAGTAACTGCTATTGTCCCTCGACGTTCTCTGCAACGTGGTTGAAGAATGGTTCAGATTGCAACTTTTTCACCAAACTGAGTCATAAAAGAACTATTGTAAAAGTAGTTTCTGTGTTGAATGTAAGTCAAAGTTGGGTCCAGGGCTTGTAACATGTTCTTCAGAGTGGGTAAGCACCATTAATCCTCTCTTCTCCTTACAAATGTCTGTTTGGGGTTAGCTGGCCTACGTCCTGGATCTGCTACTAGCATGGATAACTTCTGTAGCAGGCAGCTGAGAATAAGTGACTCTGGATTCACTTCACCTACCTCTTAATGCTTTACCTTATACTACATATGCAGCTTTCCTCAGCTCTGTCTCTAGTCCAAGGGCAAGTGGCACCCCCTGAGGACAGTCAGACCCACCTCAGCATCCTGTTTGAGAGTGGCTTTCCCTTCCTTCAGTAGAGAAACAAGACCTGAGCTGGCGCTTAAAGAATTGCAACTTCATAGGCAGGATGAATCCAGACCCAGATAATGTATATTAAATAATACTTATTTTACTTTTAAACCTGATGTAAAAGCCCTGTATAAAGTCAAGCTGGGAATTTCATTCCAGCTTGTGCCAAGGAATGTGTGACACTTAGGCTAAATGCTTTGAAGCCAGTAAGATATAGCCTTTTCCTCAGTCAAGCAGGTGTATATTCCCACTTGTTATGTGAAACTCAGTTATTTCTCTTACACCTACCATTGCAGCTGATTAGCAAATGCAGCTGTCTTTTAGGGAGTGTTAGTTTTGTCTCCATTTTTAGTACATGTCTATTGGATCAATTTACAGTAACTTTAAAATAAATGGGTTTCCTCTACCATTACTGGTGCTATGTGTCAAATGTCCTAAAATACTGAGCGAGAGTGATGACATTGCATTTTATGTGTCAGGGTTTGGGTAGTAACTGTGTAGCTGTTGAGCCTGGGTTGCCCCATGGGCTCTATAACCACACACGCAAAATACTTTTGCAGTAGTTTCCTGTAGATCAAGAGGAAGGCTTTTGGTTTTGCGTAAATATTCAGTGGTGGTCTCTTCACATGTAGCCATGTTCTGTCATGGGTATGAATTGTATGATTATTGGGAACTGATGGAACAGGTTTTTTGTATCTTAGCTGACTTTAGTCTAAACCAAGTGAAACATTGCTTTGATAGCTTACAAGTAATTGTATTTCTAACACATTGAGACTATTGTGGAACATCTTAATGGACTAGTGACATCAAAAATTGTGACATCTCTATTTATATACATTCCTTCTTGGGTTGGGTTTTTTGGGGTTTATTTTGAGGGTTAAAGTAAAATGTCTGGTAGGTTTTGTCAATAACATGTCTTGACTGTAATGTAATATGACACTGAAATAAAAGGAAGAGAGATTATTCATTACTTAGGCACTGAGCTTCATTTAACTGCACTGGGCTGCCATCAGTGTTCAGCAGTTTTCTAACGGTTCTTAACGTCTTATAAGAACAATAACCTTGATAACTTCTCTCATAACTTTTCAATTGCTTGTGGCTTCCCCTCACCATTGTGCGGAGAGAGAAAAGCAGCACCTCTGTCCTAAAAGTCCTCAGAGGAGACTGCTCTGCTACACAGCTCAGAGGATGTGTTGGTTTCCCTCTGCACCCGCCTCCCTTTGGTTTTTTGTTGTTTGTTGGTGTGGGGTCTTTTTGTTGGTTTTTTTGCCTGCCTCTGTTTAAATGTGTCTGGTTTAGTGCAAGACTTTCCTACTTACGTGCACAGTTTGGATAGTTTCTAGTTCGATCAAATTGATAAATGTATTGAGCTTTGCTAAACTGTTACATTATGAGCATGGCACAAAGTTAATGATGGATTTTGTAGTTTGTTGTAGCTTTTACTGTGGAAGTGTGCAGGATGATTTTAAAGCAAATATCTAATTGTCATGTTGCACTGAAGCACATTAGAAAAGTGGCATCAAGCAGCATGACTGCCTGTCTGTGGTGTTTGCTTTCATGTACTCCCCTCAACACTTAGATAAGGGGTTAGGTGTGAGCAAGTGAGAGTATCTCTGGGTAGAGACTGCTCCAGTGGAAGCGCTCAGTGGAACTCTACTCACTGGCTGACCTGGGTTAGCAAAGGTAATTGTACCCTAAGAGGACACACTTGGGTAGCTCAGTTACTTGCTACGGTGTTGCCACTGTTGATCAGCCCATTACTGAGGGACTGTGCTCCACCTGAAGGAGGATTCTTGAGCACTGGAAGGTAGAAATCACAGGTACTTAACACACTGCATGAGCCTTCCCACATAAAGAGATGGATGCAAGTGTGGCATGTAACAGAAGCATTTTTATTGGTTAATTTTTTAGGAAGGTAAATACAAATGATTTCGCATAAAATCATCTCTGACTGGAGTACTTGTTGCAAGGTTGTTCTAGATATCCTGGTGTAAGCTGGGTTCTTGTCTTCAGAGCTGCAGTGAAGGAGTATTTTTGGTTCAGGCCTAATCTGCACCTTCCTACCTAAGCTGCCTGCCAAGGCTTGCAAGATCATTTATAAATCTGAACTATTTTGTGTATGGTGTTCAGTTGGTCCTTGCTTTAGCAGGTGGACTTGTCTCAGCCTGAATACCTGCTGTGCCTTCAGAAGAACTGTTGCTGTCATTTTCCCATCAGCTACTTGTGATGGGAAATACAGTGTTCTTGCAGGTAACACTGCAGGTTTAGGCTGGGTGCTGGTAAATTTATGGAAGGGTGTCTGTGGTCCCATGCACAATTATCAAAAGCAGACTAATCTCAGAAGACACAGTAAGGTGATTCTAATGGTGTTTTTTTTCCTTCAGTTGTTGTGGATGTTTGTCTACCTTGTTCAAAGACAGGTTGCATTACTGTCATAGCCAGAAAGCAGGAAAAAAGGAAATATTTAGGAGAGTGAAGCAGTTGAATGTCAGCAAAAAGGCCCTTAGAACAAGAGCTTTGTTACAGAATCTGTCTGGATGTAATGGGCACTAGGCCGCAGGTAAGGCAACAGCAGGGTAAGTGCACAAGGTGATGGTCTTTGGCCAGCATCAAGCATTGCTGCTGATGCTTCTTCACAACTGCTCATCCATTAGAACTGGTGGTAACAAATGAGGGAAAGCTGTTGGGAACCAGTGCTACCACTGAGCCAGTGAAAGCAGTGTGGGCCCTGAGGCATGCAGCAGCTGATCACACAGCAGACACATTCAGTGGTCCCTAGCCTTCCTAACATGGCTCTTTGAACTGTATTTTATGCTTATTTAGAGGCAGAAAATTGTCTGAGAGCATTGGTGGTGGTGGTGCATAGCCCATGGCAACCAGGTTGTCACAAGAAGGAATATGCCTGTGGTTCCTGAGTCTGCAGGTAAGAGGTGACACCATTTTTTAGGAGCATTGTCCTCATGTGGATGTGCTGTTCCCATCACGTGAGCCAAGGAGGCAGTGCCACAGCAGCCCTGAGGCTTGAAGAGTGTTTAAAGAGGGTAAGTTTAAAAAAACCCTAAACTTACTCAGTTTAAGCTTGAAGAATCCTGTCTATCCAAGACTTGGGAAGATCAATCATTCTGCCTTTCTTGCCAGGTGTTGGGCTTTGTCATACCTCTACCTACCTCTATTTGTGTCTTACAACTCACTTGATGCGTGGAGATAGGGTGGTAAGAGCCAGACATGACTATGGTAAAACTCTCCTTAACTGAAAAGGGAGGTGTGGTAACTGTTCACGTGTCAGAAGTCATGCTGAGAGGGGGAACACTGCTTGCCATAACAACGTGGAAGAAAGCAGGTTCAAAAAACAAGGTAAGGGGAAGTAGATTTGCAGCAGTAGGCTGAGCACTGGCACCAATTTCCAAGCTGGGGCAGGCATGGGACATGTGTGCTAAAGGGAGAGGGAGTGTCGTGTCAAGTTAAGGAAAAGAAATCTATTCTTTGGAACAATGAGCTTGGTAAAGCATGAGTGCAAGGATGAGGCAGGAAGTAGGAAACATTAAATGAAACTTAAGGGTAGTTTAGATGGGGTTGAAGCCTTTCACACAATCACTTCTGGTGTAGTATTTGCAATGGAATGACTACATCATCCACAGGACTAATTTAGATTTTATTCTGGTATTTTTCAAATATAAAAAGTCAAAATTCTTACATCAATCTTTAAAGAAAATCCATGCAAGGAGGTCAAAATGTTTACAACTTAATTCCCTTCCCACCCCCCACTTCCTTTCAGTTTTCACTTCACAAACCATGCTGGTAAGTAAACCAAGTGTCTGCCCCTCACGTTTTTTTCACAGCACGTTGTTAACAGAACAATGCTAGGCTAAGTCAGGGGTGCAATAAGCACCAAAATAAGATTTTTCACTTGAACAGCCTCTCTGCAATACCTCAGGATTTCTTGTGTTTAAAAGCACATCCATTTTGCTTAATTCTGGCTCCATGTGATTTTAAACTTTAAGGCTCTTTTTCTTTGATACCACCATAATGTAACTCATGAGAATCTCAAAACCTACCAGCCAGGAAAAGCAGCAGTACAAACTCGACTCTGACAATTGCAGATGACAACCTGTCTCCCTTTGTCTTCTGGAGAACCAAATCTGGATATATTGTACAGAATTTTTGGCATGAGAAAAATCTCAAATTTGCTCTGAAATAGGTTTGCTATCTAACTAGAGATTCATGTAAAACCAAAATGCTTCGAACGTTTAAGTTGACAGGCAGTAGAAAAAACTGTAGCCTTCCTACTCCCATTTTTACAATTTCTGTTGCAGTTTAGTGTCAGATTTCATTAGCACTGAAGCCATACTGCTGTCCCTTTACTACAGTTGTTCCCTATAGCAAAACTGAAGTGCCTTCAGTTTACATTTGCAATTCACAAAACCTTTCTCTTTAAAAGGGAGTAGAAGTCAAACTAAGCAATAGAGCTTCATTCTGAAGGTTGCATAGAGACTGAAAAGATTTATACAATAAATGCTGTTAAAAAAAAAAAAACCTGTCTGGCACTACTGAACATTTCAAATGTGTGTGACCAAAAATATTTCTAGGCAATCAACTCTGAGTTTGTTAGCAACAGCAATACTGTACATTTTACATTATTATCAAATACATAATTCAAGAGTTACAAAATAAGATCATGCATTACCACTAAATCTCATACAAGCTTGGACTGATTTCATTCCAAGAATCTGAAATGGAGACAGAGCATTTTTTTTTTAAATGAATAAGAACTCAAACTCTGGATTCTATTTTAGCTTTCATGGATTTGATATAATCTTGTTACAAGAAAACCTATACAAATTTGCTCAATTTAAAGTGTTAAAATAACTACTGAACAAAAAAGTGAGCATTAAAGTGATCAAAAAAAGGGAGCTTAATGATTCATTCTTTTAAAGGCAGCTTTGCAGCCAGAGGTATCCTTCCACACCATGAGTATGATTTTAACAAAGATTAGACATTCATCATGCTCAGCCCCACTTTCTCCTGTTTCACCTGGCAAAACTGTGTGTGTGAAAGACCATTCAGTTTAAAGTAGGGAGCTGAGCAAATGGTGTCCCAGTCTGGCACAGGTTCAGGGTAAAGTGGGCGTACCCATGTGTGCACTACTGAAATAGCAACGCTCCTTCCCTGGCCTCCCACCTCATGGCTGAAAGGATGGAGAAGCTGTTGGCAATACTTCCACCTTTAGGTGCACCTGAACACTTGCGTGTTCTTTCCAGTTCTGGAAGTGACCTGGACTAGGAGCTAAGAGGGATGGAAAGCAGTGTTCTACCCACTGTTTCAGAGGTCTTCAGCTTTGTGGCTCATGCCTCTTGTCAGTAGTATTTATGCCTCTTCAAAGAGAGCAGCACTAAGAGATCAGATCATCTGTCTCCCTAGTTTCACTGCATTTACATATGGCACAAGATTGTTTTTCTAGGAGTAACTTGTGGCAACAACATTTTTTTCCTAAAAAAGTGTAACAGCACAAAAAAATTCATAGCAGCATTTTACACAATTTGTGTTAAAAAAGTAGAAGTTAACCATTTGTGTATTGAGTAACAAAAGGTTTAAATTACATTTATTTTCCATTTTACACTCACTATTTACTAGTTGGACTATTTACAAAGGTTCAAATGTATTATAAGAGAATGAGCTTTACCCAGAATAAACTTCACGTGTGAGGTAGTAGTCTACCTCGACCTGTTTTGGCTGGCTATAAAGGAGGTACAGTTGGGTTTAGATCCTAGAAAAACTTCAGAAGTAGGATGTTCATGTGAATTAGATTGTGTTCTTGCAGAACAAACCATGCACACACACACACATACACAGAGAGAGTAATCCTATGGTAAAAACATTAAGACCAACAGTGGATTTAGTTTTCATCTTCTTGGATGAAAAGCAGGAGAAAATAATTAGAACAGGGAAGTTGTCAGCTGTACCTCATTTATTCCAACTCCATTTTTACCAAGAGGCCAGCTTTTATTTGAAGAAGCTAAAGTAATTGATGTTAAAGCAGTAGAACTGAAGGATTTAAGAATTAACTTAAAACTGGGGGTTTCAGCACACGTAATAAGACAAAGGAGTATTATTTCTCCACTGGTGTAATAGGTTATCAACACTCCTGCCCCACGCATGGGGGCAGCACTACTGGCTCCTGCAGGGCAAGACACCTCAACACATGCTTGCTAATAGACACCTCTGCAGCCCAAGGGTGGCCCCCTGGTTCTGTCTTTCTTTCCTCCAAACATTTTTAAATTACAACAGACTGCAGGAACACTACATGAGATGTGTCTAATTGAAGATCAGAAGTTTTTGGAACCCGCAGTGTAATCGCACCATGAACAAAACATGTATCGAGGTTAAAAGGAAAAAAATAGGGGGAAGAGAGAGATCTACAGTGCTTTTCTCTCAAATCTTCTGACAGTTCATCAGCTGACCAGGTGATGAAACAAAAGTCTAGTGGATAGTTTTGGTAGCTGCAAGACGAAGTTATTGTTCTTGCCCTAGTTAAAAGTTAAATGAAGATTGCATAGGACAAGGCAACCTTTTGGGTAACTGAGGCAAGCAGTGCTTAGTGTTGGTATCCTTTGCTCTTGACAGGCTGAATGTGGTTTAGTGCTTTATTGTAGTCACACTTGTGCATCTCTGCCTTCAACACATCCATTTACCCAAATACTGCCAGCTTAAGGTCTTAGCACTTCATCTGTGGATACCAAATAAGAGTTTAGTATAAGACTATTTGCTCAAGCTTTAGCTACTGACTAAAACTCACAAGTTTTAAATAAGCTGAACACCACTGAGATGCATACTTTATTTTAGCAGATATGGAAATTTATATAGTCAAGTTTTTTTTTTTAATGGCCTATTAAGGCATCTTAAAAAATCCCTATATGGCTTTGGTTTGCTGAAATAGTATTTTACATTGTTAAAAGAAAAACATGTTCAAATAAATTTGACGTTATGACACATTCACATATTTCACTTAGAACTGACAGTTATACAGATGCCTACACATCATCACAGATGTCTCCTGTTGTGATGACACGAATAAAAAGGTAATCCAAATGTTTATCTCACAGTAGAGGGCAACCCAGACGTCTGTGCAGAAGTGACATATAAGGAGTTATTATCTGGAAGAGGGGGAACCACAGAGTTTCCATTAGTGGGTGAACAGCTCAGTTTCAGTTTTTCCAAGTATTCTGCATGAACGGGCTTGTGACACTGAAGGACCTTGATTGCATCTTCTACTTTAAACCATTCTCTTTTCCTTCCTGAATGAGTACAATCCACAAAGAAGAACAGAGTTACAAAACTTTAACAGCACTACTGGTTGCTATCTAGTTATTCACCTTTTCTCAGTTCTTTAGGAGTTGAAATTGTCAGGCAAAAGAATTAATGAAAAGACCTAGAGAGAACTGATGAATGCAAGAGATTCACTCAAGCTTACTAAAATGCAATTCATAATAAATAAAGCATTTCAGATAACTGTCTTGAAGCAGATACTGGACAGAAATTCATATGACTCTTTATATGCTCCAAAAGCCAGATCTGGTCATTAGAGGAAAGTGCAATATTATTTAAATGATTTGATACTGCCATCCTACATTGCCATGCCTAGCAGAAAGCCAGTCTTTAGACTGAACATGCATGCATGAAGAATGGCTTGGTCCGATTTCAAAAGCCATGTTCCATACTCAAAATCTCCACATGCATCCATATATGGAGTTACTCTGGTTGGCTCTAAGTTTTAAAAAATAGTATACCTTGTATCAGAGATGTTTATGTAAGTTTCAAGACTTAATTTTACTAAGATCAGCTTAAGACCATCTTACTTTTACAAGTTGGTCCTTTAAAATTCAAGGTCTCTGAAAGTACATATAGACCAGGTCAACAACAGTATTGTTAAAAGTGGGATTAATTCTATTTTTCATTTGGTTTTACAGCATTACAAATACTATGCTTGAACATATATAAACTGCTTAAAATCGAGGACACTTTCAAAAACACCCTAGAGTATCAGGCAGTAAAACATTCTACTTCTTATGGAAAAAGCAATTTGGCAGTATAGTATTTGGCCTTTAAAAAATTACAAGCTGTATCCCTAACTAATAATGATATTTATTCTATCATAATGTTATATTAATTAGAGTGTTTAAAGTACAAGAGTAACATTATGTTGGAAGCAACCCTCGTTATGTATGTATTAAAGTGTGCAAGAACAGCATTCCTTGACTTTTTCCTAGAACAGAATTAGTATTCCTCCTGAATTATACAAATTGCTTCAGAAAAATGAAAAGAGTTTGCTTAAAACATTTTTAAGTGTAGCACATAAGGAGAGAGAATTAATTTACCAATATTAACTGAATCCTCCCAGTCTTCCAGTATTTCCGTCACAGTAAGAACATAAACGTACGTCCTGTGCTTCCGATCCTGGTTCTGCTTGAATATTAGAAGTAGAAGTTTAAATTCTCATCTAAATAACTTACACTTAACCACATCTGTAATCTGTAAGATTAGAAACTACTTACCTCTAAAGAACAGTTGCCAGCAAGCCTGGCTTTTACTTTCACTAAACAAACATCTGCACTTAACGAGACCCAAAATGATGGGAAAGCGAAAGTTTTACTTAGATCAGCTATTCTGTTTTCCTAGATTAAAAAAACTCAACCAAACCAAAGACAACACAAACAATTTTGAAGATTGTGAAGGTCTGAATAAAGTATGTTTGTGATCATCCAGCTAAATATTAGCAGCTGTCCACTAGTACTGGCCTAGGTAAGTACTAGCACTTGTCTTTTACATATGTTGTAAGTTATCACAGTAGCCCACATTTGCTCAAACTGATTCCACAACTCATTTCCTGGATGAAAGGTCATTTTAAAAAACCCAAATACTTTTTGCAAGATGGAACTGGTGCATCATGTGGCCATGTCATCTACACAATGCTGGCTATAAAGTTTCACTCCATGAGTGAGGCAAATTAAATAGCCTATGCTTGCAATCATGACAAATGCAAAAATCATTGGCCATCTGCCCATTCAACAGGTTTGCCACGATAGCAGCACTCACCACTTGTTTGGAAGGCATGTGTTTTGCATGAGGCAAGTCAAATACAGACTCTGACAGAGGCATGTGCTCAGGGCAAGGCCACTATGCTGCAGCCAGTCCATGCAAGGTCAGCACAGACATTACTCCCTGCTACTCCAAAGCAGGCTAGTGGCAGAGCTTGAGGTGCTACCCAACCAGTCAGACCATCCTTCCCCTTGGAGAAGAAATGAGCTCCTAAAAAAACCAGGACCATCTACAATTACAACTATATTAAGAACCAAGAGATGTTATGGCCTAGCTCCCCTAACAGACGGTTGTACCCTTGTGCCAATAACCTTTCCTATTTAACTCTGTTTCATTACAAGCTTTATATAGTTTTGAACTGTTGTGATTTACTGGGAAGTAACTCTCCAGGAGTTCCTTGTCAGTATCACCATGAAATAGGAGAGATACATTTATAACGTGTATCCTTTCTGGCTGTAGTTCTACAATAAGAGGACTCAGCAGCAGCATTTATTTGCATCCTCTCTTAGTTCCATCCCCAGGTCACACGGTGTGGCCCCCTCAATGGTACTAACAACTGTTTGTGGGGCCCTGTTGTGAAATTAAAGTAGGGCCTTGATTTAAGTTAGAAGTAACCTAGAAAAGTGACACAACACCCATTTTTCTCTCTTCTGGTCTAGCTGGTGCAGATGGCTTCAGAAGAACATATATCTGAATTAACAATGAATCATCATGCTTTGCAGCCCCGGTCTTATGGCAACAACATGATAGGTATCCTGGATTTTTTCTGATCTGAGCTGGGAAATGCAGAATACTTTTGTAGACTGACTAGTAGAGTTAAAACACAGCCAAGTTTTTAATGTGTAGGACCATCCAGTTCAACTCAAACCCAAAACATATCAGAAAAATGTGAGTACTACTAACTACAAAGCTTCAGGAGCTTCTCTAATTGTGTCATGCCTTCCATACTTCACACATGACTAAGTAATATTTCATACAGGAAATCCCTGTCAGGAATGCACTGCCTCTAAACGCTGGGTGAAGACTAAGGGACTTCCACTTAACATACAGCACAACACAATAACACTGGATGCATTGTGAGCTGACGACTACAAACACTACAGTCTGCTCCTATCTAGGACCTGAGCAGAAGTGAGCAACACCAACACTAAAATGGAGTTCTAGCTAGCATGTGTCCTTGTGCTGTCGGTGGTTTCGAGTCTGATGTTTATATTATCAAATAGATAACATAACTACACAGTTTGCTAAAGGTTGGATTTATCTGCTATCCAAAGCCCTGGCCTTTTTTTAGTGAATCAAAGCCATAATGACAATTCAGATACAGACCCATCAATTTACATGTGTGAAAGCTGACAAGTTACTTCAGCAAAATCTAACCAGGGAGGAAAAGTCAGAAGAGTGCCTCAAAGAAGGCTGGTATAATGTTTCAGAAATCCTGAATCTGTTAGTGATTTGGTTTTTAGGGTTTGTTTTTTTAACATCTAGGTATTGTCCAAATACTAATTTAATCTTACCAGTAAAGGTCCAAAATGACCTGAAATTAGCTCAGCTGGTCAGAGCCTGGTGCCAGATAACACCATGGTAACAGGTTTGATCCCTGTACAAGACAAAGTGAGTTGGACTCAATGATCTTTGTGGGTCCCTTCCAACTCAGAATATTCTGAGATTCTGTGAAACTGGTGTGAGTACTTTGAACTCTTCCTATTTAAATCTTCACACATTGTGTAACACCTAAAGTCCTCTCTAATGTAGCAGATCCAGTAACACTGCAAAATTACAGGTAGGTAATACTTATGAACTTTGATGCCGCAGTTTATCAGTTCTCACAAACAAACCATTGTTTTTAGAACTTAAAAGAAATAGCTCACCTCAAATATCCCAAGTAGTCTGCCTAGCTTTCCCTTTACTCCAGCCTACAAAACAAACAGGAAAAAGTGTTAGCATGTGGTATTAATTTAAAAAAAGTATCTGTACCATCCTCCTATATTAGTATATTCCTCCTTATTAGGGTTATTTAAGTAAGAGTTTTAACCTAAGTTTTAATTAGATAGTGCTGTACTACTTTTGTAATTTCTGGTTTTAGACTCCTTGGGAGTGTTAGAGTACAAAAGCTTGTCCTAATGAGTGGATCAAAGAATCCATAAATCTTTCAAGGTTTCCATCTAGACCAAGTTACTCACCACATTCTTAGTGTACTGTATTTTTATTAAATAGATAAATCATACCCAATACTGAAATAATCCAGAAAAGTAGACAGGACAAGAAAATTTCAATTAGTATTAGAATTAATCTAGAAAAGCAATCATTGAAACTCCAGTGCTGTTTTACACAGAAACTGAAGTACAAGTTTTCAAAATACAATAATAAATTAAACTGTAGGTTATTGCATGGATCTTGCAGTGTAATGACTTCATGTGTGCTGATTTTCATATCACAGTAGCTTTTGGCATGTAATATAAACCCCAAATTTACATCCCCAATTCTCTGCAGTTTTGAACTCTTTTTATAGCTAGTATTACAAAAGGCTTTCAATTCAGAGTTTTACTCCAATATTTTAAAATAATCCCCGTGTGTATCAGCCCATGCTTTGGGACTTTTATCCATTCGGATAAGGTGGTCATTACTTTCTACTAAGACTCTAAGGTTTGCTTTTCCAAAAGGAATATATAATGCCTCTTTCAAGGGACATCACTTATAATCATCCATATGACAGACATAAAGGCATATGTTGCCTACTGGCAGACAAAGCCATATTTAGGTTGTTTTTCTCTTGTTGTATAACCAATATTTAAAATAGGGCTTCTTAGTGCTAAGATGACATTTTCTAATCTTCAGTCTTTGCTTCCAGCCTTAGCCAAAGACAGTTATCAATGTCTTATGTCTTTATATAAAGGACCATATGGATCTTAATTACATTTTAATGAGTAACTGACAAATCACTGGGCAGGCTTTAGCAATGAGTCCAATCAAAGTCTTACAAGTGAATGCTTTCTGTGACTGTCTTTTTAAAGAAAGCAGATGGCTGGTGTTATTTATTAAGCCATTTTGATGAAGGAAGCCTGAACACAGCCCATGCAAATCATCAAGGCATTTTGCTTATCTAGAGCAAGAGCTAGACCAAAAGTTAATGCAAAACTACATACAGTATTCTGTTTGTCTGCTGTGATGACTGAGATACCTGCTAGAGCTCATAAAGCCAAAATACACAACTGGAGCTGATAGATAAGTGATTAAGCAGCACATTAATTGGGAAAGTGACAGGCCCTTATTTTGGGCTGAAAAAGTAATCTATGCCACAACAGGCACTAAAGATTGCTCGTGCTTTGTACTGGGTAATGAAAAAGCATTTATTAGCCAAAAGGAACATGCTGAAGAAATGTTTAAGTTTTACTGATCAGTCCCAATTTCCTCAGCATTACAGTATCATTTCAAAAGGAGAAGCAGAACCTAAAAGAGTACAAATGTATGCTGCTTTCTCAATTTTTACTTTACATCTCATTCAGCACTATGTAAGAATTACCAAATCCTTAAGATTTCTACTTTGTGGAAAAGTGAGCACCTAGAAAAAGCAATTTCCCATCATCCTATTCCATCAAAAGTAACAACATGCATCTGTGGGATTAGGTTTTTTCTTTTAATACTTCAACTCCAAGCATGCACCTTTAGCTGCACAAGTTCTGTAATTTCTGTACTTATTCCCTAAAGCTGCAGCAGAGAACAGATTAATATCATTAAAGACATGGCTTAAGACCACAACAGTGAAGCCAGTACAGACTGTGCAGGTTTCTCAAATATTAAAAAAAACTTTTCTAAGTACTAGGAAATTGCTCTAAAAGGGCCTAATGCTCCACCAGAGGGAGAGGAAAAAAAACCCCAACAAACACCCCCTCCAAACCAACCAAACAAACCACCCCCCCCAAACCCAAACAAAAAACCCCACCCTCCTCAGGCCCCAAGTCCAAATAACTGTTTCCCCACCCTACAACCCCAACCTCCCCTCAAACCAAAAAACTTGGAAGACTTTTAAACTCTCTTAAAAGTCCTGTCAGAGCCTTAATTATGTTATAAAGATTTTTTTGGAGGCAGGTCTATGGCAACAGGACTGTTGAAGGACAAAGAAACTCATCATCAATAGATGAAGGAAGGCTTCTCTGAGATGCTAAGTGAGAGTCTAGCAACTAACTAATATTTAACACGTGGCAAAACCGCCATGACCAGCTAAGTTAACTGATACTGAACAGCTTCCATAGAGAAGTTTTGTCAACTTATTAGTATCCCATAGTTACAATGTGAATTTACCAATGTTACTTTAAGTGGAATTTACTTAACAGTTTCTTTTCTCTCCCTCCAAGCAAATCAGCGGTTTAAACAAATACACTTAGCTGAGTAATTCTGAATGAAGCTATTTAGAAGCACTGTATTACATCAAGTGCAAAAACTCCCCAAAGCTTGAAATGAAGCTTTGGTGCAACCAGATGTTGCTGCCTAAATGTGATTACTGTAACCGATGGCTAGTTACTCTCTAGTCAAAGATACATGTTTCCAAAATGTAACTTCATTCCTGCTGTGTTTTTTGAAAACCTCTACACTCAAAAATATAAAAAGGTAGTAATTCAAAGTCTCATGATTTTTTCCCTGAAAATAATATTCAACTGAATAATCTTTATAGTTGAAAAAGTACTTTGAATTTGACAGTGATCTATTAAGTGCTTTTGCTAACAAGAACATTTCCTTCAATTCAGGTTCTTATCCTAATGTAGTTCCTTCAAAATGTGTCGAAACTAAGTGCTAGAGGACCAAGAAATGCTTCAGCTTTATCCCCAGAACATCAAATGAAGTTGCCCCCTTTTCCAATGGTAAGCTTCTAATCCAGTGCACATTGGTTAAATTCTAGACTTTGAACCATTTTGCCTCTCGTAGAAGCAAACTTCTTCCTTTGGCTTCTATGTACCCATGGCAGTTCAAGTATGGTTCTTCAAGTAAACAGAATCCTATAAGCCTCTGTAAGCGTGTAAGACCACCTAAACTTCAGGAGAAAAGCCTGAAAAAACCCAGCTTTCTTCTGACAGACATTAAGTGCTACACTTCCCCAGAACAATTCTCCAAGGAAGTCTGAGTACTGTGCAAATAGGACCTCAGATCTGAATCTTATGCATATATTTTAGCATTAGTCTAAATCCAGCCACAGGAGAGAAAACTATCCACTTCATGCCATAATCATTCTGGCCTGGAGGTCATTCCTGCTGGCAGCTGTAGAGGTACTGCACTCTCAGATGTGCGTCAGACTTGCCTGTTTCCTGTAGATGGAGCAAGAGTCATGCTGCAGTTGAATTTTTAAGCTAACAGTCTACCAGGGTAGAAAGTTGCTTAAGATGTGAAAGATCTGCGTTATTTTTAACTCTGGGATCTGTAGGATAGTATTGTAGCCATTTAAATGGCTACACTCTAGAAGGCATGGTGGCAAGACTACTCCTGCCCTATTTTTACATACTTTTATAAAACAAAGTGTTTGACTACATCTGCATTAATCTTTCAGCTGAGAGTATGGTTTATTAATTTATTCTTGCAGTGTCTAACTAGTTCTAGTCTGTAGCACCCAATCATTTTTCAAATATTAGATGCTCACTGGAGCTAATTCCTCAATTTCCTGTGAGAAGTCTTTGATAATATTACTGCCATTTTCACTGTTGCAGCAAATCAATCTTCAGGATCACCCTCTTCTTCTCAGAAACTACACAGGGCTTCCCCACACAGGGCTGGGGGAAACTGCATATTTTCTCAGAGGCATTTCTATATACTGCTAAGACAAACAAAGCAAGAGTCTCTGCTTTTTTGTGAGATGGAGCAAGAAAAGGGAGTGGGAGGGTGCCCCTCCATTTACAAGGCTGAGCATCGTTGGCTTGCCACTCATTTGTGTCATTTTTCTTTGAACAGTGCATGTGCAGACAACTTATTTTCATCTTTATGCTACGCAATTAAAGACAAAGCTCCAAATTCATTAATGGAGTAGCTCCTTATTTAGATGAGGTTCAATACCTTTCTGGAATTGCTTTATACTACTTCATTTTGGTATTCTGCTTTCAGGTTTGTAAAAGTTTATTGTATCTAAATAATTAAGATAACTGTCAATTTCCTGTAACCTGTGAAATGTCACACAAACTTGAAACATTCTAAATATTCAGTAGAGGTAAAAACCCGTATCACTAACATGAACAGAAGAATAAAATAAAAACTGGAGTCATGTACACAGGCAGACTATGAAACAACTGCCATGCATGTACATTTGATTACAGAGATCTTTTGAGTTTTAAAAGAAAGATTCTACATACATTACTGTTGGTGTTGAAGTGAGGGGTATTTAAAGCCAGTGGGCTATCAACACTTACAATGGCATTCTTTAGTGGTAGAACTCCCACTATGGATTTATCCATTTTAATAAATTAATAGAAACTAGTGCTTAGTTTGTGCATGACCCAATACTGAAGAAACACATTTAAAACAGCACCACTGTGCTTCCTTTGAAGTTTATTCATTCACAAAACTCTTAACAGTTCACTGTACTGTAACCAGCTTGCCAGGTGACATTGACCTTAGTATAAAAATAGAAAGGACATCCATCTTTAGAAAGGTCAGTATGAATTTCCATGGCTCAAACCCCTAAATACCACTCTTTTTTCTTTAAAAACGGCACTTTGCAATCTCATTGAAGCATATAAGACTTAGGTGGTAGCTGAGGAATATTTTACTTTGAGGGATGAGCTTGCTTCTAGGACTGATCAGGTATACAAGCTATCATACCCCAGAAATTCTGAGGGTGTAGAACAAGTGTAACCAAATGATTTTTGCTTATTAAAGTCCCTAGTCTGTGAAAACTCTTTATGCATTTGCAAGCACAGCTCAAAGCTGAACATGACTGGAACTTTATATCGTACTCCAAAACATCATAAAAAGCACAGTCCTTTCAAGATCATCCATTCTTCACCACCAAATCAAAAACCCCAAACATATGAGTACAGTTCAGTCAGCTCTAATTTAACATGGAGATGAGACTTTACTGTACCTCATCTTGGACTATACCTTAAGTCAGATCAGCAATTAAAATTACCAGTGCTCCTAAGAATATTGAGCAGAGGACTGTGCTTTTTAATCCTACCCATGAACTCGTGACAGTGGGAAGACAAGACTTTCCCTAGAGGTGTTACTACTGCTTGGAAGCCTAAATCTTTGCTGACTCACTCCTAGAATCCAAACTCTTTGCTCCTTTCAAATGGACTGCACCCTGTGGCTGAGTATGTTTTCTGTGGGTCAAAATGGGCTCCTCCAGCAAAACTGAACACAGTCTGGAATAACTTTGATTCAGTGAGGCTTACTTATGCTTGAACGTTGCTGCAGGAAGGCTGCTGAGAGCAGCAAATAGTGAACCAGTCTTTTCCCCAAGTAAAATGGGAGAAGGGTCACTGAATCACAGTTCACAGAGGATCTCATTCTGACACTGAATAGCAGGCGCTGTTTGGTGCAAGTCACATCTACATCAAGTTCCTAGGCCACAACACCACAACAGAACCAGTCTTACGGGTAAGCAAGACAAACCACCAAATAGCATAGCTAATAGAAAAAAGAAATCATTACACATACTAATCAGCAACAATATTAGTATGTTTTGTGAATTACAAAATAGCATGAGAAAACTGATTAAGTCTAGTAGAAATCCTGTAGTTCACTCACTTACCAGAATGCATCCACTTTCACTAAGGTGAAAAACCTTATACCTTCTATTTAAAAGTGTGATATTCTGATTTTTCTTGCAGTTTTATTTGGCTTAGACATGGCTGTTAGATATTAAAGTAACACTTAATATTTTTGACAGTTTTCCTAGGAAAAATAAATAGCAAATGAAACCCTAGAATTCTGAATTTGAAATTTAAGTATTGTAGTATAGGGAAACTGCATGAATTCATCATGACTTAAAGCTCTGTTTTGCCTAGGCATAGGGACAGAGATAGAAAAGCAGACTATAACCATAGTGCTCTCTTTATAGATAAGCAGCCTTAAATGTATGAATTCTCAACTGCTCAGATAGATCAGTTTCTAATCTGTTAATTGGAATGTCCTCAAAGGTCTGTTGATTTCTTGTTCTTAGAGCTACATGTTAATGGTTAGTTTACCTTCACTCTGTTCTAGAAGAGCTGCAAGTCAAACATTTTCTGCACAAACACAGAAATGTTACACTACTATAATATGTCATTTGGCATAAAGTCTCAGTTCTACTTCCAGTACTTGTTTATAAAGGCAGACAGCAATTTAGCTACGAAATGAAAGAGTGCTGTGAAGAAGCTGAGTTAATTAGTTTACCTCACCACACTGTACTCCAATTCTAACACACAGAACTGCAGTTCTTTGAATTTCATAACCACAAAGGTCTCAGTCAAATACTGGATAAAGGAGGTAGTTCCCTCTTCCTTCTCGGTTCCCATCTGAAGACAACAGCAGCAAAGATCAGCTGGATCTTTTGTTTGTTTGGGTTTTGTTACCTCTTCATACACCTCTCTCACCGCTGCTCCCCCTGGCTCTTCTTCTGGTTCCATTCCTCCACCTGGTACAATCCACTGATCTGGATATCGGCTACTGCTTACCAACAGCACCTATAAATAATTGCAAGTGACTGTTAAATACAGCTCACAAGTCAGGAATCTCACTACTATCTGCTTTTTCAGCAATGCACTTATTCACCCAGCCAGACGGATTATAGACTTTAGAGACAAAACATAACAGGCAAGCAGGAGTTGAAAAAAAAGAGTGAAACAGTTAACATCCAGTCTGTTTTATACAACTAAGTCAAGACAATGTCACTGCAATCCCTTTGTACAAACGCTTTCATTGGATGCTTAGACACAATGTGGAAAATACAGAAAAATGTGCACAGGAATGAAGGCATACAACAAAAATCTAGTTACAATATTTGCCAGTACTAAGTCTTCAAATCATATAGATGGCTAAGTATGAAAATTAAGACACTTTCATGACATAGAAGTTAAACTAATTCTTCTGGAAAGACATCTTCTGGCTAAAAATAGACTCTTGAAAATATTTCTACTTTTTAGTCAGAAACAAGCTTCTTTTTAGTTACTGAAGTGTTATGTTAGCATGACACGCTTACAATATTGCATAACTAAAATACAGAGAGAGTACTTCACTGGCCCTTGTCCAATTTAGTTTCTGTTAAACATTTATGTAAGAGGAAAAAAGCACAGCACATTGAATTTGACTTCTAAATTTAACATTTTTTTCCCAAGACACTTGGATTTCACTTAATTTGACTCTAACCTGTCATTGATATACACCAATTTAAAACTCCCTGTCTATAGGACCTGCCCTTCATAGTATTCAGAGCAGAGAAGATTTTAGCTACCTGTCCAACAAACTAGGATGCCTTGTATTTGGAGTAATTTTGTAGCAGAAGTTTATGAAAGTAAGACCTTGATTCAGGACCACTTGGAAATAAGCAGTTTAACTTATATTTGAGACACGTCCCAGTTACTAAGACATACTCAGTCATCTGTGTAGTAAAAGGCTTCCTACTGTAGGCATTACTTACATAAACCCTACCCTGAAGTCAAAGGACAACTGTGGGGAGTAAAAGGGCAGGGTCAGTGGTCGAATTCTGAAAAGCAATTAAAAGACCAGAACAAGAACCCCAAGTCTAAAGGTTATAGTTTTAACTGGTGCCACACAACTGAAGTGACAGTCTCAGCCCTCACCTTTATGAACTTCAAACTTACCCCTGTTGGGTTAAGTAGGTAAATGACTCTCTGATGACAGCAACAAGGAAATGATTACAACTTATACCATGTCCCTTTGGCACTCATGGAAATAGGTTGCAGGTTCACCTACAGGAACGGGGAGTGTAATTCAGATGACTGCATGCCTTGTGAATGCAACAATACCTGTGCATACTGATGTGCACCTGGAAGAGCCTTATCTGACAGATACTGTCTTGTAATGTTTATCTTAGGTGCAGTCAAGATTAGTACAGTGGAGAATCCTTTAGAGTAGGACTAATTTCCCCCATGTTTCTTGCTATGCTAAGTAAGGAATACAGCAGAGACATTATGTTACAGAAGCATTCTTAGCATCTGATCTAAATGTTCACATTTTCAGTCAACTCAAGTATTTTACTCAGCTATCTAAAAACCTAGAAATATTCAGCAAAAGCAACAAGGTTAGACACAAATGCATCTCAACTTGATCTTTACAGCCAAAGGTTTTGGTTTCCTAGGATCTTTTGACATTAACAAGTGATTCACAGAGCATACACAGCTCTGGTAAAAGTAATTTTAGAAAGAGTTTTTCAACACTTAGGTGGAGCACCTATATTGCTACAAAGAACCATTGTGTAAGCAGTGCTTAAAAGCAGTTGTAAAAATCAAGTTATGAATTCACTTCTGAGATTTCACATACAAGCATTAAACATTATTTTCTGCTGATGAAACTAGCACTCAATCCAGTCATGTGAAAGCTAGCAACAATAATGAACAAAAGGATGATTATATCACATGAAATCATTCCCAGCTTGGTAGAACAGTTTTAAATCAGCATTCATTGCTTAGTTAAGGCTAAACATAAAACTCTTAATTACTACTATGAGATAAATCAGGTTGCTCATTCTGGCAGCGTAGCGTAAAGCCAGGAATTTTCTATGCCTTTATACGTAGTAGTTGACTACCACTAATCTGATCAATAGACTATCAAGCTGGGCTTGTACATCTATTAGCTTTAAATTACCCTTTTAAAAAGCAGAAACAAATACATCTAGCAAGTAATCAACATTAAAATACAACTCTTGTAGACAGGCTTTACAGCTATGTATACAATAAACTCCCAAGCATTACAGCCTGGGAATTCATTTTAGCAACTATCCAAACCTCCACTAACCCTGGAACTGAAACATTTTCTCAAACGTCTTTCCCTCTATGCTTTATCCTCCTCTGATCCCACTGCTTTTACAGTCTGAATCCAAGGGATCACACTAAGATATATCCCTGAGATCCTCAGATGCACGATTTTTTTTATCCATTAACATTTAACACATGAAGCCACTCGGACATGAGAGGCATCCATCCTGGGGTAATGCTAACAAAAATGTACTTGGTGTTAGTCAGATTCAACAAACAACAAGAGCTGATAGCTAGCAGTTGCAGGATTGTGTGGTAAGGCTGAAAAGCATTCCACAGATATTTTTTCAGTTATCGTTATCAAGCAGTCTTCCATGTTTTTGTTTTTTGTATGATGTTTTTCATTCCATGTAGTTTTCAGGTGTTTCCATCTGTAAGTGGCTAGAAGATATATTGTTCAGTACCTAAATGACCAGGCTGTAAATATAAACGTGATTAAACGATGAAGACACCATAAAACTGTGGTTGGTTGACATTGCACTCACATGCCAAGAGAGGTGCAAAACTCAGCAGCAAAAATGCAGCAATTTATCTTCCCTGAATAGAAGATAATCAAACTAGGAGAAATGTGATCTAGGTTGCCTGGAAATCCAGTCTTTTCTGAGGAGGCTCATGGTCAAGCAGATTACAATAGTTACTGGAAAAAAAAAGACTGCAGAATCTCACACACCTGTATTTTTTCTGGCTTATGCACACCAAATTGTACATCATAACCCCATTAGGCTCAGAAAAAAAAAAGCAAAAGTACTTCCCATGCAAAGGAGTCTGTGTCCTGTATCCCCAAATGCAGAAAAAGGACTAATATTTCCTGAGTTGCATTACTTGCTAGTGATCACTGCCTTTCCCATGTCTCTAAGACTTCCTGTTGATAATTCTTGTTCAAAAAATGTACACAGTATTGCAGAAATCCCCTTATCTAGTTACACTGCTAAGTTTATCTTACTCCAAAGACTAAGGTAAAGACACCGTTTTCCATCATGCTGCCAAGTGAAGAAGTAAAGCTGCAAAACTCAGCTAAGAGGAAACAAAAGAAAAATTCTTCCATTAAGCGTTACCAGCCAAGTTTCACCTCACATTCAAGTCCAGGAATAGCAATGACCTTTGAGTGCAGTGAGGAGGAGAAACTGCTAGCCAGCCTACTTGTAATAAGCACCTATCGATACAGTAACCATGACACGGTTAACCAAAAAGGTTATTACAGGGCAGGTAGCATCATGGGACTTGGTCACTATAAATGCTAAGCCTGCAGACAAACAACTGAAAATTTCTAAACATGTCAAAGTTTTGGCCTCTTTAGCGTTCTCAAGTCAAAACCACTTGTGGAACAGTTAGTAGCCATGTATTCCAGAAGACCAAAATGGCAACAGCTCAGAGTAATACAAATTACTCAAGCTATTGCTCTTGATATTTTTTTTTTTCAAATTAAGCACTAGACAGGTAGAAAATGGTTTAAGTTGATAGAAAATATCATTGCTTTCTATCTTTCTTAACTGAAGGACATTATAGCATACCAAAATAATTGTATTAAAAACCAATTTACAATAAAAGCCAGGATAAAGTTTAAATTAGCTAGACAGAACAACCCCCCACAGCTGGATTCTTTAGACTTCAAAACAAAGTCATCCCCAACTTGAAGGAAAAACTTACAGTTGAAAATGTACCATTCCAATTACACAATAATTATTTGTCATTAGATTTCTTTAAGTTCTCTATTCCCAGCCTAATCCCATCCATTCCTGTCTTCCCCACTGCACACTCCATTTTCTCTCCTCTCATTGCTCCCACTGCTCCAGTAGCTATGTCCAACTTGATGTTTGAATTACCTGGCGGAGATAGCCAAGTCTGCCTTTCTTTACAGCAAAGCTGGCAGGTAAAAGGAGCAATGTCCAAGAGGAAAAGAATCAACCCCTCACTCCCAAAAGACCATGGAGCATGTGTGACTCAGCTGCAAAGAACACATCTGTCAGGTGTACTGCTCAGACAGGTGCATGGAAGACAAAGGACTCGGCTCCCAAACTCTACAAAAGTGAGTACACACAAATCATTTCAGAGGATTTAAACTGGTCAGATTACAGAAAAGGTCATTAAGGCACTAAAAGGTACCTCTCAGGTACAAAACAGTGTCAAATGCTGTTAGATGTAACATATTTTTTCACTGGCATCAGGAGCATCAGGAGGATAAAGCATCCAAGCCTACTAAGGAAAAAGACAGGACCCACTCTGATGGAGGTTAATACAATCTAATTTAGCACACTCAGTATGGAAACTCAGCCCACATGCTTGGTCTGCTAAAGTTACAAGCACCTGAAAGAGTCAGAAAGATCTTTTAATCCTAATACAGCCAAAAGGGTCAGTTAAGCCCTATGATTTGTTTAAAACCAGCCATAAACAGATGCTCAGGGAAGAATAGAAATACTAAGTGTTTTATTATTCCCTAACACTTCCAACCTCCAACTGTTTACAGCTCAGGAGCTTCCTTAAAAGCACTAGGGAACAACTTTCAATACTGCAGCACAGGAACACTATTGAGAAGCAAAGAAAATCATCTCTTACAAACACTGGATCATATTTGCAGAATTAACTGTATAAATTTTTAGGCAAAAGCACATATCTCATCTTGGAGAGCATATGTCAGCCTGCTACTGCAGTTAAGAGATTTCTTTTATCTAACACTTTTTTTTCTATTTTAAGAATCACTGCCTCATTTAAGTAGTTCTGAAACAGTTTCTCAGTTTCCCTATAGGCTAATGTGGTATCCTTGTCCTAGAATGCCATTGCCTTTTTTTGGACTCCAGAAGGTTGGAGAATGCAGCTTTAAAACTTGCCATAGCAATGCTACACAGGCAGCATTTAGTAAGGAACATTTGCCTTCCTGAAAAGATTCTGAGTAGAGTGATTGCTTATACTCCTCATTTGTTACTGCAATAATTTTCAAAACTACTTTATTTTTTAAAGATGGAAAAATAACATGCACAGTTATAGTAAAGTAGTAAAAAAACCTTTAGGATCAGACTTGACAGCAATTTAAGAGCTAATTAAAGTCAAGACTGCAACACCTTTACTTTCCCCCTAACACTGGGATAATGAGTTCAGGAAGCTGATCTGGCTGGAAAGTAGATTCCCCATTAAGGCTCAGTGTCCAGCCTGCACACACAACACCCATCAGGACACAGCCATTCAAGGGGCAGCACTGCACAAACTGGGGCAGAAAGGCACCACTGCAACCTCCCAATTCCAGATGAGCCAACTCAAGAGCCTCTAGCAAAGTACTTGAAAGACAATAGACTGAAAAACAGTCCCTGGCTATGACAGAGATTAAAAAGATGATTTAGCCTCACTGATCAGGAGCTAGCACAACAGCAGAGGAATGGCTAACTAGCGGTACATTAAAACTATTGCTCATTAATTTGAGCACAAATCTTGAATGCATCCCAGAAAACTGGGTTCTGTCTACACAATCTGTTAAAAGTCTGAAATAGCGTCCCAACTTTACTTAAAGATCACTTTTCAAAGCAGCAACACAGCACTTGGACATCAGTCAGTGCAACTTTACTCCCATTCTGAAGATGAACGATTAAGAGATATGGATATAATTTTATGATACTTCAAAATTAGATTTGGAAATTATTCTTACTTTGAGATCTTCTGACTTTAAGGCTGTATGACAATAAGGAGAGAAACATCAGCATTTTTCAGAAGAAGTTTTGCTTTTGGCTTGCAATTAAAGCTATATTATGTCATAGATTTTATTTCACGTTAAATTCAAATATTTGGCTAACACGTTGTAGCAATACAGAATTTGCACACTTTCCTCTGGCTATTTAAAATCCTTCATTTTATTCTTTGGCTAAAGTGTTCACATCAGGAATAGAACAGCACTGTGCTGCTATGGCATGCCAGTCAGAACACACTTTCTCACGTAAAGAAACACTCAAGTCACCTGTAGCGTTAGATCTCCCCCTAGGCTTTAGCATGCTCTGGAGAGTCAGATGTGACAGGTGTCACAGTGTGATGAAGGGTGCAGATCTTGCACCCAGACATATGGCAAAAGGAGATTCCTGGCTGGAAAAAACCAAAACCAGACCTGCAAACAAACAAGAAAGTTCCCACAAGTGCCTATAAAAAGTTTTACTTCTCATGCTGGGCCAGTTCCCCAATCCACTTTACAGAACAACCTTCTTCCCTCATGCTTGCTAATGTAGACCAAGGGAGAAACTACAGTGTAGCAGGGGAAGAGCTAAATTCATATTGCTGCCTATTTCTTTTTAAGTTGAAACCACGGCCTAATCTCGAGCAGGAGAACTGGGCTTTACTGGTTACTCAGCAACATAATCTGTTTGACTAAGGGATCAGCTTCCAAGCACTTGTCAGAAACAACAGCTCCAAGTCTTTGAGAGCTGTTCAGCTGCAGGTAAAGATTTCACAAGGTTATTTCTTGGCAAGTACCAGTTACCTTTTAGTCTTTTCTGTTTTTGAGATACATCTTTGAAGACAAAAATTTGTTTTAAAGTATTTACATTTGTAGCACTGGTTTCACCGAAGTGCTTAAGCACTAAGTCAAAGAGCCACCGAATTAAAGTAAGCTTTTCAAGAGTTCTTCAAACAAGACTGAAAAAAATACACATCAACCCATGGTCTGTGAACTCATATATCTACAAAAGATGCTTAAGAAAACATGTCTAGGTAGAGATAGAAATGCATATATGTGTATGTATATAGGCATATATATATATATCTAGCTATGATATTAATATATTTCTGAAGAACTCTGCCACTCTGCTATCTCACAGTAACTTGGAAGTTTTGAGCACCACTGAGTTAACTGAAGCAATTCAAGTAGAAACTTTGCCACCAGTTTAAATCTTCCAAGTAAACTTAGGATGGTGCAAGTAAGCTAAAAGGATATATTTTTTCAAGCATCTAAACATAAATATAACTAGTTCAGAAAGACAGCATCTTCTAAACAGGGCAAAAAGTGTTTTGTTAGAGGACTTCTTAGCCTGGTGTAGACAAGTACAGCCATATTTCCTTCTCCCCTCAGCCCACTTCAAGCAACTATCCACCCCACTAAACATATCCATATGGCATAGGCAAGTAATACCATAGATA
This sequence comes from Oriolus oriolus, assembly GCA_013400235.1. Lineage (NCBI taxonomy): Eukaryota > Metazoa > Chordata > Aves > Passeriformes > Corvidae > Oriolus > Oriolus oriolus. Next base: position 746,902 of record VXBT01005643.1, on the reverse strand, counting down.
CGGGAAAAAAATAACTGAGGTTTCAAAATAAAAAAACACCTCATGGTTTACTGATTTAAGTATCTGAAGACTTATGAATGAAGACCGAGGCTTTCTGCCATGGTGGACAGTTGAATTCCCATAGCCTCACTAAACCTGCAGGCTTCCACTGCTGGCAAGTAATTGCAATTTGTCAAAAAAGATTCTAACATGAAAACAAGGTGCACATGCAATGCCTGCAGAAAGCTGCTTTTCTGTGGGAGTAATGAATGCCAGTGCCTTGTGTACAAAGTTGGTTACCGGACATAAATCCTGCCACAGCAACCTAACATTCAATTTTTCTTAACATCAACACAAGCTTTAACCCCATATGAGCCTGCAGGGATACACAATAAGCAGACGCTGCCTCTGCAGACACATAAAGAACCATTTTGGAAGCTGTTTATAGGTCTTGATTTTTCAAGCTATACCCCTTCCTACAGCATGCAGATCATAGATTCTTAGAATGGTTTGGGGTGGAAGGGACCTTTAAAGATTATCAGTTCCAGCCCCCCGACACAGGCAGGAACACCTTTCACTGGACTAGATTGCTCATCCAACCTGGCTGATAGTGTCCAAATGTCAAGAAAATGCTGAGGAAAAGCTAAGGCAGCAATTATTCGATGTTAATTACTCTTCCTGTCCATTAGCAGGGCAGGGACATGAGACAGAAAAAGTAAAAGCCACAGTGTGCTTGAAGTGCATAGTGAAAAGTGTATTCTCTGGCATTTAAAATATGCCTATATTCTATCAGACAACCATAATGCAAGGTAGGTAACCCATACCACTATGGAGACCATGCCAACCTTAAATATGGTGCCATGGTCATACCCCAACTTTTTTGAAAGCACACATTATTTGTGTGTTTACACCCGAGAGCTCTACACTGAAGGATAAAGAAACCAAATGAAAAATTCCACCTCAAGTATGGAATGTCTTGCGTGACGGTGCAAGTTTATTTACAATAATTCCTAGAACACCCCATTTTGCCAGGGTAGCCAGGTGATACTTCTGGGCCGTGGTTTTATGGATCAGGTTGCATTACAAAAGGTCTTTCTGGTTTTCAGACCATTTAGACAAATGCACATAAAAATAACACTTTACTTTTTCCTTTATCTTTCAATAAAACCATTGCTAATATGAAGCAACAGCTGTACAAAACTGAGGAACATTGTTTTTTAAAATGGTGAAACTGTGACCACCATAAGAAACCCACACTTAATCTATCTTGACATTCTAGACAACAATAAATAAAGTTATTAAATCAGACCAAAAAGGAGCTATAATGCTAGGAGCCTATAATTTTTAACTCAAGAATAAGAGGTGATAGTTGTCATGCAAGTGTATGCCCTGCTACAGAGGGGGAAAAGAAGAAAATCTAAATTTCCTGTGTGTAACAATGCATTTTCCCCCGCTACTGTCTCAATATTAAAAGAAAACCCTTCCCATCTGTTTTCATCTCATGTACAAGGCTGAACAACAAAGGCAAAATTAAAAATTGAAAAGCTTGAAGACTTTTTTTGCATATGAAACTATTTTAGGTCTGCCACTAGGAACTGCTGGCTGAACACTAAAGTAGGGCTTTCAGTACCATATTTGATTACATAAAGCAGTGTTACAGATGCCAAAGTAATCAGAATGCACTCAAAGTTTATATTCAAGATACTTAAAAATAACTGCTCATTTATTTGCATAAGATGTAGCTGATGGAAAAAAAATTAAATTAGGTTTTAAAATTATTTCAGTTACTCAAATTGCTACAAAAATTATGTTTATTACTACTTGCTCTTGCTGCTTTAAAGGCGTGCCTTGTTCTCTGCATTGAAAAGTAAGAATTTCCTTGCCTACCCTCTGCCCAGACCCTAAGACAGGAGGATTTTTATGTCAAAGTGCTGTTTGCACAACACTGAATGCATAAACAATTCCAACCTGTGGAAGCAGTCAGTCCCCACAGCACCAAGAGGGCTCTCCTACAGGCTTATTCTAAAGCTGCCATCCACTCCTAGTTGCTCAAGAGAAACTTGCATTTCCTCATACACAAATCTGCCAGCCCATCCCTGCCTGCTGAATACCATCAGCTTTTTGCACACACCTAACAGCTTCTTGTTTGTTCAAAGCAAAAAGGCTGCACCCCCCCACACCGCATTCCCACATAGCCTTATTTCATTTTTTCATAGGATTTCTCCTGCTTCATTTCCAGGATGTGTTTTTTCTTTCTAAGGGCAGACAGTCTCTGCGATTACTGGTTTATTTCCTTAAAGAAGGAAAGGAACCAGCACTTAAGCTCATATCCAGCCATCTTGCTCTCTCTTCAGCCCAAATGACAGCACTGAGACCAAAACAGGCAACACATTAATGACCACCTAGGAGACCACCTCCTTTAACACTCAAAAACCCCCAAAGCTACTGGGCACATTACTTGGCTATTTGGGCTTCCTCCTGGGTATTTTTCTTTTAAAATCATACGCTGTGACAGCATGAAGGAGACAAAACCTAAACCAAAATGGACTATATAGCACTAAATTGTTCTGTGCGGAGGCACTTGAAGGAACACGGATTTTCACAGTGGTGAGCTGATCAGTCATCTCAGGTACATGTTGTCAGCTGCAATATCAGCTCTCGAAGCAGAAGCTTTTGACAGGTTGCAGGACTGCAGGAAAGCCAAGTTTGCAGCCTGTAATACTCAAGAGAACTGACTCAACAATTTTAAGTCTGGCAGCAAGGACTGGCAAGTCCAGCAGTAAGTCTAATTGGACAGGGTGCTGTAGCTGGGAAGTAGGAGTTCAGCGTCTGTATTTCAAACCACATGCAGGAACCACCATGCTGAATTTTGCCTCAGCAGTATTCTACAACCCACTTATGTTTCAAGTTAAGAATAAGGAAGCAAACTGAAACCCAGTGTAAATAGTTGTGTAATAATAATAAAATAAATAGATGTATAATGGAATGTAAGGGATGGGTTTGACCAGTCTTTTTCCACTGACATCTTACTTCACTGTCCATAAAACTCAGTGTAACACTGGCATCAATGAGGCTACAAAGGGAGCATAAGAAGTGCAGTATGGTTAGAAAATGGACCAGGAAGCCATAATGAACAGATTTTGCTAGATGAACAACAGAGATATTAAATGTTTTGGTGACTTGCCCAATTTTTGTCGACAGGCGCAAAGAGCTGTCGCTGAAAATGCCTAAGTCTTTAAGTTGAGAGACAGCATCCAGAAGTCGTGATATCAACAGGGGACCTCACATGAAGTTGCACAAGGATCACATTCAGGTGAGAACACCACTGTGGATTTCTGGTACAAGTTGAGAGTTGATGGGGTGGCAACAAGTTAGAGACTTAGATATCACCAGTAAACACAAGAGCTTTTCAATCATGGCAGAGATGGATCCTATTACAACGTTTTTTCTGGTATAGCTAGAGAAGTATTAGTAACCTTTTACACAGCACAGCAAGATCCCATCTAAAGCAACCACAAGTGTCACCCACATTAAAAAAATATGTTTGCCAAACTGAAGGAAATGTAAGAGCTACCATGATGACCAAATAAGAAAATCATCTTCTCTTGAAACCAGTTTAAGACTTCAAGTTCATAAAAAATGCTAAGAAAGGAATGACTGCTGTCTACAGATATGTCAGAAAGCTAAGTGCAAGAAAGGAGGAAAAAAAGCTAAAGCTCAGCTATAAAGGGCTAGGGACTAGCCTTTTGGACAGTCAGAATGGAAGTAGAAAGGAAGGTTAATTCTATGATTTGTATCACAAGACTGCTGTAGATACTTATTCCTCCAGACAGAACCTAATCAGATGAAAAGTAGAACGAGCTATTTAGTCTCGCACACAATATCTCCAGAAAAAAAAAAAAGTTGAGATTTGGATTTCTTGCTTTTAAGACTCCTAAAAAGAAATGTATTGCTAAAAATTGTTTTCCGTTGTCTGTTCTATTTTCTCTACTCCAACGTCAAGCAACTCTGCTCAGCCTGTAAGTCAAAATAACTATGTAAACTATTCTATCCTGTAGTTCCCTTCCACTCCCACCTCCCAATAACTCCTACAGGAGTCTCCTGTTCCCTTCTTCTCCCACTCACCCAGGTACCACCCTCGTGCTCCTTCCCTGCAGAAGTTACCCTACACTTCAACACCCTGGAGATGTAGCTTGGCTGAAAATTTACAGTGCAATTTCTAGAGACTTACAAAGGAAGCGCTGAAGACATTTACATGGAGTACACCAACACAAACACTACCAGCACAGCAGCGTTCAAGAGGACAGAAGCCTCAAACACCCAATTTGGGGAACATGGCTGGTGATTGAAGTTAATGACAAACAGCAGTCACGCATCAGACTTCTAAGGAATAGGTTCTGTACTGATACAGAGGAAGCTGGCACTTGGGAACAGCTCCTAAGCAAGTTCAAGCTGTTGGCACTGCTTTCCTGGAAATAACTTGTCAGAAAGCAATTTTAACTGTTTCCACACACACAGTCTATGTCCTACATCTCATCTGATGTTATTCCATTCACTTCATCCTCAAGTATGTCTGCCTGCATAGACCCACAGTATGTCTACCATGCAAAGGCCCAGCCTCATGCCAGTAATACAGGTACTCCATCCACAATACCACAGAGGACTCCAGTGCAATAATGGTCAGTACCCACACTTCTTATACAGTCCAGCAAAGCTGCTACTATCACCCTTAGCTTCCAAGGATATTATTACACACAAACAATATCCTGAAGCAGTCAGTGATCTCATTTGGATGCAAGATTGAAAGAGAATGACAAGAAGTTGCATCAGGAAATGAAGAATGAATGGAAATCACTGACAAAGGTGATCCTAACCATGAATTTCCAACTACAATTGGTGCAAAAAGCAGTAACAGTGGCTCAGGTGTTTGAACTCCAAATAAGTCTGAGGAGAAGCATCCAAAAATAAATATTAAAGTCACATAAAAGGTGAAGTACATTGGAGCATCAGAGACCAAAGAAAAGCTATAACCCGTAACAAGACCTTGCAAGATTCCTGCTGGGTGCCTTTCTCCCTTATAATACTAGGAAAAACTCATCAGTATGGTCCCAAGGCTGTATTTACACCACGCAGGAAATAATTTTTTTGCTTAAATTCAAGTGTCTGTATTTCGAGATCAGGCCTCTTCCTACTGCATTATATTACCTAGTAGATGTTTAAGGAAGACATTCGCTGTATTGGCAGTTTGGGAAGGGCACCAGTATCTTCCAGCATATAGATAAAGGCAGGAAAAAACCCCAAACCCTAACCTTTATAGTTATATCATGGCTACTAAACAAGAAAATGAAGACAGAAATCGCAAAAGGGTATGCTTCCAGCCCGGAACCATCTATAAACGCATTGTGCAATGAAACCATCAGCCGAGCTCCCAGATAACGGGCAGTGCCATTGACCTTGGCTCGGAACACGGGACAACTTTGTGCCACCTCCCGACTCCGCTGCAACATAAAATCCAGGGTGAGCGCTACCCGCTATAACCAAAGCCGGGCAGCAACTGTCCCGCTCCCGAGCTCCTTCTCAAAATACTCCTAAGCCCCATTTTACTCTCTGCGTGGGAAGACTAGGTGTCCTAAGCACAGGGTTTTCTTTGTCGCACCCAAGCGGGGCAGGAGGTTCGCCTTCAGGGTGACACACCAGCCCTGCCCTCCACGCGCCATTATACATTAACCGGTTTTCCGCGTGTTGCGGGCACATAGAAGATAACCCTGGAGTTCCAGTCGGTGTCCCGGCCCATCCCACCCCGCCCTGAGAGCGAAGTCTCCCTCCTCTCCCTCTCGCTGCCGAGGGGCGCCAGGGCCGCGCACAAAGGCGGCGCCGCGCACGTGGGCGCGCACCCCGCCGCCCCAAGATGGTGGGCGAGCGGCGCGCCCGCCCCGCCCCCGGCACGGCTCGGACCGGCACAGCCCGGGGGCCGTCCGCCGCC
>VXBT01005643.1:601390-739912 GCA_013400235.1 Oriolus oriolus | reverse complement strand
TGCACGTGGCTGGAGTGCCGTAATAAGAGCGTAGCTTTGGCAGTGTAAGTTAACCCCTTTTTGAAATAACGTGGTTTTGGAAGACATGGTGTGTGCAGGCTGGGGTGCGAGCAGGTCACGCTGCTTTTGTTTCGTTTGTATTCTAGTATTTGCGAGGTAAGGATAGATAAAAGGCCTTCCCAATGCTGCCAGCAGACTCGGAAGGAGTCTGCTAGCTCCATACTTTTATTATCATCTAACCGTTGTCATTAAAAAAAAAAAAAAGAAACACCAACAAAAAAAACCCCCTCACAAAACCCATCCAAAAGAAAAACAAGGAAATGCCACTCCTTTCAATGCCCCCGGATTGCTGTCGACTGCAAGGAGCCATCAATGCATTCAGCGCTTGTGCATGAAAGATAGCTCAGCTGTGCTGGCAGACAGAAGGTAGTGTGTCCTTATTGCAGTGAAGTGTGATTGTAGAAATCCCCCATCTCAACTCTTCCACAAACTTTTTCCTTCATCTGAATCTTTTTGCTGTTCAGCAGGCTCTTTTGTGCTTTTAGGATGGACCAATTTGCTCTAAACTTCTGTTCTACTTGTTTCTTGCTGTTCCAGAGCACCTATTTTTTTCATCCTAAGATTATTTTTTTAACAGTTTTGTTGATCTGTAACAAGTCAGGCTTTCTATATGCTGTTTATGGCATGCATTGAAGGGAGATTGGTTTGACATCGCTGGTTGCTCTGGTTCTTAGTGAAGTTTGGACCTTCTGTTCTTCAGAATATGGACTAAGTGCAATGAATCAGTGCAACGTCATGCTTAAGAGGCATGACAGCTGAAGGAAGGAAAACACGCTTGTATTGAGTTATATTGTTTTGTTAAAGTTATAATAAGCTGTAAAGTCAAACACCCAGAGATTAAGAAACTCGGTATTTAATTTGCTTTTCCACATTAGTTACTTGTATAAACGTAGCTTTTTTAAGAAGGCCCCTGCCAATTTGCCACTTATGCCACTTAGCAAATGGACTGGCAGATAAGATTTCTTCCTTTTCTCCTCATTCAGTGCAGATCCAGGTCTCATTTATTGCTACTTGTAACCAGTCAGGCCTCAAGCTGCATCTGATTTTAGCAGTTTAATGGATCTCCAGTCAGGATAATTCTTTTTTTCCCTTTTTTTTTTTAAACGTGAGAGAAGGACCAGTACCTAATTAGGATCTGAAATTTTTATTTCAGAAGTTACCAAGTTGATATCTGAAGGCTTTGAGAATGCTGAGGAATGGTTTTGATGCTTGTATTCATAAATTCATCGATGATACAGAGCAGGGCATGTGGTATAGTCTGCTGAATTCTCATGTTTAAAAGACACATCTAACATGTCCGTAAACTGGGTAGATGTCATTCATCAAATGCATAAATAAAAAAAAAAATCTTGTCATTCTTTTACTTTTTAAAACAGAGCAGGATAAAACTCATTTTGCTTTGGGTGGTTCCTTGAGCTACTGTTTCAGGATTTACCTTTTGAGACAAACCCACTTTAAGTCTTCGACCTGGATCTTCCTGAATTAACTTTTTGTCATTGTTTTTTGTTTTGTTTGTTTGGGAGGCTTCACCTCTCATGCAATTGGAGGAAGTTCAAAAATAGGATTTATACTTAATGAGAGCACTGTCCAAAGATCAGATGACCTTAGGCCAGGTTTTCCACTTCTGTACAACTCATCCCTCCCACCCCCCAAAAACAAACAAAGTCTGATTTGACTGCCAAATCAGAAGACAACACACAAACCTATCTGTTGTGAAACTCATGGTTTCCTTGTCACGTATTGCAGAGGTAGGGGCTGGAAGACGAAGCTCTGTGAGAAGCTCAGTCAGTGGGCTGGCTGTAGTTACAGCTCCTAGTCTTTTTGTTCATTTGTTTGTTTTGTTTTCCTTTTTTGTTTTGAGAGAGAGAAGCTGTGATTCATTGTGCTGTGAATTCATCTCAAGTGCATGAAATCACTATTTTTTTTTTTTAATTTGGAAATGTGATTCTTAAACAATCCTTCATTTTTAGAGTTATCAGGAAGCTTGAATCTCCAAAGTTTTTGTATTTTTTTCATTTTTTTCTTGTAAGTCTAAATAATATGGTCTGTGTATACACTGAAATCAGCATCAGCTGTGTGAAAAAGTCACATAATAATCAATATTTACAATGCTACCAGATACTCATATTCCTAACAGTTTTATAATGATGCATTGCTTTGCATTTTCTTAATGTGGTGTGTGAACAGTGGGTACCAAATGGGATATGTTGCTGAAAGGAACTGCTGCAGTGTGGTACCAAAGATCTATTTTATTCAGTGTTGGGTTTTTTTTGTCTACTTTTTTCTGAGGAGTGTCTCTGGATTTTGTGTTTTAGCTCTAGTAATTCTGAAGTAACTGGCGATACCTTGAGTACAAGTGTGAAGCAGAGCTGAGTGTACAATCCAGGATGCAAAGAAGGAGGTTCAAAAACCTCTACATTCAGGCAAAAATAATTTCCCACCTAGCTGTAGTTACACTTTGAAGTGAAGTCTGCTTAAATGTGAAGGAGCAATTTTCTTTTCCTTGGGAAGAAAGAAACAGGTTTAAAAATTTACAGAGTAATTAGATTTTCCAGTTCCCTTGACCTACATTTACTGCTGAGATTAGAAACTGCAGTGTTCAATAACTATGTTCTGGCAAGTTTTATGTGACTTTCTTTGCCACTCTTAGTTTATTATGGTTAATAAAAAAGAAATATTTGCTTTGGAGGTACTTTTAGTCCTCTGCTTAATATTTGCTCTGGAGAGGAATGGATACTTAAGAATTTTTACTCACCTCTTCAAATAGCACATCAAATTAATTACTTTATATTAGGGAAACCAGTGTCTTTACTTATAACTATTCTAGATAATAATTTACTCTGTCACATTTATAACATTTCTTTCTCATTCAACAGCTAAACCAGCACAAAAATCCCAAAGTTCAGGAGCGAGCAGTGGCTTAAGAATGCATCCCTCTAGTGCTGTGCAGCCTGGGCTTTTGGAACGGTAGGCCCTCATTCAGCTGCACTGTGGCCAGGTGAAAGGCTGCCTTGTAGCTGCAGCCCAGTCTTCATTTCAGCAGAAGCTGCAGTAACTGCAGTGTTGAGGTTGGAAAGGTTAGCCTGACAACCAGACTGGTTAGCATTTCTCAAACCTAGAAAAAAAATCTTCAACATATTTGAATATAAGAACATCTGGTTTATGGAAAGTGTTAAAGATTCATTAGGTTAGTTCTTATTTAAGTTGATTTACTCCACCAAGATACAATGGGAGGGAGTAGGGATTCTTCTGAGATTTTATATATTTGGCAGGAAAAGAATTACTCTAGGTAAGCAAGCAAGAGAGAACAGTGCCAAGCTAGCTTCCCTGCAGACTTAAAATATTATCTTTTTAATGATTTAGCAGTTATGAAAATGCCAGCATTAGTCTTAAAATATGTTTAAGTGCCAAAAAATATGCAAAAGTCTAGCCAATTCATACATGCACTCTCTTCTGGTAAACACTGAACAGGAAGAACTTTGAAAAATGGAACACTTACATTTTCTAAATCGTGCTGCTACATAAAGAAGCTTTTATAATGCAAGTCCCACATTATCTTTTCCCTTAGAGCCAGATTGTCACCTGACTCTGTTGTGAGCTGCACTTTGAAGAGAGCACCCATATGCGTTCACTATAATAGGGCTTGCATTCACCATCCACAGGACTCCCTGATTTTCAGGTAAATCTAGACCACTGCTACAGCTGCCAACACATCTTTTCCTTGAGTTTATTGTCGTTGAACAACATGTACAAACTGTATGCAATTACACTATTACTGTCTGCCAGTCCAGCTTTATAATCTTGACTTTTATCCAAAGGTGTAGCTAGCACTGCTTTGATGTCTGGTAAAAGTGACCCTGCCAGTAAAGATAGAGGTTAGTATCAAGTGCTTATAAATGGGGATGAATAATAGTCAACATTTAACTGAAAGGGGGAATCAATTAAATGCAATTATGTTCATTTGAATGTTGACATCTGAGCATGTTTATTTTTTATATATTTAGAGAATTGCTGGGGTTTTGTGCTTTTATTTTTGCGTTCAGTGAATGGCGATTGGTTTGGATTTGCTTGAAATTGAACTTTTAGCAAAACAGAAAAAGTAGTACTTTAAATAACTGTTTTTCATATATTATTGGGCTTCTGTGATAAAGTTATATTGACGATACTCCGTTCAAAGTATCCGAGGAAGATTTTTTTTTAAACTAATACAAAATTCTTTCATTTTTATCATAGAGAAAATCTAAAACCTGAAGGATTTGTCCAGATTCCATGAAATAAGTAAGTAGAAATTAAGATCATTGTTAGGTATTTCAGATTTTCTGTAGGATTTTCTGTAGGATGTAATCTTAAATTTGGGGTTAAGCTCCTAAGGCCATAAAGCTTTGTTAATGGTATCTCCTGTTGTTTAGTTTTATAGTCATAAGTATTCCTTCCATGAAAGGTGCATTTCACAATTGGGGCCTTTGTATTTTCTCCTCCTTAATTATGAATTCGTTGCCATAACACTTTTTTAATTCAAGTTTTGATTTAATTCTGGTAGTAGGCTACTTTTAGTGCAAGTGGATGCAGTTTGGAGAGACTCTATGACTTTCTAGGCTTGTTCAGAGATAAAGTTATGCCTTCCGGTGATTGCAGTGAAATCCTGCTTTATGTGCAAAGAAAATTAAAAGTGTGGCTCCATGAAGATTGTAATATATGGAGATCTTTGTTGGTCCTCATTCAGTTTCGTGAGTAAAAAAGGGTAAAATATGTCTAGATTTTCAGGAGTTAGGCTTCTTGGAAAGATAGGACTTCACTTACTCAAAGCTGTGAAAACATCCAAATAGTTTTGGAGGTCTACCTGTGGTTAGGATGTTATCACTCCCAGAGCAGCAGCAGCGAGTCTGTAATAAGCACCAGCTGCTGCAGTGTCCCAGTTTAATGTACAGAGGAAATCGGACCATGAACTGAGTTGCCAAGAGATGGAGAGATGTTCTGTTTGGCTAAATCTGTGCAGTATGTTTTCCGGCAATGGGCTGAGGGAAAGAGTTTATAGTGGCCTTACATCAAAACCATGTAGCTCTTTCTGGCAGAACCTACTTGTTAGAAGCCAGGTTCATAATAAAAAGGGGAGTTATATTATTATCAGGTGCATCAAAAATGGAAGAATAGAATGCCATTAATGCAATCTTCTTTCCTAATCTAACAAAAGTCTTCTTGGCTAGACTTGGCACTTGAGTCTCACAGAACAGGTCATTTATTTGTTATGTTTATTTTGTTATGTTTGTGTAGCCAGGTTACTGACTATTTGACCCTGTCTGTTTCTGATATGACATTATATAAATCTAGCAGAAAAATTTGTATGACAATGCACATCTTTTTTTGACTGTAGAAAAACATAGTAATTTGTGACAGAAACACTGGGGGCTTGACCAAGCTATGTTTTATGCAGAAATATGCTAAATAGCAGTGGAAGCTGCTATTTGTGTACCTGTGAGTTCAAGAAATACTTGAGAAAATTGCTCCACATGAGCAGTAAACACTTACTAAATTTTGCCCTTGTATCTGGTTGAATTTCAAAGGTAAATGGAAAAAGTGATTACTGCAAAGGTGTGGTGGCAGAGAAGGCAATAAAGAAACCCTGAGTGTTCCTCTCCGCTGTTTTCGTCTGAAGACTTGATTCCAGAATGTTGGTTCTTGACCCTTATATGTTTAGTCAGGCTTACCATTTCTTGTTGGAAGCTACCTTTAAAAAAGAGTAGATGATAAAATCATAGAATCATTTAGGTTGAAAAAGACTCTAAAATACTGATAGATCTGTACAACAGTATGGGTGGAGTAGACTTATAATAGGTAGCTCACGAATTTTTAGTCATAGTTAGTCATGATCATCTTTATGGCCCATTACAAGACTCTGAAGGTTGATTATGGGCTGCTTGAAAAGATCCAGACATGCAAGCTGATCATTGCTCTGTTTATACGAGGATATTTGATGACTGACTGTGTTACTGGCTTTGGAGCCAAATTACAGTGGGGCCTGGTATTATCACTTTTATTTCAGTGCTTTTGTTTCAGACTGTGGTTCAGCTACTGTTACTAAATATATGCACTGGAGCTGTTTGCAATTTAAGAGTTGAACCTCCTGGTGTTAAGAGGCCAGCAGAAGGTAGCATTTAAGCTGTGCCTGAGGGCTTTGCTGAGGTCAAAGGCACAGATGTGTGCCTGGTTTGTTTTTGCACATAGAAAATCGTGCAAGGACAGTCTGTGGGCAAAGAGAAGATTTGCATATAAATGTACATGTTGGTAGCAGTCGGAAATCACTATGGTGGCTCTGGATTTTAGTCTAGTGATTTCCATATGCTTTGGGTTCTGTTGCTCAACTTCTGAACAGGTGAATTATGTTTTCTGTGTATGGCCACAATCAAATGGTATTGATATGGGGGATGGATTCAAACGAATGTTATTACAGCTAGCTAGGACTCCTTCAAGCTCTCTTCTCCCTAGAAAAAAGAGTTCTATTGAAGAATTGTATTTTTCTTGACAAATTGTATCCAGAAAACTTTCCAGGATAGAATCTGTACTTGAGAAATATCATCAGAATGGTCAGATGGTTGGAACATTGAGACCCAGTAAGCTCCAAATTAGTAAAAGCCAAGTAGGGTACTTCTAGTTGTTACTCTGACCAGTGCTCTGAGTGAGTGCTTTCCTTTATTGCACAATCCACATTAATTATTTAAGTATTTACATTTATTCCAATTTTAATTATTTAGTTTGCATATTTTGATAAGTATCTGTTGAATCTTGTTTCTTTTTTTAAATATTTGGAGTTTTTCTTCTTGTACAACTAGTATGAGAGTGGTCCACTATATATACATGCAAGTAGTCTTGAGAACCATTCACCAATGATACAGTTTTTTTTAAGAGTAATTTCAATTTCTCAAATTTTAGGAAGGTAGAAGAAAAAAATGTATTTATACAAAAAATGCAGTTACACCAAATAAAATCAAGTTTTCCTCTTGGAGTTTCCCCAAAGTTAGTATATCAGGCTTTAGTTACTACTTTATAATAACTACTGTTTGTTTCCAGTAGAAGCTGAGTAAATAGTTACTGAACTTTGTCCTGAGAAACAATAAATGTGGGCAATTTCAAATCAAAGCCTGGGGGTGTTTGATTCTATAATTCAACTTGTCATTGAGATGTGTTAACAGCTTCACATCTTTCAGTGTAATGAGGCTCAGATTTTACTATTGTCTAGGTAACAACTGTTAAGATATTGATGGGAGTGGTATTTAGTGTAAGTATGCTGTTAATTAATACCTTTTCTATTGTTGCTGCTTGTAAAGCTGAACCACAGAAGGAGTTGACGTGTCCATTGTTTTATTAAAGTTCCATGTTTCCTGAGTTTGGGAGCAAATCCAGCTGTTTTGGATTCCTCTATAGAATAAAAATATTTTCTACTCTGGTAATTAAGTGTTTCTCAGGAAGAAGGGAAAAGTTGTGTTATCGTTTTAGGATTTATCTGGTCTGCCTGTTGCTAGTGTTGATAGACAACGCCTCGTCAGGTTATGGCCTTGTCACTCATCTGACGGCTGCTTTTTAAATTATTATTCTACCTTTTCTATATTGCTTCATTTTTTGTCCTATTGAATAACTAACACAACAAATTCCATCCTTCCACAATGCTTGTGCAAGCTTTGTGACTTTACTTCACTGACCATATTACATAGAACCGTTCATGTAATCTTAGTTGACTTATATTATGATATTGTGGCTCTATCTTTATCATAAGATTTCCTAACATATTGTTTTCAGCTTTATCTCAAGGCTTCCTTACTTATGTGACTGTGCACATGAGTTTTCAGGGATGCTGCTGAGTTCATCTCATTCTCAACAGGTGAAGTGGAGTGTAAAGGACTTACAAAGTTTTAGCAGTGTTATGCATATTTAGACTTAAAATTTGGTTTTAAAAAGCTTCATTTTCCATTTAACATAAATTTTAATATTGCTTTTGCTGGGATAAAGTAGTAATAGATGAGTAAAATTTCTGATTGAATTAAAACTTATTCTTCTGAATGAGTACTTAATATTTTCACTGCAGACAAAGGGTACATAAAAAATGTAAAATTTCTTAAAAGACAGTGTATCTTCTTAAGTTACATGTACATAAATTTTATACTAAATTAAAACTCTGGGATAAGGGTTTAGGGTACACTTTAATTCTAATTTTAGTAGCCAGTTTTAACATTTCTCACAGGATGGAAAAGGATGAATATTCTTATGATTTTCATATTATTTCCTGAACCTTACTGTTACTATTTTCAAGAGTTTAGATAAGGCATCTTTATATAGGAAAGAAAATTCTGGCAATAGCAATGCGTTACTGGAAGCATAAAATATGTCACAAACAACCTTTTCTTTTTTTTTCCCTAAAGATAATTATAGACCTGATTTCTGTGGTTCAGTGTTTGTCAGTCTTTACTTCTGCCTGAATAATGAGCACTAATCCTAGGGAGAGGCCAAAGATCCCATGGATTAAACAGATCCCCTGGATTTCTAGTATTAGCAGGAAGCTTGTAAGAATGATCCACCAAGGACAGTGCTTTACTACAGATCTTGTCAATTTGAGTTTTAAAAGAAAAGAAGATATTATGGTTTAAATTAAGTTTAAAATAGGGTTTAGAATTTGACTGAGGACAAATCTAGTTTAGATTGGTTAGAAGGCATATGCTTCACAAGTCATATCCTGATTATGGAAATGCTAAAAGATCAGTTGTATTTGCACTGCAAATTTGTTGCTATTCAAAGTGGTGACATGTCTTTTGAAATCATCTGTTAGAGTCAAGATACTTGCCTTGAGATGTGGCTGAAACCAGATTTTGCAATTAAATACTTGGACTTTTTTCAAATGGGTACTAGTTTTCCCCTGACAGTAGGACCAAAAGTGCAGATAATTTCTAGTGATACATTGTAAGTGGCACCAAACAAAGCCCAGTAAAATAAATAAAAACCGAACACACTAATTAAAATTCTGTGATATAAATAGCAAGCATGTGTTTTTTAGCCTATATCTCACTTTCCTTTTCTGATTTTTCTCTGATTACCTCGTTGCTGTTTCCTTTCATCTTTTCTTTTATTTACCTTGGGAATTGTTACCCTCTTTGTATCAGTTTTATGTAGTATTTATGTCTAGACTGCTGCCAGATGGACTTTGTTAAAAGTCTGCTAAAGTCTTTTGGGCCTTTCATGTATGTGAAAGGGACCTGAATAGATCCAGTTGTGGAATTCGTATTATGCTTGGTAAGTGTTGTGAGTTTGATGTGAAGTGTTGCCCCAGTATTAGAGATCATAAAACCATTTCATTCTAGACCTCTGAAAATTACTAATAATTACATATGAATTGTATTGTGTTGACTCCAGTGGCATGCTTTCCTTAGTCAACAGCACAGGAGCAGTCCCTTTTAACTGTGAGGTGATGTCTGCCACTCAGTTTGTCCCCACTTGAACCCAATGTACAGGCCTCTTATATAATAGTCTAAATTACATGTAGTACAAGTACTTTACTATACAAATTTTAAATTGATGCTGACACTACCCATTCTCAACAGTTTTTAAATACTCTGTCCATGCATTATAAAGAAATGGTAGTTTATTTTAAGGTTAGTTTGGTTCTTTTACTGACTTTCCTGTTACAATGATTTTGATTCATGCAGAGAAACTGCTTCAGTAGATTAATTTCTAAAGGTACTGTAAAATTTATGCTTATGTTAAGGACTGTAAACTTCTACAGATGCAACCATAATTTTGCTGTCTTGGCAGATATTTGAAGACCTCTTTCATGTCCATAGCTATCAAGCATTTGCCACATTATGAGCTTCAATTTGATGTACAGTATATTACCTCATTGCTTTTCTTAGTGAATCGACTTTAAATGCTAAACCCAGTTTTAAATGTAATATGATATAAAGAGACTATACTTTCATATATTTTCTTTTTGAGTAACACTTTATGCATCCAGCTACTTAGATAATGTTGTTTCATCATAAGAGCGCTGGAGCACTGTTCAATGTGGGTGTAATATAAACTCGAACAGGATGTTCTTTCATGTTTGGCTTTTCAGGTGAACCATTGGATGGCTCTACTTCATCAGCTGCTTACTAATGCACACTGCACTTTTCCTTTCTGCAGCCAGAAGAAAAAACTTATTAACACACTGACCTTCATCATTCTTACTTTGTAACATTCACATCTAACCTAACTTGAAACTTCAGCTTTTGAGTAATATATTTGTGCTGTAAAAGTTGAAGGGTGCCAGAGGAAGAAGAGGGTGTGATTGAGTGAGTATGGGGAAAAGAATGCGCTCAGAAACAGCGCATGTACGGCGATGTGTGCAGCCAGCCTGAGTGCAGGTGTAGAGGGTTGTGCCAGGGAATGGGTGAGTCTTCCTGGGTATGCAGAAGAGGCAATAAATATTTGTTAAGGGCAGAGAGGCACAGCTGAATGCTTTAGCATAGGGGTAACTACCATTTGTGTGAATTAATTGTCACTGTGTAAGAGCACAAAAGTAAGTTAAAAACTAAATTTGAGAAGGAGTAGTGGGTAGCTGGATTAACCTATTGAGAACTAGCAAAGAGGAGATCCTCACTGAGGTCCTAAGAATGAGAGAGAACTCCAGCTGGTAAAGGAAAGCCTCATCCAAGGGTCAGAATCATAACAAAGAGTGCAGTGAAGGCAGTGTCTGCTGAGGTAGACAGTTAAGCCCCCAAAAGCTAAAATGAAGCTCAGTGGCTGGACAGAAGAGTGCAGTGGAGAACAGAGCAGATCTGTAACAAGGTCTGCAGGCAAGGAAGGAGTCCTGGGGAGGTGGTCGTTGGTTGTGGATTTGAGTCCTGTTAAAGTTTGGAACCTTGTTTCTTAAAAGGAATAAAAAAAGTGCTGCTTCAGACAGTACTTAAATATGTAAAAAAATTGGGATTTGGAGAAAACAAACAGAATATATACTGAATCACCTTGCTTTAAAAAGTTCTGTGTTTCCTAATTTCCTTTCTGCTTTTCCTTCCTTTCCTTTATGCCTGCCTATTTCTACAGTGATAAGGTTACCTTGGCAGTAAGGAGGCTGCATGAGGCATTGCTAGTAGAAGGACAGTTATGACTGTTTTGCTGTGTGGAAGGGCTGGTCTGCTCAAAGGTTGCTTCAGCTTTTATTGTAGTTGATTGTAATCCAACAGACAACAGTAAAAACAACAACAAAACCACAAAAAACCCCCAACTCAAAAGCCAGGAAGCTGCTGATTGATTTATAGTTGTAGTATGTATTTTGCATTTTGTTCACATTTCAGTAATTTTAATGCTTCCATTGCTCTTCCTTCAGTTCCAGACAGCTTCACTGAATTTCCTGAATGAGCTTGAAAAAGATGTACAATTTTTTTTTCCTTCACACAAGTTCTAAGTCTTCAAACATATTCAGTGATTCTCTTGAAATATAATTTTATGTCTCAGTTATTCCACTGTAGAAAAACATACAGGATGGTACAGTGTGATCTATGAAAACCCCTTTCCTGGGTGGATGATCAGAGTTAATGCTCTCCACTGCCCCTTTAGGAGATCTTCCAAGATGTTTAGTGGATGCTGTAAAGATGTTGCAGAGCATGGGAGGTTGAATTCTGGACGAAAAAAGGCAGAAGTGGTTAGATGGTTATTTTCTTTCTCCTGTGTCTCCTTTTGGTCAGCTGTATACCTTAGTATAAGTCTGTTGTGTTAATCCTTCCCACTAAGAATTGCAGACAAGCTCATTATTGATCGTGTGTGCAATGCAGAGATGGGAAGTAGGATCTGCTCTCTGCCTTCATTTCTTATTATATGTCTTGGTGATTTTTATAATTTGGTGACTGTGCTGTGCTTACTCTTTATTGGTGCTGGATAAAATATTTATTTGCTAGTATGTGCTAATTATATATGTGCTAGTATATGGAGTAGCATTTTCTGTATGCATTTTTAGGAGAGTAGAAGACTCCTGAGTACAAAATTAAATGGATGTAGATAGAAATGCTGTGGATTTTGTGTCTTGCTGCACATAAAAACATTCAATATTTGGTAATTCTTTTCCCCTCCCACCTCCTACTACAAAATAAATCAAAAGTCCTGTATTTTTCTGTATTTTTCATTGTCGTTATTGAAAACTTGGGGGATTAGGCCCATGGTGGTTTTCTTACATTTTGGACTGTTTTATACTACCCAATTTATTTCTATATCTGTATTTCAGAAGACTTTTTACTTAGTAAGGTAAACGTGGATGTCTTATGAAAGTTCAAGCAAAATTAAATTTTACATTCTCAACAATCACACATTTGTCTCTGACGATATGTTTTGCTGTATAGATATAGAAGGAGAAACTTGAAACAACTGAAATCAAGTCTAAGAATTAAATACAATTCTTAAATGTATTATAGTACTTAAATATAATAAATATAATATAATAAATTCTTAAATATAATATAAAAATAATTAATTCTTTGTAATTAAAAGAAAATTCCCACATGGGCAGACAGTTCTAGAACTTGTCGCATCAGGGCTTCTTGGAACATCCTTTGAAGGATTTTCTTTTTTACAAGTGCTTCTGGAAACAACGGGATCACTGGCTTATCTAGTAGCATTATTTCTATGACTTTAATGGTAGTCTTGTGCAGAAATGAGCATCAAAATGACTTAAGTAGATAATTTAAGTAGTCACTTACATGACTCATCAAGAGTCACTTATGTAGACTCACATTAGCCATGATACTGATTTTATGAGCAAGGAATATTTTCAAACAGTAATTCAGGCCAGACTGGCCTCTGTAAATCCTAGATAATTATTTTCAAAAGTAAAGCTAATCATTCTTACTTTGTTTTGAAATAGTATACAAAGATTTTAAACTTTTCTTTTAAAAGTCTCCTTCTTTCAGCAGTGTAAACATCTTGAATTGCCTGCTTAGTGAAACTGAAATAGTTGCAAGTTAGCTTGTGGGGGTTTTCTTTGTTTTGTTTTGTTTTGTTTGTTTTGTTTTTTTGCTTTTGCTCCTCAGCTTTTTTCAAGAACAAAATGGTTGTTGTTTGAGAACATGTAAGCAGTGAGCTCTAGACTGATCTGAAAGTAAGGTAAAGTGGAACGGTAGAAAGAATTTCTGAAAACTAAAATAACAAGAATGAGCATCAAGAAAAAGTATGTAACAGAAAGGGAAAGGCAGGTATGAATGGCAAAAATAAAAAAGAGAACAAAGGTGATTTTGTGGTGCGTACTAGCTGCAATGAATAAAAATGGTATTTAATTTGCCCATGGGGATTAAGATTTTTGTTTTTGCATCAGTGAAAGCACTTTGCTGCTGCTACCAGCTACCATTTTGGGAACCTCATTGCATATGGTATTTCTCATATTTCCTCTTTAACCAAGAGCCAACATTTTGTTCCCAAAATGTGATGACTAAACAGGAGAACAACTCTGAAAATGTGCTTAGCTTTAATTTTTTTACAGTCTGAGGCTTTTGTTACATAGAAGTAATTGGTAAGATTGCAGTTAGGAAATAGAAATATCTTTGGAAGGGAAACAAGTTTATTCAGGGCATCTTACATAAACAGGCTTAAAATCACATTGTCTTCAGGAGGAACACAAAATATTCAGTTACTTAGATGACACTTCTATTGCCTGATAGATTAAACGACATTAATTCTACATATTCACTGGTGAGAAAGGAATACTTGCTCACCTGCAAGCTGGATATATCAGTTTACATGTCTAATGATATTAGTATGTTGGTACCAAATTTCTAATAGACGAAGAAAATAAATCTGGGCATTTCTCTGTATTGTTTTTTCAGGCAACTGTTGGTCACTGTTCTGATGTGCTTACAGTGTACCAAATTGTCGTAAGCCAATGGCAAGGACTACCGACCTAGGCATCCCTGTGTTCAGGAATTTTCGAACTCAAAGCATTGCTTTCAAAGCACAGCACTCAGCTTAAAACAGCCTGCCAGAGATCAGAACATGTAATTAAAGTGCAACTCCTGAAGTATCAGTCTTCATATGTTTTTCCATAATTAGTTTGCAGAAGCCTCTTCTGGGGTGGGAGAGGTTTGATTTCACTTTATCTTCTAGTAAGCAGATACAGGCTATTCTAGATACAGAGTGAAAAATGTCAGAATACCATTTAAACCCTAACAGTCCTGCCTTGGACTAGAGCAGTCGACCAGACGACATTTTAAGTCCTGCTCTTTCAAGTCCTTGTTCTAGAAAGAAACGTTGTTTTTCCTGATTTTTTTTTTCCCTTGGGAGCAGGATAGTCTGACCAGTAGCAATGTCTCATTTGTGCAAAAGGAGATAAACTGTCAGTCAGCTGTCACTGCTGACAGTCTGTGATGACACCGTGGTATGCAGAAATAAGTGGCGTATGTGGTGGTGTGTCCATGAACCATTTAAGACTTTAAGCATTAAAAGTAATATAAATAATGGCTATCATTTTGCACATTTCTCTCTTTTTCCATTGCAAGAAGAATTTCTACTCCTAATCAGGGATTCTTAGGATAAAACCTGTTTTTGGAATGCGTTTCTGCTAATATGCTGGAGAACAAGACTCAGCATGTGCTAGCATTCTCAATTTTCTTTGACATTCATGATTTCCAGCACAGCTGCTTTTTTTTAAATGAATGTCAGATCTTTGTAATGCCAACAATGATGTCCCATTGCCGGAAAAAAAAATCAAAACCCAGGAGGCATTAAATGGAATTGATTTTTTTAAAAGCTCTTTTTAGTCTTAAAGTTACTGAGGAGCATGCAGGTTTTCAGAACAAGATGTGGTATGTGTTTATTTTGGCAATAGCTGCCATATGCTATTTTTCGTTTCTTCTTCAGTCATCTCTCATGAGGGGGGTAGAACACTAACAAAACATAACTCTAAAGAGAGTCACCTTAAATACACATTTCATTGGGGTATTGTAAACTGGTGCAATCAAACTGCGCCGCAGCCAGGATAACTATACTCAAACACATTTTGCATGTGAAATAGCTGTTAAATATAACACAATTGCGTAGTCTTAAAGCTAATTTTCAAAGATGTGTGAAAGAAAGAGGCAAATAGGAATTTCCTTCATATTTGACTCTGCTGTCAGAGTTTCTGAAAGAGTTATGATAATATAGCAGTAGCCAGCCAATGCTGTCACTTAGTATTAGAAGCCATACATAATGATATGCTTCCTGATGTATCTTTTCGTGCTGGCTATGTGGTTATCTCCTTGCAAAATGGACATGAATTATGCCTAAGACATGCATGTATTTTTCCTCCTTTCTCCTGGAAAGGTATCGAAGCTTTTAGATAGTACAGAAGCTTCTCACTGCTGTTGGAGGGCAATACCAGTAAAGCTAAGAATGACAAATGCATTTAGGAGCCTGATTCCTATTGAAATCAACAGGAATTGGGTGATTAAAGGCACTTGCAAATGTGGCTTCTGGCTAGGCTGCAGAACAATGTTACTGGGAGGAACCACGGATGGGATGGGATCAAACAGCACGTTTCGGGTTCCACTTCCTTTCTCATGTTGGTCCCACTCGTTGTTTGAACAGTGCTAGTCAGCCCTCGGGCTGTGAGCAGCAATGAGCTTACTGACAGCTGCTGCTTTGTGACAGTCAAGTTGAGCTTTCCATTGACAGTAACCCACAGCAAAGACTCCTTGGTTTCTGTGTGTCATCTGTCTTTTTTTTTTTTAATTCTGTATCAGCCACAGATATGTCAGTGCATGATGCATATAGTTTCTCACTTTTTAACTTAAAAAGATAGTCCTTTCTGCAACCAGCAGCATGCATTTTGCAATTGTATTTTAGGAAGCTGCTTGTTTCTTGTTTTATGCTATGTTTGTGTGCAATTAAATCCCAATGTCCCCCTCTACCCTATGAAAAAGGAAAAAACAAAAGGGTTTTAATCCTGAATTTATGTGGTGGCATGTTTCATAGCTACCATTGTTGTAAGGGTGAAGTGACAGGCATTGACTCTGGATTTTCCTCTCTGAAATTTATGTCCTGTCTTCTGGATGCCTATAGTTCATATGCTCTGAAATGAAATGTAAAACATGCTCAGTGTTTATATCTACTGTCACTACATTATGCAAACACAGCCATCAATGTCTTCTGAGCTGCAGTCTGCCTTGAAGAGTTTCTTGTGGAGCTGCCCACGCAAGAGGTTCTGCAGATGGAGGTTGTAGCAGAAGCTCCCAGCCTTTACCTTCAATCCTGAGCTGGAAACTGAAGGGAGAATTTGCTTATTGGCAGACAAGAAACAAAGCTGTCAAGAAGAATCTGAACGTATTTAAAACAAATTTGTATTATACCAGATGTGAACATATGAAAGGTGATACGGGGGCAGTAACACTTCCAGTGGTGCTCAGGGTTAATTGATAGGCAGGTGGCTGTGCTATTTTGTAGCTTTATCCATCTCTGTCTGCAACATGGCCTCTTGATTATTGCTTATAAAAGCATTAGAGCTGAAACTGAGCAGAGGATAAAAATCCCATAAATTCTAAGGCATTTTTAAGTTTTAGCATTTTGTTACTCTTGCTTCTTTCCTGGGTGCTTGGATCACCAGGGTACTTTTTTCAAAACAATTTCTCAGTGGGGCTGCATGTCTGTGAAATATAGTTTACCTTCAATATATACCTATACTGCAAAGTAGAGTTTCATGTTGCTATGCTGTATTATATTGCTTTTGGAAAAGGTATAAAGGGAAAATTATTAGTCTTGGCAGAGTAATAGGAGTTTCTCACAGTTTAACTTCGTCCCCTTAAATTTTAGTATAATCTGAGTTCATAAGAGCATTAAGTTAGGCAATCAAAATGTGGCATAGTGAATGTGCAGCTTCATTTTGAAACAGCAGTCTACAGGATGTTTTAGATGTTAGGTGCAGTTTGCACTGAGATAGATGTAATTCCCAAGATGCTTCTCAGCCTTTTCATGGCACCTTAGTGCTTTGCACTGTCCTTCCAGTTGTGATCTGTAGTTTCTAATAAAACCTAGCACACTCACAAAAATGTAGTGTCTCAAATAGTTTTGAAGGCAAATTGCCATTTTTGTTACGTGTATGAGTTCAGAGCTCTAATGAAAACTCCCTGCATCTACAATGTTGCAATTACAGGTGGGATATCAATGCTCACACATGCTTAGCTTTAATTTTTTTACAGTCTGAGGCTTTTGTTACGTAGACGTAGTTGGTAAGATTGCAGTTAGGAAATAGAAATATCTTTGGAAGGGAAACAAGTTTATTCAGGGCATCTTACATAAACAGGCTTAAAATCACATTGTCTTCAGGAGGAACACAAAATATTCGGTTACTTAGATGACACTTGAATCTAGCTAACCTAGACAACAGCACTGAAAGTACAAGAGTGTTGGATTTGGCTTCAGCTGTGCAAATCTGGGCAGTATCCTGGCACTGCGTGATAGCTGAAGCTTTTGCAGTGCTACTTTGGTCATAACTATTGAGTTTTGGTGTAGGTCAGCTTCAGTTCTACTTTTGACTGCAACTTACAAGCAGCCTGAAACTCATTCTGAATAAAGTGGAGATTCTAATACTAATGAAAAGCATTAATTTGAAGAAACGGAGCAGCCAAAATTAAAGAGGCAATGCTACATATTATGACTACTTGCTTGAACTTGCGACTGCCTTCTTGACAGGGAAGCACTAATGTTGCAGCAATTGCAGCCAGACCGTGTCTATCTAGCTTTTGGGCCCAGCTTGACTCAGAATCTGTGTTTATGTGCAGTTCACACATGATCACATGGACCGTCCAACTGTTTTGTCTTTTTCTTCTCCTGATGAAATCAGTTTCAGCGTGCTTTGTCACCTCTTATTATTGTCATTATGGCACTTATCACTGTCAATAATGCCATATATATGAATCCAGGAGCTCCTGTGATCTAGAAAAAATGCACACGCACATGACTTTTGTTTGCTTCCCAAAGTTTTGACTCACTGGAGGTTCACGTTTTTAAACTTTTCTTTAGAAGCATGTGCTACATTATAAATCCCTTTTAAAAAGGCCAGTGCCCTCATGCTCCCAAGAACGACCCTTGAATCCCCTTGGCTGAGTAGCTGCCTGCTTCCTGCGTTGGTGTGCCGGCCTCCGGGCAGCGCAGGCCCAGGCCGCAGCTTGTGACCAGCAGGCCGGAGACGGGCCCTTGAAGGGCTCAGCTAAACCAGGCTCTGGGCGTGCAGTGAGCGAGAACGTCCGGCACTTGGCTAACATCGCTGGTGAGAGCTAAAGCACCGATGACTTTCAGGTGCCAGAGCTTTGAAGGCAGATTTATGTTTATAAATACAAATGTTACTCAGAGCAGAGCCGGTCGGTGTGAGGTAACGTGTTTCTGTGCCTCAGTAGGCCTCCACGCTCTCTCCTCTTAGTATGTGGCAGACACAGTAATGTGAGTGAGCGTGTTCCCTAGTGAAGGAAGCCGAGCTGCTCTGAGTTGCGTTGCATTTTTTTGTTGACTTACACAGCCAGTTACTGTAGGTCAGCTGAGGTATGATACTTGATGAGCTTCCAGCAATTCATTTGAACCTCTAAGCCTTTAGACACCTAAAAATCTCTGTGGATGTGGCACTAATGATGTAGAAGCAAGTTATCTGAAAGTGCTTTTATCTAGCAGTTGACCAGGGAAGACTCTTAAGCCTGCATTTGAATGAGAGGGGAGCAGCTGGCAGGGCATTTTTCCACACTGCTTTGGAACTTGCACTTTCCCCAATACCAAAATAGTTCTGGGACATGCTGCAGTGGCCCACTTGTTTTTCTTAGCAGTAAGGGGTTGGGAGGATTCTGGGGGAAGATTGTAAATATATCTTTTCAGCTGTTGGGCTATGTTTATTATCCAGTAAAAGGGAGCTACAGCTTTAGTATATCTTTATAACTGACACTCTAAAAATATAACCTCAGCCAAAGGGTAAGCATCTCTTTCTTTAGAGTGACTGTATTCAGATGGAGTACAATCATAGAATCATAATGAGAAAGGAGGCAAATCCATTTTGCCGAGAATTAGAAGAATGTGTAGCAGTGTATATATATTGAGATACTGAGGATAACATTTGCTAATGAATTGAGGGTAAGTTCTCAGTGAACTGATATTTGCTCTCTAATTTTAGCTACAGTAAGTTTACCTAATGTTGGATTGCCATTTGCTTCCTTTCTATGAATATACACAATTACTCTATGTAGAAGGTGGAATTGTGGTTACAAAAGACAGAAAATGGGAATGATTTGTTCATCTTATTTTAGTTCTGTGGACTTTATTACATTCAAAGCAAAAATATCACCTTCCACCAGCCTTCACATCATATATTTGCTCCAGGAAATGGAAGATAGGAGGAATGATAGTTGTAGGGATTTGAAAAAAGGCTTTCACATATTAATGGCTATAGTGACATGATAAATGTCAGCACAGAAACAAAGTGTTATTGAAAACAATATAACTCCAAAGAGGACTAAAGAGCACAAAACTGCCAGTGGATCACTCAGTATAAGAGAGTGATTTCTCACACTTTGTGTTATAACGCTTTTACCTCATTTTCCTCCAAAATTTTAGAGAGCATAGGCAAAAAAATGTGGTATTACAATGCTGTCCTAACTCTATATAGAAGATCAGAAGCTTGTGTCTCATGAACAAATATAACCCAAGCTTCCAGATGCCATGGGATCATATTTCATTTACATCATAAGTTATAAGTGGTCTCTACATTAGATTTTCCTCTCCTTCCATCACCTACCTTCCAAAGTTCTTCTAAATAGATTACATCTCTTTAGAGTTATACTTGCTTTGCTAATGGCTATTTTTGGGAGATTAAATGGTCAGCTCTACTGCTGAAGCTCTGTTTTAGTGTCTTCTCTAATTTAGAAACTTACTTGAATGTTAATTTCAAAGTCCTGAAGTCCCATTTTCATAAATGACTGATGAGCCTGTACTTCTGCTACTCTTGAAAAGTTTAACCCGCACCTTACCTTTTTTTTTTTGTTTTGTTTATTTTTTGTTTTTTTTTTTTTTTTTTTTTTTTTTTTTTTTTTTTTTTTTTTTTTTTTTTTTTTTTTTTTTTTAGAGAATGAGACATGGAGAACAAGTTTAAAACATTTTTTCATAGGCATGATTTAGAATGCAGGTTTCCTCTTTGTTTAAATGAAACCAAACTCACCTACTCTCTGGTAGTTTGGTATGTGCTGGACTGACTTGAATTAGATCCTCTCAGGGCTAAGATCATTTTGCTGCTCAGGTCATCTTACAGGGGCTGCTGAAGATTTCCTGAGAAAAGCAATCTGCTGCCTCAGAGAATGTGCATGGGTGGAAATACAGCTGTAATAAAAAGACTTAAATTTATTAATGCCTGGATGGAAGATCTTAATGAAATGGCTGCAGCCAGCATGACCTAGCCCTATGATCATGATGAGGGTGCAGAAAGGGGCCTCCCATCTGTTAGTCCCACTGGAATGGACTGTAAGCAGAATGCAAGTAAGCACCTGAGTCTTCTCTTGTATTAATTTCTCCAATTTAGTTTGGCGAGATTAATAAAAGATATGCTGTGTGCAGTTATGCACAGAGAGTGAGGAAATTGTTTACAATAGAACAGAGAGGAAGGCATTAGTAAAATTTTTGAGGAATAATGTGTACCGTTCCACTGTTTTGTGTTCATCCAGGATGAATTAACACTGGAGCATGTGCAGGGAAAGGCTCTGAGGTTGATCTCAGGAATGGACAGCATCTTGTAAGGGTCCATAAAAGCTAAATAAGCCCGTATCTCTGTAAACCTGTGGGAGGGGAAAATATAGTTAGACTGAAAAACAGTGTGGGGATAAGAACATGTGGGTGTGAACTAGGCTAAAATAATTTATGGTAAGGTTTTTATAGTCACCCAACCTTCAATTATGGGTCATGAGAGTGGAGGTCTCCTCGTAGGACTGGTGAGTTTAAGAAAACAACACTTTGGCATCGAGATGAGAACAACCTGGAGATTGAATTGATTCTTTTCAGTCCTGTTACCATGTGGCTTTTACAAGAAGATATGGTAGCAAAAATGTTAGCAATATCTCTGTTTTAGAATTCACAGAATAGTTGAGGGTGGAAGGAACCTCTGGGGATCATCTAGTTCAATCCCTGCTCAAGCTAGGGCAGGTTGCTTAGGGCTGCATCCAGCTGTGTTTTGAATATGTTGAAGGACTGAGTCTTCAGAACCTCTCTGGACAACCTGGTCCACAGTTTGACCACTCACACTCACTCACTGTAAAAAAAATGGGTTTGTGTTCATATGGAATTTTATGTGTTTTAATATGTGCCCATTGCCTCTTACCCTGAAGCTGGGCACTACGAGGGTCTGGTTCCCTCTTTTTTGTTTACTCCTATTCAGTATTTATATGCATGGACAGCATCCACCTGAGTCTCTTCTTCTGTGGGCTGAACACCCAAGTGCTGCTTTCTGGTCAGTCAGCCCCTAGCCTGTACTGGAGCCTGGGATTGTTAAAGCCCATGTGCAGGAATTTGCACTTCCCTTTGTTGAACCTCATGAGATTCTTCTCTTCTTATTTCTCATTCCTGTCAAGGCTGCTCTGGAAAGCAGTGTGCCCATGTGGTGTATTAGCCACTCTATCCAGTTTTGTGTTATTTGTGAACTTGCTGAGGATGCGCTCTTCTCCCTTCACGCAAGTCATTAATGGGAGTATTAGAAAGTACTGGCCCCAGTACTGATCCCTGGGTTACTCCACCAGTGTCTTGCCTCTAGCTGGACTTCATCTCATCCTCTCAGCTTGGCCATTCTTGTTTTCAATCCATCTCACTGCCCACTGATATAACCAATACATTGTCAGCTTGTCTGTGCGGGTATTAAACAGCGACAGTGTCAAGGGCCTTATTGAAGTTAAAATTGCAAAAGGTTTCCAGAAGTTGTCAGAAAATGGCTGTTAATAGCACTGACACAAAGTAGAATAACATATGGAAATTAGTGAGGGTAGGAGGGATTTGGCAACCAGAATAAAACTCTGTTAAGGATGAAAGTAAAGAAGCTTATGTTTTTCAGAGCAAGAACTGATTCTACAAATTATCTAGTATACTTTGTACAACAAATTGTATACCAACAGCTGTTGCCTTTAAAGTCATTGGTATAGAATGGTACAGAATGGAATTAATGAATAAAATTATGTATTATAGTTACAAGAAACTACTTTTAGTGTATACTAGAAGTTGGTCACTGTTACTGGAATTATGCTGTTTCCAACAGTTGAGTGTAGTGAAAAATAAAAAATCAATGCCCTTTTCCCAGACATTTTTTGTATGCTGTCAATGCCGCCACCACAAAAGAATGCTCTGTGTGCCCAGTGGATAAAGCTGACTTTTGGAAACAGGATTCCAGGATATTTAAATTACCAGAAGAGAAACCACATGATGAGAGAGAATGACTGTAGTGAGGTCAAAGGAACTGGGCTGATAATGCAGTTATATTAGATTCTGCAGGCAGTTCTAAAAGAGCCTTAGGTTCTGAGTGTCCTGTCCTCCTGTACATTAAATGTGATCTACCAATAACAGTAAAATCAGATTTCCAAGTTTAAGTGTTTAAGCATATATTTGTGCCTGTATGAAAAAGCAATAGTGATGGTAATCTAAGACAACATCAAGTAAAGTCACACCTTAGTTAAAGGGAATGTAATTATACTACCATAAGAATATTTCATCCTTTACTGTTAGAATTTATGTGGATCACAGTTAGTAGATGATCCAAACTTTTAAAGTTTTACCAAAGTGTTTTATTTAAAAAGCAAAATAGACCTTGGCTTTTTAGTGAGCCGAGTGCTGCCAGTTTCAAATGCCATGCTACAAGGTGTGAACAGGTGTTAACAACACTGTTCATCTTTCCAAAGCAACACTAAAGAAGCATAGCTGTATTCAGCATGTAATTTTAAAAGAGTTTTCTGTATAATTTGAATAATATTTCAAACTTACTTATATTTTGAGAAGATCAGCTTCTCAAAAGTCTTTATAGTTTTTTTATTTAACACATGCAATTTTGGTCAACTTTACGTAGATACTCTTTTTAACAGTAGAAAAAAATTGTAGTATTTCTCAGCTGTACAAACTATGCTTTAGTAAAAACAGGTCCTTCCAGCTGAAATACTTAATGCTGGAAGGAAAGGTAGTCTCAGACACTTGTAAGAAGAAAAGAATTCTCACAAATCCAGTTCAGGCTGTTCAGATGCTCAAATGATGTCATCCTGAGTTTGATGTCTTGAGGCCCAAATAGGCCTTTAGTTGACAGCAGTGCAGATACGTATTATGACATTATGTTCCCTGAAAAACTTAAAATAAGAGGGGAAGTCTGTAGAGACTAAAAAAGCTTGAAGTCTACACTCACAGAATAGCACATAAAACATTAATTAAGCCAGAGTTAACCCTTAGCCTGGCTCAATCACCAGAGGCCTAAGTGAGAAGTGATAATACGCCAATGCTATTCCAGAAATGCCTCTAATTAAGAATAAAAACATTAGAAGAGGTAATTACCCAAAAGATAAGCTTAGCTTTGATTATCAAAGTTCATACAACAAGAGCTGTCTACTCAAGATAATGCTCATGGGACTTAGAGATTCTGAATGTACTATTCAACAAGGAAACATCCACCAAGATTTTCCCAAGCCACGACTATACTCTCACCCTCAGGCCAGAAAACTGGATGATGAAGGAATATTACATTCCTGAAGGAATACCATTTAGTCTCATCTTAACTTGTACCTGCTTGATTTGTGCTCTAGTATTTCACAGGAAGTGGAGCTTTAAAATAACATTAACCCAAGAATTCTCCAAAGTATGCTTTTCCCATCCAGTCTGTGTTTACTCTTTGGACTTTTTTAAGGCCGTAATGGGAAAACTGCTTCCTGTAGCCAAAACAAAAGTTATAGGTTACTATACCACCTGCTTTAAAGCAATAAGCTCAATAAACAAAAATAAGTTCAATAAACAAAAATATCTGAATTCATAGCTGAATTCATGTGTTACCCAGCTAGCCTCTAGCTAGAACTGGCTGACGCATGATCTCAGCCTTTATACTAAAATCTGAGCATGTGTCCTAGAAATAGAGGTTAGAGTGGTGATTTTCAGAACTGGCCTGTTGGGGGGGCATAGGTAAAACTATGAAGAGCAGGTGTTACAAAATGATCTGTCTGTAACAGGTATCTCGATATGTCTTTCAGAGTACTGGGGTTTGAAAAGGCTGCAGACCAGATTCTTTCTGGCGTAGGTGGATGTCAGAAATACCTCCTCACAACAGTGTTAAAGTGGGAAGAATAAGTAGGTGGGGCGAATATCCATCTCTATTGATCTGAACAACACAGAACTTGAATAGTGACATTTTTTCAACCAGAACTGCACCAAAGTTCGAAGATTTGAAGAGTCAGAGCTGGTCTACATTGTAATTACTTTGGTAGTATTTTTATCTGCTCCACGTGACTGTGCAGTAACTGCTTTTTAAAGGAAAATCAATTTCTGAAGATGCAAGTGTTACTGGGTGTGTGCGTTTCTCTAACAGATCCTTAATAGATGGATGTCTCAACTCACGTCAGGATGGGCCAGTCCTATAACCATGGAAGTCAAAAGCAAAATTCTCTCTAACTTGTAAAATGAGGTGGTTAAACAGGCTTTCTGAAAGGCTTTAGATAATAAGCATGCTTCAATTTACATTTTAAGTATAATATTTGCATAAACATATTTACTAGTTGTCTAGGGTCTTTGCAAGTGTTTGCCTAATAATCTGTACAAACAGATATTGAATCATAGGAATATAAAACTTTCTTCAAAATCCTAGTTTGTTGCAGCTTGAAACTTGGAGAGAAACTAAAATTCTGTTTTCTTCTGCTGAATCCTTTCAGAGAACTAAGACCTGCAGAAGGCAATTGGTATGTGGTAAATTTCCTTATGAAGTTTGAATTATCCCTTTTAAATAGAGAATAGATTTTTCAGGAGTTGTGACTACAGAGAGTATATTGTTACCTTCAGAAATTTAATGTGTGTAAATGGTCTCTCCGGGCAGTTTGGTGATGGGCACTTCATGTTTCCTCACTGAATGTCTTCAAGGCAATCATGAGGTTCAGCCTAGTTTTTGACAAGCTTTCTGCCCTAAGAAATCCATCTAATATTTAGCCTCAGCCTATGTATCCTGGAAATATCTTCTGTTAGATTTTGTCCTAAAATGAGAATTTCTTTTGCCGCATTATGAATATGGATTCCTGAGACATCTTGTTGCATTAGGGGTGTCAGACTGTAGTTTCTCTAAGTCAGCAGCTGTTTTCACACCTCTTTTTTT
Organism: Oriolus oriolus; assembly: GCA_013400235.1. NCBI lineage: Eukaryota > Metazoa > Chordata > Aves > Passeriformes > Corvidae > Oriolus > Oriolus oriolus. The sequence goes on along the minus strand of VXBT01005643.1, from coordinate 714,540 downwards.
TCCCTTAGTGGTCTTGATCAACTTGATTTAGTTACTGTTGGGATCTAAATCAGAGCAGATTTGGGAAGGTGAGAGCCTTCTTGGGTTTAGAATCCCAACCAGAGAAATCTAAGTGAAATTCATTGCAGTGGGAATCATTAACTGTAATTCAGTTGGATGGAACCATTTTGCTATTGAATATGTCTGTCTGATATCAATTTTGTAGGATATCAGTAGTTCTTATTGATCTGTATTAATGCTAATTGTAAATGCTGTGTAGTGTGTATGACAGAGACCATCTGATTAATCTTGCTCCTGTGGTTTGCAAGGCCAGCTTTTCTATGACATTGTTGCAATATCTCTGGTAGACATAAGAGAATTTTTTTACATTTTTGTTTGCATTCTAGTTTAGGCATAAGAAATGGGATCTATAATTTTGTAGCTTCTTATTTCTCCCTGTGTACAAATTCCATTGCTACCTTAGGCACTGGCTGTTCTGTTATTTCAACAGATCCCATATTTTAGTCTATATATACCATCATAGTGTTTGAGTGTTGTCATTGAGTCCTTTGGGTAATCTGTTTATTTATCTGTCCTTCATCTGTACTGGACCTCTCTCATGCTCCGCTGGGGGAGTGGAGATGATCTGTTAGAGTGTTACCTTTGACCAAAAGTTTGCATTGTTAGTTTGTTTTTCAGTAGATGTCTCGCTATGAATATGTTAAAAAAAGATGTGGCCAACATTGTTACATGTTGTTCTTCAATGTACTATAGTTCCTGCAGGAAGGATCCAAGGGTAACTGTAGCTTCCTTTTGCTAACTTTTTAGTTTGACAGCATTTATGTTTTCTCTCCCAGGCCTTTTCATTAATAAAGTCCCTCTTCATCAACTAAAAAATTTAAAGTACTTTCTAATGTTTATCTTTTCTCTTGAAGATAAAAGAAAGTCAAGACATAAAATAATGGTGAACATTAAATGTTTTGGCAAAATGGCAAATCAGATGCCTTGCCTGAATCTTTTTTATGGTTCATCCCCAGATTATGCTTAGGTTATTCTTTTTCTTTGGGTAGACTTTCAAACCCTCATAAGAAGTTGAATCAGATTAAGTATGTCCCCACAAAGTTCCTTATTCATTGGATTAGTAAACAGCAACAAAACCATATTTTTCAGAGAACTTTCAAATACACTGAATCATCACCTTGTTTTCTGGCAAGGTGGTTTTATTGTTGGGACTGAAAAAGTCGAAATCCTGATGTGAACCATAAACAATGCCTTAAAACCATTTTTGTTAGTACATCTGTCCTTTTGTTTTCTACTAGTGCACAGCATGTAAAGGTACTTCAGGATCATGTCTGCTGTGTCTGGATGTACAAGGTGGAGTAGTAAGCCTTTAATATATGTAGCAGGATATGAAACCTCACAGAGTTCTTAAGTAATTCCACATATATGGTGTATCTACGTAGGCAGTTCCAGATATTTGCAGCCTTGTATTTGCAAGGTTCAGTACAGATGATGGTGTAAATTGACATGTTGACTTGTGTTGACTAGTATTTACTAGTGACTAAAAACAGTTATGAAGATAACTAGTGTCACCTTGTTGGTTGCAAAATGTTAATCCATCCATTTAATACTGGAATCTGACAGAGAGTCTGAAAGACAGTGGCAATCCATGGCCTTTTCTGCATGAGGAGATCTAGCTGGCAAACAGTCTGTTGGCATAGTGCAGCTAGCAAGTTCTTTTGGCAGAATGCATTCACATTTGGTTGCTTCTGTTGGCAACATATTTCTTCATGGCTTCAGATTGTATTGGCAAAATATACACAGCATGTAAGAGGATCCTGGTAACTGTGTCTGTAATGCTGTGCAGTATTCATCTTGAAGCCAAATGTGTTAACTATTCATTCTGCACTCCTTAGGTCATTGTTATTCCTGAATCTGGGGGCACATAAAAACAGCTGATTCTCCAGCAGGAAAAACATCGGTTAGTGCTGAAATTTTAAAGGTCATTTAAGAGCAGCATCACTGCTTTGTGGATAAGCTATGTGCCTGGCTAATTCAGTTGTCTGTGCAGATAAGATGGTTCCTTGTCCTTAGGACAGCTGTACCGTTGCTTACTGTGAAGGGGGACGAGGTTTGTGGGCTGTCTGGGTGTCTGTGTGGAGTCCCAACTATATTAACATGCCATTATTAGGCAGGCAACTAGGTGAGACTGCTTCTGAGTATTGAATACTGACTGAGCATCCTCCAAGAACTGATGGAAATATGTGTTAAAGCCAAGGAAACTACTTCCTCAAGGCCATATTTAGTCTTCCTCCCACTTTCTCATTGCTTTATATTCCTTTATGGAATCATACGATCATTTAGGTTGGAAGTGACCTCTGAAAGGTCACCTAGGGCAACTGCTTGCACAGATCATGTTCAAAAGGATCAGGTTCTCAGATTCCTACCTAATTAAGTCTCCTCTAACTCCTCTCTTATAAAGACTGGACAAACCCTATTCTTCCATCCTCTCTGTGTACATCATGTGCTTCATCTCTCAGCCAACTTGGTAGCTTTCCTGTGAATTCACTCCAGCATATCAATGTCTTTCTTGTGATGAGGAGCTGCAAAGTGAACATGGTACTCAAAAGCCTTCTATAAAATAGTGAAGCTGTACTGATAATTGCAGTGGTTTTGCCTGTTGTAGGATGGAAAAGACTTTGTTCTATAACAGAGCCTAATACAAAGTCAGGTTTTCTACAGGTGAAATGGTTCTGATGGTGAATGCCACATGGTGTATACTACATAACTTCTGCAACTATTATATCCTTTGTGGACCTATTCAGGTGGATAAATAAGGTGTTTGTAGTAATTGTTGGAGTCAGAGATATGCCAGTTCCATCTGCCCTCGGTACCAGTTTGAGGGAGCATAAAAGAGCATTGTGATGGTATGTCCTACCCAGACAGTGACTGTTTTTGTTATCACACGTGCAGATTTTTTTATCAATTAATTTTGGGGAATTTCCATTAAATAAAAAATAAAGCTGGATTTTCAAATATTAGATTATTAGTTATCAAGCTTAGCTTACAATATGGGCAATGCTTACTTTGGCATCTACAGCTGCTTCTGAGTACTAATAGCAAATCTTCTCCTCCATCAGTGTTCAATACTGCTATGAAATGGAGTGAGGAAGATGAGGTAGGTGTTCAACCAAAGATTATTTTTCATGCTGCATTGTAGATTCTGGGTTGCTAGTATTTTGATTTTCTGATCAAGAATGCAGCTTAATATCCTTTTTTTTTTTTAATTTGTGGCATATCTTCTTGCAGTTTTCAGTCTTTCAGATTTTGTTATAAGATTCTGCAATGGGAAGGAGTTTATGTTCCCAGTGTAGAAAAAGAGAGTTTCTCTGATGTATTTCTTTGCTGTTTATCATGTAGAGTGTTTACATGGTAAGGTGTACCCCTCGCGTCTGTGCAGTCACTACAGTAGGATCTGATGGCTTAGAAATCCTAGAAGAGCTTTGAATATCTGTGATTCCATTATCCTTCTAGAGATCATCACAAAGGCACCCTTGTTGCCTGATAGTCTGGAAATGTTGCAAACTGTAACAGCTATAATAAAAGGCCTCTGAGAGAAGTTTATGTATGCCACTGGCTTACTGGGTGGGATTCATTTTACTAAACACAGACAATTCCTCATCTGGACTTCATTTATTGTGTGTAGAGGGAAATAGGCATTTATAGGGCTTGTTGTTTTCATTTTGCAGAACAATTTTTCTCATCCCAATGCCTCTGTCTAAAATAAACCAGATAAATGACTTGTTAAATGCCTATTTTCTTCATAGATTTTAAAGGGAGCCTGAGATGACTCTTTCAGCTCTAAAAACATAGCTGACTAAAGTTGGTTGTAATAGGTTTGCTTTTATTGTAATAACAGCAGGCCAAGAGAGAACTTAGGTTGCTTGAGGGAACGGTTTTAACTTTCCCAGTTTTTTTCCCCTGTTGTTCTCAGGGGGATTGGAAGCAGAGCAGGAATGCACACAGACTTCTGCTGGCTGTTATTTTTCCTGGTTAAAAGTTCTTTGTTGTCTAATGATTGTTCCAGAATAGAGTGTCAAACTCATCCATGCCTAAAGTTTTCAACCTGTCTTCCTGCATTAAGTTTTTTCAGCTTATTAGGAAAGTAGTCTTCACACTGCTAGATACACAGTGGATATTTTTGGAGAAGATGCAACTGGCTGATCATCTCTGTTTCCAGGATTTGAACAGCCACATTGTGCCCTGGTTTGTTTCTGAAGCACTGAATTTCACTTCTTGAAGACTTCTTTTGCGTTTTTTTCCATTTCCTTTCAGTGGTCTCATTCAGAGGGTTGTGGTCAACTGCTCAGTGTCCAAGCTGAGACCAGTGATGTTCCTCAGGGATCATTATTGGGACTGGTGCTGTTTAACATCGTTGTCAGAGACACGGACAGTGGGATCAAGTGCACCCTCAGCAAGCCGGCTGGTGACATGGAGCTGTGTAGTGCAGCCGACATGCTTGAGGGCATCTGGACAGGCCTGAAAGGTGGGTCCCTGTGAAACTTGTAGAGTTCAGCAAGGCCAAGGCCCAGGTCCTACACCTGGGTCATGATTATAACCACAATTATAGGCTGGGTGGAGAGTAGATTGAGAGCAGGTTTGGGATTTTGGGGTAAATTAATTGTTTTGGAATGTCATTCTTAGAGTATCACTACTTTCTGTCCTGCTTTTATTCCTTTCTACTACCACTGAGGTCTTCAAATTATAAAATAACTTAAAAGCACCCTATATTTATTTTGAAATTGTGTAATTTGGTCATCTGGTGTTAGATAACTTCAGCAGTTCAGCAAGGGAGTTAAACACATCTGCCTAATTTGTGACTGAGCTTTATTGCAGCTGATTTTTAGGGTCTTGGAGTCCAGTTCCAAGCGAAAGTCAGTGGGATTCAGGGCTGTGGCAATAGGAACAAATTTGAAATCTTAATGGCCAAATAAGGCAGTTTCTTCTCTGACACCTTACTGTGTTACTGTGGCAGTACAGAGGAGTCTACAGCAGATTGTGTAACAGACCATGAAGAACTTTGCTGTGTGTATCTGAGTATGAATTCCTAGGTTTGAGTTCCCTTCTATAGAAAGTTAGCATCTAGTTTCTAGACTTAAACATTAGAACTGTATATTTAGACATTAATTGCCATATTTTCACTATATAGGACTTGTCCAAGAGTTTGTTCTACCTTGGAGTACCAAGTAACCAGCACAAGTAGCCAACCTACTGTTAAACCAAAACATTGTATTATGTGACTTTCTGATCTTTTTCTGTCCTCTTTTACTTGCTTTTCCTTCCAAGTTTTTTGTGAGCTTATTGATGAAATAGTTTCTTTCCATCTGTCCTTTAAAAATGTTTTCAGTTTTACTTTTCAATGGTTTGTTTTTCAAGTATGAGGTGTTAATATTCCAGTTGTAGAGTTGGTTATCACTTTTTGAGTCAGCTAAAAGACTTGACAAAGAACCAAGAAACAAATGAGCCTCAGAAGGTACGTTTTTTCATTGATTGTGTATTCACAATTTTGTCATCTTGGTTTTCTTTTTCAGTTCCCAGCTTGAGCTGAAAAACTAATCACGGTGTATTGATGTTAAATATATCAGAAGATTGTTTGGAAACAACAATTTCAGAGGACTGTATAACAGCATCAATGTAACAGAGACCGCCTGTATTTATTTGAACCTATTGGTCAGTGGCTGCTTAATGCCATCACTTCCTGATGCTGAAGGTCTGATGTCATCTTCCAAATGACTTTTGCAGTAAGCAGTGCAGGTATGTTAGGGGAGCTGTAATTGGCAGTAGACAGAAAATATTAGTAAGTTGATATTTTAGAGAAATAACTCTTCTATGCAGCTTTCATAGCCCTTCAAGTGAGTTGAAAGGACAATAAATATCCATCATTAACACAATTTCCACCCTTGTTTCCACTAACTTTTGAGTTGCTGTTATTTTTGCTTTTTGGACTGAGGAAATGGGAGGGTGAATTTGGGAAGTCAAGTTGACAAGAAATTGATAGGAAGTTGACACTGTGCTGATAAAGGAAAGTAAGGTATGTTGGACTGTCTTAAACCACAGATGTTTCTTCTGAAATATGTAGAGACTAAATTTGGAAATTATCTTTTTCTGTAGCCATTCACCATAGTTCATGCCAGGCAGTTTGTATCTGTAGATGGATACCATTTTTAGCAGGAAATTAAGGAAGCCACCCGTCTTTACTGTGTCCCTCTTTTCTCATGACATTTTCTTTCTTTAATTCTGGCAACCACAAGAAAATACCATATCTTACTACAAAGATATTTACATAGCAATCACATTATGACTCCATTTTACATACAAACACTTAAATGAGCTTTAAGTTAATTAACATCAGTCAAATACTCTTATCAGTATAGATTCAGCAACAAAGAATTCAGCACAGATTAACTTTCTGAATTTGCTTTTCAGGCAGGCTTTGCAGTCTGTGCCAAGTTCTGCAGCTTCACTGCTGTACTGCTTGCAGGCCACCTATGTAAGTATACCTTGATCCAATATAGCCATGCCTTGCTGGAAATGTAAGCATGCTCTGTTAGACTGGGTAGCACCAAGCGGAATGGGGTTCTCTTGTGTTCACTGTGTTTTGCTATAACCTTGAGATACCTAATATAGCTGGCATATTTTGCGACTTTTTGTCTCTGAAATTTTATGGAAGGATGTCCAAGTTCCAGTGGCATAAAACTAGATGAAGACTGAAATAAGTTTTGAATGCATCAGAAAAGTAATATCACTAATATTAGTAATTAGGAACAACCTGTTGGAAAAAAAATTAGTGATTAGAAACAACAGTTTGGAATGAAGTTTTTAGGTTATGTGTATGGAACAGATGGCTGCTGAAAAATAAGTAAGCTATTAACTCTAAGTCTGTGGCACTGAATTTCTTGCCATTAGCAATGTACTTTCTAAAGAGATCTGGATTTGTTGCCTTGCAATAGTAAAATTACTTGTGCTCAGGAAGGAAGCACTAAATTGACAGTATTGAAAATCTAACAACCAAAAGTTTAATAGCTTCAGAAGGCACATGAATAATAATCCAACTAGCTGGCTAGGAAGGCCTTATGAATTTGGGAAGTCCCTTGATGACTTCTATACTTAATCCTGTTTTCTTAACTGAGTGCTGTGAGATAACTGAAGAGTTTTTCAAAATACCCCCAAGTGCTGTTGAGGCTTTCATGCTGAATGCATCGATATAATAAACTAGAAATATCCAGGTGTCATGATAAAGCATAAGATGCAAAAGCTGTCATATACCATGAGTTTATGAGCTGAAACATTTATAAGTTTCTGTTGCAAAGGAAAGTAGTTGCAGCTTAACAGTTTTAGAACGGGTTTTTTTTGAGGTGGTAATAGTGCATTCATTTGCATGGTCTTGGATCCATGAATTACTTGAATCCAAGAGTTAATGAGATTAATCACAGCAACATTTGCTTTAAAAACATTTTTTCAAAGAAAGGCTGAATTGCCCTCAAGAGATCTCATTTCTTTTAGAAGGGTATTTTATGTTAGGAGGGATCACTCCATTGAAATCACAGAACTTCTTTCCCTTTTTCTGAGTGCCTATGCAGCTGGTGAGAATGGACACCCAACTTCCACCTGGTTAGACAGACTCATCAGGACAGATGAGTCATGATAGTTAAAGTAGTACATTTTTACAGTATGTAATTCTACGTAGTAGCCACTGTAGATGTTCCACTGTCCTCTTGAAAAAGGGAGACACGTTATTTCTCAGGGCAAGATTTTACAATGTATTTGAGTATAGGAATATATCTACAGGAAATAAATAGTGGTAAGTGTAAGCCTTTACATTAGGCATAATGTGGGCAATATGGATGGGGAGGGGTCCAGTTCTCCATTCCCTCTGAGTTTCATCCAGTTTAAAGGCTGCTCTGTAGTCAGTCAGTTAAATTTCCTGAGGGACCTTTTCCGAAGGGAATGGGCCAGATTATTGGAGAAGTTTATACTTTGACTTCTATCCACTTCTGATCCTGATCTAATGTTGTATTCCCATATAGCCCCACAACTGAAGGGCTTCCATGTGAATGGGAGAAATGATGACCACCATCTCTGCTATTCGTTTCACCGAGTAACACAAAAGCAAACATATGAAGTTAAGTTTTGGTCTCTGAATTCATAGTAAAACTACCATGGATTTTAGTAGTATTAAGATTTTGCCACTGGTGTGTTTATTGGCCCCTCCGAACTTTCTTTTCTCTGCACTTCTGCCCTGCTGTGCTGTCAGGTTTTTTTGAGAACGAGAGGAAGTGGTTACTCTGTTGTTGAAGCCAGTAAATCTGAATAGGGTTTTGTCATGACTCTAGTTAAAGCACTGCTTGAGGTTGCTGCTGTAATATGTATTAAAACAGTCTAAGAAAGTACCAGCCTATGGTTATTTACTGTACCATGTTTCATACATGTAACAGGAGTCTAGAGGCAATAGACAGTTGTTCTGACAGGTGATTTGATGACAAACCATTAAAACTGTCATTCTGGCCTTACTAGATCGTAGGACTAATGGAGAAGATACTGCTTGCTTTGCCATTAATTCACTGAAGCTGTCAACATTATTGGAAACTCTGATGATATTTGTGGGACTATTGTCAACTTCAGTCATGCTTCTGTCAGAGTATTTTATTTGCTACAGTAACTGACTGTTGGTGGCTTTGCTGGAGGAGGTAAAAGAGCTGTAAATTGTACTCTCCTTCCCTGCCATTAGCATCACCCAGTGTGGTGTACACTTCTCACTGTGCAGTGGGACACTATCACGTGGCTGTATGAAGCATATCAATACATGAAGCACATGTTTCCACTGGTGGTTATGATTGTAAACTAAAATTACTCATTGAGACTTTGAGGTTGGAGCGTGTGGGCAAAGGTGAGGAGAAAAAAGGAAAATAAACCCCAGTTGTTAAATTGTTTAGGCTTCTCATAGTGTTTCCATTATGAGCAGGAAAAGGTAAAGAATTAATTACACAAAAATGAAGCCCTATGTTTGAAAGTTGTGTTCTGCAGGCTGAGTTCTGTTGACTTAATCAGATGAAATTCCTGCAGAAAGCCTTCTCCTTTGCCAGTGAAGTAAGTCTAATAGCCTTTGAGGCTAAAACAAACTTTTAAGGATTTGTAACAACAATGCTGTGATTCTACAGAGACAACAAAATGTCCATAAATTGAAACTGGTCATATGACAGTCTCCATTTGTCTGACCTACTTTCTACTTGTACTCTGTAAACAGCCACAAGAAGAAAATCTGGGGATGACAGAAGGGGCAGTTAGAGGGACAGACAAGAAAGGCAGAATGTTATGTAGCTTACATAGATACATGCTTTGTATCTCATGATTTGTAACCAGAAGAAAATGAGAGACGGGGAATTATCAAAGAAAACTAGTGTCTGATGAAACATAAGCCCAGAAGAGTGGTTCCTTCCTCTTGGCTATCACCAGTGACTGGTGTGTGGGTGGCTATCTCAAGAGTCACTGCTTTTTACTTTCCTAGAATGGATGAAAAAAATAGTCCCTGTTCTGAGAAAAATTTCTTTCTCAAGTGTTCATGTTCCCCATTCCAAATGTTGCTATCCCCAAAACCAGGATGGCAGAATGTGTGTCAGCGTGACAGTCATCCCAGTCACCAGTCTGGTTCACAAGGCTGGTTTTGTTTATCTACTTGATGGTGAGGTGGAGCAGCTAAAGGATACTTTGCCACACTGCTCTATGCCCCTAAACATTGACTTTTTGGGCTCATTGACTATGTAGCTGAAGATGGAACCTATGTAGTCTGAACTACTCGGTCACATTCTACAGCTAGCAGCCATAACAAAATCTTACTGGGTTTGGAATATTTGGGGTATAAAATGTGCTGATCAGTAGGTTCTGGAAATCACTGTTCTTTCTAACAAAGGCAGGATATCTGTTTTACTCAGAAGGTGAAAGCTAAAAGAAAGCACTGGAGTATTTTTATTGAATTGAAAACTCAGGCTACTCTTTTCTTAATAATGACACACTTTTTTTCTGCACTTTGCAATATTTATGACAAATATCCATGGCTAGTTGTTAACCTGCTGCAAAACCTATTAAAAGTCTTACTGGGGCTAGGAAATTTACTGTTAATACTAAAACAGCCCAGTTTGCAGCACTGCCAACACAATGCACATCCTGATCTGCCCTGGCTTTTGACATTCAGGGAAATGATTAACTTGTTAACTTGTATGGTTTTCCTCATGAATGAATTCTGCAAGAGGTACATGTGTAAGTACAGCTTCAATGCGTAGACAAGGCAAATACGCAAACGTTCGAAAGCACCATTATGTTCTCCAGAATATTGACAGGTCAGGTAAATAAAGTTATGAAAAACATTGAGTCCAACAGACCTGTGCGTAAAGGGAGCCCTAGAAGTCAGTGAGAGCTGTGTGCTTGCAGCTGGTGCAGTACTTAGCACTCAGTTATGAAATAACTGGGCAATAAGATACAGTGACCACGTGAACACAGTAATTATAACACTTGGCAGTGCTTATGTGATGACTGACCTCTTGCCAGTGCTAAACACAAGAGCTGTGCCATTCAGCTAAGGAGCAGAAATTCTAGAGCAGGAAGCAGGAATAGCTCATGTTCTCTCTGGATTTCCACAGGAGAAAAGGTGTTTGCACACCTTGAAGACTAGGGTGCCATTCAGCTTCGCTATCTCCCTGGTGGCTGCTGTGTGCTTCCCTATCTCCACCATCCCTTCCTGTTCCTTCCTCACCTACCCAATGGACACAATAACTTTGCTGGTGAACATGGAGGCACTCCAGTTCTCAGCAGTTCTTTCTATAATAATATAAAGCCTGGCTAACTGTAAGTCAAATTTTAATGGACAATATTTTTCTTTAAAATGGTCTCTTGCTTTGCTATTTGCACTGCTATTGCATCTTAACTATGTGAGGGGTGATAATCACAGCTTTGTTGGCTTTTGCAGCTTTGCCAGGGAGGTAGGTGCAGCTTTCACGAGCAACTTGCATGAAATGTTTAAAAATGTGAACTTGAGTCTAGGCTGTAGAAAGCCTAAAGAGCCAAAAAAGAGCAGTAGGGCATGGTAGAGATGAAGACTTCCACCTTCTAGAATGTGTAAAATCTGAGATAATCTGAGACTATTAGCATATAACATTTTTATATGGCTTTTCTAGAATTAGTTATTTCTTTTGTTCTAGCCTGCAGCTGACATACTGTAAACAGCACTCAAAGAGTGTCAAAGAGACCAAGCACTCAGCTTTTGTCAGAAACAGCCTGAAAAAAAAAAAGATGGAAAAAAGGAAGTTTTCTCCCATGCTAAAAGCTAAAAGCATAGCATAGGGTCAGTCACAGACAACCTGTGGTGGTAATAGAAAGGTTTTGTAAGCAGGAGTGGAAGTAGTGGAAGCCAGGCTATGAAATTTCAGGGCATTGGTCTTTCCATTAACTGCTCATGTGGGAGAAATACTTGGCAAAATCCGAACAGGAGAGCTTGTGGCCTCTTTTCACTTATCCTTTTTCTTCTTTCTTATGTAGGATCAAATGAAGAAGATCTGATCTCTGATTCTGCCCTGCTTTTCTCTTGGTGAGAGGAAAGCAGTCAAGGCTATCTAACTAAAGGAACAGTGCTTGTCATCCATTTTAATCTGGGCTTGTGGATTACTCTAACTCAAGCCACAAAAGAAAGCGAAGATATAGTGCCTGATATAAAATGACCAACAATGACTTCTGTACGTGTCACACCTATGTGATTATTTTTCTGTGTTTGTTGATTCATACAATGTTACTCTACAGCACAGAGATTTCAAACAGTACCCCAGCTGTGTTAACCAAGCTTGCGGCAGTTTGCCTGCTAAACCTACTGAAGTCTCGTGCTAATCAACAGGGTTTGGCTGCTAACGTTGTTTGCACTGTTCCTTAGCAGAGGTACTGAAGATCATCATTTTGTGCAAACCTTTGTGTTGGCAGACAGTCAAAATAATACTAAGAGCTGCTTTGCCAAATTTAGTTGGGCTTCCAGAATCACCTTTTTATAAGGTCCATCTAATGTGTATGGGCTCTATGTCACCAGTGGGGTATTCAGGATGAGAATTTTAATAAGGGCCTTAAAGAAAACTGTCTTCAATAGACTCTTTTTTCTAAAGCATATCTTTGGGTTCACAGGGAACCCAGCTGTTTATACTGGTGTCCAGAAACTGCTACCAAGGTTTTGTTGGTCTAATCTAAGAAAAAAGGAGCATTAGGCCAAACACTTGTGTCACAACACTGTAGAAAAAATATTTATGAAGGCTTTTTGAGGGAGGTTTAATCCATCTTTTTTAAAAAAGTGAAATGCAAGATAGTTCAAGACTTTTCTATAAATGTTGTAAGAAAGCATTATAAACATATAACATATATTTTTAAAAATAAATTACTTCTTCCTCTCTATTATCCTATCTCTTACAGTGTAGGATAATATCTAGGCATGTGATGAGGTTTAACTTTAGAATCTTGTACTTTATGATGATCTTGATTCAGAAGCTGTTTCTCAGCCATAGGGAACACTCTCTGGCTGTGGTACTACCTAATGATGTAGACTACCTCTTCAAATTTGACTCCTGTAGCAGCAGATGCAGTCTTATGCGTCTCGACAGTGGCTGAATCTACATCAGTTGAAATTATTTGCTGTATAAATTCTTTTATACTTATGCATTCTTTCACCATAGAAATTCTATACTGGCTTTTATGTCAATAGATTAAGCCTTATGGTGACTTAGCCACATGCTCTGTTAGTAGATTCTAGAGCAGGCTTAGAGCACAGATATTTCAGCACTTCCCAACCTGCAGTGTTGTGAGTAAACTGTCTGCCTGCAATGTTGGTGACTGGGGAAGGAGCAGCAAAGGAAGCCTGTCAGTAAACAAACTTTATTGTAGAAATCTTATCACAAATGTCAACATAGAGAAGAAAATGTAACATAAAAATGCATGTGTTAATTCCCAGCTCCCAGTGACACTCACTGAAGTTCCACATGTGCAGGAGATAAATAGACTGGTTGGGGAGAGGACTAATGTGATACATAACAGACTTGCTGCAGTTTTCCTTCCTCGATTCTGAATTGGTCCTTTAGTCACTGAACCTTCCCTGGCTGCTGTCATTGTGAATTATGCCACTGACTGACGCAGAGTGGGAAGTCTCCCATGTTTGTGCCTACGCTATGCCCGAGTGAACGGGACTACTGATTGATCGCTCACCCATTTCTATGAAGCTGTGTTGTTAGGTTTTGATAAGTGTGTGTGTGTTTCCTAGCCTGTCTAAAACTCCTATCATTGCTTTCGCTATGTATGATGTCTTAAGTCTATTAAGAAGTGCTTAGCAGCTATCTTGCAAGAAGGGCAGATGGGACAAATTTAGATGTCCAGCTAAGTGCAGCATGGTCACCCCGCCTGTATGATCTGTACATGTGTACACTTGGACCTGTGCTAGAGGAAATTTAGATCTGAGTCTCCTTTCCTCAGTCTTTCCTCTATCTACCTCATGTATATGACTGAATTTGAAAGTTAAACCAAAGCACAATTTTGAGGTCAATATATTGTCTGTACTTCATTTCCCCAGCTCCAAAACTGGATGAAATAGAACATTGCTGCTATTTCACTCCTAATAATTGTATCAAAGCAAATTAAAATGAAAGGCTGAAGTGCTTGAGTACTGCTGTGACTGGGATCATGAAAGCATCATACACAATTGTAGTTTTGCTTCTTGTTCCTATAGCAACATCCAGGCAAGGATCTCAAGGCTCTTTACAAGTATTCATGAATTAAGCCTATAAGGTCAGGGATGGTGATTATTCTTGTTTACAAATAAGGAAATGCGGAGGTTAAACTGCTCAGTCAAGGTCACACAACAAATCTTCATCCAAGCCAAGAATAAAAGCTGACTCTGGTCTGTGCTTCAGTCACCAGTTGATATTCTCTGTTGGAAGGGCTGTACAGGGCTGAGGGGAAAGCCTTGTACAAAGTCTACGGATTTGTTCATTCAAAATGTATGTTCCAGCTCAGACTGCCTCACTGAAGTGACCTTATATTTTTATCTCTTTGTCTATCTAAACTTTGCCCTTGTGAAAACATCATTATATCCAGTCAAAGCAGGAGTAACATGATTTTGACAAGAGTTTTGCAAATCTCTGACAATGCAAAGCTGAAGCCTATGCTAAAAAATTTTAACAATCTTTGCATGTGTGATTGCTAATTCTTCAGTGGCAATTAGATGAAAAGATCCAGGACATACCTGGTTAACTTCAGTGACTACATAGACAAAAACCCCAAAATGTATTTTTACTAAGAATAACTACGAATTTTCTCTGGAGTTACCACAGAGATATTGTACTATATAATGAAAAAACAGGGTTTGTTGGTAGACGACAACAAATAAAAGTCCGCTTTCCTGAGTTTCTTTTTAAATCACAGGAAGGGAAAAACTGTAAACTCTTGAAGGTTTTATTTGTATCCAGCCTCTGCTCCTCCCTCTACACATAGTGCTAGCCAGTGCCAGAATATTGTGAACTGAGATAGTAGAGGAGAACAACAGCTATGCTTTTTTAACTCCATCATCCCACTGGATGCTGTTTGTAGGATCAAAGAGTGGAAAATACCAAATGTACTCTTAGAAATGTCGTTTTCTAGTCTAGGCTAAGTAGTATAAAATACTTTCTTGCTTCCTGATCTCTTAGGTATACAGATGTATGACACAAGTCATGGTATTTCTAGATACCGTTCCTTACGGTTATTAGGTGGATGTTGGGCTGCTGTTAGCTATATCCTTGTGGTCATGCTCTTTTTTTTTTTTTCTGGGTGGCCATGACTGAGAATCTTACACTCCTTGGAGGAATGGTTTGCTACTGTTTTCTCGAGATCGCTGGCTGCTATGGCTCTGTTGGAGTTCTGCTGAAGAACAAATCAGCTGGGTGAATGGCAGTAATTTAGTGAGGAAAAGTTTTGTGAGAGTCGAGGATCAGGTATAGCAACGTTTGCAAGTCTAAAATGTTCACAGAAGCACTAAGCAGAAAGGAGGCTTATTGGACTGGCTTTATTGCTTAAAGGGGGCTAAAGCAGGGCTGGGTTAAGGACAGGAAAGGGGAGGATCAGCACTTCCCCCTAAAAGATAAAGCAGTCCTGGAAGTGAATAGCTATATATGTGTGTATATATATGTGTGCGTGTGTATATATACATATCCCAGTTTGAATGAATATCTGATAATTTTCTCAGCTTCTCAGAAATCCCGCATCCATGAGCATTAAAATCTGTGAAACCCTGAAAGGATAAAGTGTAAATGTCACATAGGGTCTGCAATCAATCTGCATTTTGATCACTTTGTTGAGTGACAGCTGCACCTCAGCTGTTGCTGTGCCCTCTGATCTGGGCGGTCAGAAATGAGGATGACTCAGTCTCAGTGTATGGTGCTACTTCTAATTTTTTTTCAGTTTACTTTTCAAATGTTTCACTAGCCTTTTTCTGACATTTTTGTAGCAATCAGACTTGCTTGAGTATGTAGCCAAATGACTCAGTATTACCAGTCCCTCCCTTGCCTTAGAAAGGATAATTTTGTAGTGTCTCAACTGAGGTACTCCACCTGACTTTTCAGGTGATTTTGACTGACTGTGGGTCCAGGTATGCTTATGTTTTACAGGTCGGAGAAAATGAAATGGGCGAAATGTAGCAATAGAACCTAGGTTAAACTTTGACTCTCTGCTTGACAATCTCAGGTACAGGCCATTAATTCTTCCTTTCAAAAACTATATCCACTTTAATCTTACAGAGATCTTTACAGTTGTGGCAATAAAAGTTTAAGTGGGAATACTTTAAAGAAATGAAATTACAGACTTTACATTTAAAAGGTCTACTGATCTTTTAGTGCATTGAAGTTTTTGAGAAAAGATGGCTTCTTCTGTATATTTATAGTTTTGCTCTGCTTTCACAGATTGGAGATGAAACAATGCACTGTAATGATATCTGTAGGGAAATCCACCTTTTATTTAATTTGCTTGCTCTCCTACTGCTTTGAAGGAAGGAAATTCTGCTTGCCACTGTCAGCATGTTGCAGCTTGATGGGAGATGGGTAGTTTAGGAAGTGCTGAGTAGAGATTTGATTCTGTTGAGTACATTGGGTCCATGATCCATGGTCCAGGGTTTTACCTCCTGGGAATGCAAATGCTCAGTGTTTCCCAGAATAACCCGAAATTTCTCCCAATATTGAGCAAAGTGCATCAGTGAGGTAAAAGGCACCTAAGAAACTCCTTGTTGCATTTGGAAACAGATTAATAAATATCACAGACAGCACTCTAACAGTTAACTATATGTCAGTGTGAGGTTATGAACCTCTGTGTCTAGCCACCACACAAGGCTGATAAATCTAATGGAGAGAAAGGTTTTGTAGAATGTACAGCTGGAGTCCTGATAGCTGGTCTCTGAGGCATTTTCCTAAATGTCAGTTGAGTTGCCACCCAAACTCAGATGCACTTTGTCTGAAGCATCCTCTTCTGAACTCTTGCAGTCCCAGAAGATCCTAGTCAGGTAGATGTATCCCTGTTATTCTTCTGCAGCCTTGATGATCAACCAAAGTACAGGATCAAACTTACCTTACTGCTATTAAATGCAGCCTATCACTATATATAACTTTCTGATAGTTGGAAGTGCTTTTCTGAAATGCAATCCTGGAGCTAAATAGCGCTTAAACAAGTACAGGAGCCAGCTTATTTGTAAATTAGGTCCTCTCTTGCTGATCAGATTTACCTTATTCTGAAAAGATTCACGAGATGAGCTCTGAATTTTCTTAGCAGCTTCAGTGCAAATCCTTTGTATCTGTAGTGAGTAGTTATGAAACTTTATTAGGGATAATGGGACATGCAGGCTTATCTCTAGTTTATGTGGAGGCTAACCTGGTGAGTAAGAAGACCAACATGAGAACAATGGTGTTTGTGGAATATACCACAGCTGCCCACCATACATGATATTGTTTTTCCTGTTGTGGTAGAGCAGAGAATGCAGTGGACTAGCAGAACCTTTATAAAAGTGGAATGCACCAGATTCTCATCTTTCATGCCTGGTAACACCTCCACACGTGGTCTGATTTAAACAACCCTAATAAACATGTCTGAAGCAAGATACTGCTCAGACATCATGTGGCCTTTAGAGAGAAACTGATGGAAGAAATTCTACACTCAGACTGTCACTCACTCAGTTGTTGACACAACTGTTTGGGGGATTGTGAACTGGATCAGGCAACCAGATAAGGTTAAAAATAATGCAAATGAAAAGGGATCAGGAGAAGGTACCAGCTTACTTCTGTGGAAGGGGGAAGGTTTTGCACTTCTTCCCTGAACTGAGCTGTGCTTTGCAATGGCTCTCTCCCCCTCCTAGACAACAGTTTCAACACTTGTCAAATCCTTCTGTGAGCAGATGTAGCTCACTAGATAGAGCAGCACAAAACTATCCAACCCTGTTTTTTACTCTGCCATTTTAACACATTAAATTATCTCTATGGAGGGTCTGGCGAGTACCAGAGCTAGTAGGAGATAAACAGCAGAAGCATGACCTCCTGCTCATAGTTTCAGGGACCTATTAGTTTAGTTCAGTGTACCTCTGGAAACCCTCTGCAAATAATTGTGTCATTGCACGTGGGGTAGGGAGGAGCGCCAATGCTAAGCAAAACAAATGGCTGAAAGAGAGGGCAGAGAAGAATTCCACTGCCAAAATCCCCTGATTCATGAAACTGAGGTGTCAGCATGAGATAGAAGGGCAGCCCTTGTCTTTCTGTATCAGTGTGTAAAAATCAGGAGACTAAGAGGTTTGGAGAAGTCTTAGTACTGAGAACCTGAAGTGCTGTATTTAGAACTAGCTGTAGGGCTTTGAAAGAAATGTGGAGTTGAGTGTGAAATAACAAATGGAGATTGTCAAGTAAATGGAGAGTTTTTCCCTTTAAAAACAAAGATAATTAGTGGAAAGATAAAATTGAGATTTGCTTATAGAATGATTGTCTATCCTATCATTGTCTAGAAAATAACTAATTTCTTATTTCAATTCCAAATTCCAGTTGATACCACAGACTGGTGGACAGACAGCCCTTGCTGGATTTCCGCTGTACACATTCTACATGTTGATCTTGTCCTTCTAGTTTTGATGATCTATCTTTGCTCCCTAGGGACCATCACCAATGGACCAGTTGTACTAAATTCATAGTACTTCAGCAAACTTAATTTCTTTCCCATTACAGTGATGGCTGTTCAATTAGAAGAAGCAAACTAACCAAAGTACACTGAACTGAATTAGGAGTATATGGATGTAACTAGGATTTCTTCAGTCCTGGAGACTGAGCTGGTTGTCAGTAGGACGAAAGCATCAAACTCTGAGGTTAGCTAACACCAGTTTAAATAAATAACTAAAATGCAGTGCCTAGCCTATGTCTGCTCAATGCTACTCAAAGTGAACATGTAGCTTTAAACTGGTTCTTAAGCACAGAGGCTAAATAAGCTCACTACCATTTATGACATTACCACAGCTCATCTATGAACAGTATTTGTATTGGTGATTTCACAAGGGAGATAAAGACTGGACATGTCTACAGGAGACGTTAAACTTCTTGTGTGGATAGAGGATGTCATTCCTCAGTTAGCTATTTTTACCATAACATTGATTCCAATTTATTTGTGATGCACATCAAAGACAATATGATCTTTGTGTGCAAGTCCATTGATGCACAGAAATGAGGACATGATTTGATGAGACAGGAATGTTGATGGAAACACAACTTCATGGGAGTACTCCATCTTCCTGGTGGTGCTAAAAACCTTGTCATAGTGAAGGTGCTACTCCTGATGCAGATCAGCTCTTTGCTCTGCTGCTCAGTGTAACCCCACTTTCATTAGCACAGAAGAAGGGGGGCAGAGGGGAACAGCTGTGTTTTCTCAGTTGTGCCACAGAAGGTCTTTTGTCATTAGCCTACAGCCAGAGCACTAGAAACATCTTTATCCACCTTCAGCTCTTATCTAAATGGTGAACCAGTTGTTGCTGTACTTGTCTTGCTGTTCACTCTTTTCTTTCAGCTGTGCTGTAGTAATCTGTGTGAGGCTGACCATAAATTGATCAGTGAAATGATTCAGATTGAAAACCCATTCCCATTCCATATTTGAAATTCTGGCTGCTCAGTTGATATGGTATTAAACAACAGTCCTATACAGGTAGTTGTACAGCACAAATAAGAAGAAAAAACAGGTGGCAAAGGATAAAGGACTCTGGAAAACTTTATTATTGGTTTGCTTGTGGGTAAAAATGTGAATAGAACTCCTGTTAAGTGTAAGGTGCAGTTTAAATTAATTAACTTAGTTAATTTAAACGGTACGGTTTTGTAGTAAGGGTAATCTTGCGTTTTACATCTTTGTCTGTGAGGCAGGTTTCAATCGCTCACTGATATTCATGGAGAGGTTTGTACCAGTTTGCCTGTGTGGGTTTGAAAATGGTGCTCTAATCATATAGATTGTTCAAATTCTTTTCTTCCTGCTTATTTAAAAGCATTGATAATTTTTCTCCTAATTGCCCTTTTATAACATTGAAGAAAATTCTGCTTTATGATTATCCTGTTGATCAGGTTCTCTTTTATTTTGAATTGATAGGGCTCTGATAGGGTGCACAGTCTCCATTAATCTGATACAGGAAGAAGCAGCTGTGGTGGTGTGATTTTAATAGTTACCTAATATCTACATCCAAGGCGAGCTCAGGGTGACACATCCTTGGAAAGGTTCCTAGTGAAAACTGTCCTGGACTTTCCATATCCAGCAAACAACATTACCCAGGGCAAGATTTGTCAGTTACTGCAATCTGAGAAGAGGCAGCTTGGAAAAACAAACTGGACATTGCTGTAGGAAGGAAATCATGCCAGTGCGTTCTGTGACAGACTGGGCACATGATGAGGGTGAGGACACTCAGAGATGCCCTCCTCAGAGATGTTTGGATGGGTCATTGAGGTCAGAAGAATTTAAAAAGTCATGGTTATACTCAGTGTCTGTGACATGTCTTGCAGCAATAGAACACTCAAATCCTTTGCAGTGCTCTCATTTTAAAAATTATGTCCCTTCAATCATTAACATCAGGTAGATCACAGAATTCTTGCAATTTCAGAGTATCTTCTTTGCCTCAGTTTTATTTTCCTATTGACTCTAATTTTAAAACTTCTAGTTAACATGACAGCTGGTACCAACAACATGCCAATTACTGAACTTCCTGTAGTGTGAGAGGAACAAAGCACACCATTTTTTGATAGGATTTAAAACTTCCATGCAGTGAGTACAGATGGGTGTAGCCTCCATTATTTTCTGTTTAACAATTACTCTAATCTGTTCTTTTGTGTAATGATATAAATACAAATCTGTAGTGCAGCTGAAGAAATAGCCTAGGTGAGCACTTTCTTACAAAGCAGGTAAAAGTTCCTCTTCAAATTGAAAGCTATGGTGTTTTTCTTAAAACTCACCCATGTTTATTAGGTACTGAAGAGGCTTTTCTCCTAAATGATAATATATTGGGTTAACTTTAGCGAGGAACAAGAGCGAGTCTTAAATAATACTGACACTACTTTCCCATAGCTTGAGCACGGGGGCTGCATTTTGGTAAGGGATATCAGCACTGCACCTAAACCCCCAGCGTCATACACATTGTGTTGCAGAGCAATCCAAACTCCTTGACAACAAAGCTGGAGGATATTCCCGTAAAATTCTTTCTCACAAAGAACAAAACAAATAATTTCAAATTTATGGGTTCTCCTACATGATCCCTTGCTGTAATTTCATTGCTATGCTTGTGTTGTATTTTTTTTTACTAAAGCTACATGAATTCTGGTTAGAAAACCTTTGCCAAAGATTTCACTGCACAATCTCTTAACTCATTACCAGTATTTAATAAAAGCATAATGCATAACACTTCCTAATAGTATATTAATTCTTTACAAGCACTTCTTTTGGGATAGATGCGAAGAAATAATACACACATGCTATTTTTTTTCCTATTATATCAGATTTATATCTGATTTTAAAATTTTGTGGCTGTTTTCATGTTTCTGGGTGCTAAAGTAGACTGTGCTAATCCTGTGCATGGGATGTTAAATTATAGGCTGTGGTCATTATGGTAGGGTGGTGGAAAGATGAGATAACATGGCTGTAATTTTACCTAACTGTAAAAATTTTAAATTTTTAAAGAGTGAATCTTAATTTGATATGTTCTGTCTTCTGAAAAGTATGATTTTTTAAAAAAAACGAATATTGTAAAATAGTAATATATTGCATTTGCTTTTGTCGTTCGTTTTGTGGAGGGGTGTGAGGTTCACAGAAAAGAAGTTGAATTCAGAAATACTTAGGATTTATGTTTATTTAACATTTTCAAGGGTTTTATTCTGCATTGACCAAGTACAAGTTCACGTTGACAATATGTCATTATTTTTGCAGCTGCTCCCTTATGTGTTAACAAACTAAGATATGTCTTGGACCATAATGTCTCTTGATTATTACTAGCCTTAACCCAAATATAATACCTAATGGATTTGGTAAATTATGGTTCTTGGAGATGTTTAAATATGGAGCCCCTTCAAATATTTAGCTGTTGACCTGTCCATTTGCCTATTGGAAAGTCAGCAATAGCCACCACATGACTAGGTTAAAATAATCAAAATCTTGTCTTTAGACATATTGAGTAAGGAACAAGTGTATTATGTATCTTGCAAAATATGTCATTAGTGTTTATTCTTAACATGGTTCTTAGATATTGAAAACACTGAACATATTGTCTGTTGTGCACAAACATCTATGCAATCAGTTTTGCAAACAAGCATAAACAATGTTCTTAATAAGGGCTATTCAGTTATTTCCACAGCATTCCCTAAAGGCCTACCTGAATTAGCTTCACATAATAAACCAGTATATTTTTTCCCAATACAAAAGATCCTCTGTGTATTTGAAAGATCAGCGTGTATGAATTTGGCAGCCTGAGCTGGAATCCATGTGTTGTCATGTCAGTGTGCTAGCACTTTCCAGGAGCATTGCTGAACTCATCTGTACTCTATTTTTTTTTCCTGTGAAAATCTGCACTTACTATCCTGAAGTAAAGGACCCATGTGAGTGACAGTGGCCTTGCCATAAGTCTCTCTTAGTTTGTGGGCCCATCTCTGGCCGGGTGTTTGGTTCTTGTGAGGAGTCAGAAAAAGCAGAAGACCAGGCACAAGCTCTGCAGGTCTGCTGAAATGTGGTAATCCCAGATATGCCCATTTGTATCAGTAACACAAAGTCATTGATGAACTTTGGAAGACTGTAGATCACGTTGCTGTGCTAAAGCCTAAGAGTGTATTGTTTTTATCTCATAGCTGATAAATTCTGAAGTTGACTGTTGTATTTGGGCCTTAATTAATCTCTTCTCAGTTGCACTGGGTTCCTTATCACCAGATCCCAATTTAAAAGAAAATCTCACCAATCCACTTGCTGCAAAGGCATCAAATAACTCTGTCTCACCACAGCCTCACCAAAGTCATCATCAGAGGCAATCTTCCAACAAACCCCGTGTGTCAGTACTGGAATCAAACTGCTAGCACAACTGCAAAACTAATGCACGGATTTCTACAGCAAGGAAAAGCATTGCCTATCTTTTACCTGTCCCCACTCTGTCCTATCATCCCCATCTGGCTATATTTCCTATCTAATCTGCCTTGTTTCTATTATTCTTCTCTCTGATATTATCAGATTACTGTAATTGAGAAAAATTCAGAGTAACAGTCTCCAAAATGTAGTTATCTTACGTTTGATACTTCTGGTTTGGACCTGTAGAAAGATTTGTGTCCCTGAAAAGTTGTCTGCTTCTCTTGAGAGTGGTACTTACTCTAATGAAAGATTTTGCCCCTTCTCACCACCTTTCCCTTTGCAGCAGAGATTAAATCTTTCTTGCTTTGCTTGCTTTGGATTAAGGAAAATAAGGAAATTAGTTACAGAATTATTTTTAGGCTGGATCAGTTGAATGATGGAGTTCACTGAGCTGCCCTACAGTTGTGTCTGTACAACTGATGGGGTGTGAGCTGTGTTGAAGCAACAGTGTTTGGTAGCTGAGAGAAAGGATGGGAACTTCTCAAGGCAGCTGCTCTATGTCATTATCTATCTCCATAGCTATCTCAATCTCAGCTCTATCTCAATGCTTCTCAGCATTAACTGGGGATGTTAATTAACTGCTTTAAATACAAGCGCTCTGATTTTGTAGCCATGCCAGGGTGTGTTTGTAAATGTCAATATCCCAATTCATTTGCCTAAAAAGACATGAATACTAAGAAAATTCAAATACTTTGGTAAGCAGTATCAAAGCACTCCTGAGTTCTGAATGCTTCAAAGAAACCATTATTGTCCTTTGAGGGGTAATGTGAACATCAAACTGATGACTGTTTTCTGAGAATAGCAAAACTGCCCAAAAATGCAGTTTTAGGAGGAGTGAAGGTAATAATTTTTAGGTCCTATGCTCAAAGATTTTCCCATTAAAAAAGGAAAATAATGAAAATGGAGCAGATTTCATTCTGTAACTTAGAAAGTTTAAAAATTGGGTTTTGAAATGGCATTGTGATTTGGAAATTATCCTCTTTTTTTATGATTTTAACAGAAAGTGTGTTATTCTAGAGATGAAGCAAAATTCTGTCTTTTAGCATGAGTAAAATATTCTGGGTGAACTTGAAAGGAATATCCACATGTTGGCCAATTCTATGAACAGAAAGTATACAAATATGGAGCTGCTTATGAGTGCCTGAAATTCATTATAATGTGATACTGAATACTGAGGTTTCCTTGGCCTTTAAACAGGTTGTATATATATATGTATATCTATTGAATTTCTTCAATATTCCTCTAGTTTCATCTCTATGGCTCCCATATAAGAGGAGTAGCTGGTTTGACCTTTCTGGCTGCATTGCCTTTATCCCCTTCATGGGACTGTGATTTTGTTTAATGATACAAACATCAGTTCATGCTGGAACAGTACCTTTTCTAATTGAATTCACAACATTGTGTCTGTTGGGATTAATCTTTTTGATAGGGGTTTCCTGTACAATCAGTATGGACAAGAATGAAAGGGACTCTCTGGAGATTATTATTATACCCTTCATGTCACTGCGAAAATTTAAACCTAGGCAGATTTTGACTGTATTGAAGTCACCCAAAACTGAACCTTCTTCCCACTAGCATTTGCTACACCTTTGCACCAAGACGAGTCAGAAAAGTTTTTGATGGCACATGAATCAGCCATAGAAATGTATTTATATGGGACAGAATGAGCTCTGAAAAAAAGTGGAAAAATGTTTTTGCTCTTAGCATTTAAAACTCTGGTTTATAAACATTTGTATTTGATTAACTTCACCCTCAATAATAGCTCTGACTAAGCTTGCAATCCATAATTTTGAGACCACAAAGGACTAAAAAATACAGAATGTCAGAGCTGACATTCTGGAAATGTGTAAAGGAAAGGATAAACAAATAAAACCAGCCCCCACATTTTGTGAAGGAACATTCTGTGCACTCGGCTACAGTCATGGGACTCACTTGAAATGGTAAGGAAGAGTAAGCAGTATGAATTACTGAATGTTGTATAATCTTTGTGCATGAATAAAAGAATGAAGAGGATGTCTCTTGGAAGAAAAGCAAATGTCACATTAGGAGGAAAAAGTTAATACAGATCACCAGTCAAACATCAATATGTGATATGATCTAATCCAATCTGAGGACTGCAAGAGCTCTGCTAACTCGAAAGCAGTAGTCTCCCAAGGCTCACTGCATGCACAGTTAATTCCACAAACAATATCTTCTTCTAAAACGTGATTAAATGTGGATAAGTTAAGGAGCTGCTATAAATTGCTCCCAGAGGAGTTCTTATTTATCAGCCAGAAAGCTGAATATTACTGCCAGATAGGATGAAGAATATATCTGCATCTCTGCTTTCATCTTTATAAAGAAGAAGTGGTGCTTCTGGTGAAGCTTTTGGAGAACTAAGGACTCACTGCTGAATGACATTTAGGCATTGCTGTTATAAAAATTGCCTATATGCCAGGTTAGCTGTATATGGTATTAAGAGTCTATGCTAGACTACAAAAAAATTACCAGATGAAAGTTTTAGGCTTAAATCCTATTTCCAAAATTGAGTTGAAAGGAGGATTTATCTAACCAAGTGTTGGTATCTGGAAAGGAGCTACCTCTGAATTTAGAGAAGAGAAGTGGTAACATTTTATAGTACACACAACAAACTAGATGTGCATTTCATCCTGAAGGTGACATCAAGAACAGGTCAAGAATGTATTTTTTGACCAGCTCAGGACTTCTCTTCACACATCTAATCCAGGGTGATGAATTCTACTAATGGCCATGTAGGGATTTATTCAGGAAGTTCTACCAACAGCTGTCAATCAGTTATTTCTTTTGGCACCTCTCAAGGCCTAGATTTGTTCAGAAGCAATTTTCATGCAAAGGAATTAGGGAATATATAACTAATTTGGCCTGTAGCCTAAGGTTCAAGTCTTCTTGAAGGTCCAAAAGAGTAGGTTCCTGGGTCACTCTGGCACTTTCAGTGTGTTTATTTTCAGTGCTTTCGGAAAAGACACTGCTTTACATAACATAACAGTAATTCAGTTTTGTGAAATACAAGTCTTCATCACGTTCACAGTACCCATTGCTGAGCTTTTGTCATGTGATTCTGAACCATCTTTTCACATCTGCTGGTGAACCCTTTAGAAAAAAAAATGCACGAGTAGAGAAGACAATTCAATTCCATCTGCAGGATTCACATCCTAACAAAAACATCAGATGGAAAAGGTCAGTGAACTAAAAGTCTTTTTTTGGCAATGGAGGTAGGAGGTCCAGAAGAGTTTCTGAAAATAGAAAATGTAAAACAAATCATAAATGTAAATCAAAAGAACATCATGTTCATGTTTATCTTGCAGATGAAACTAGAAATTCACAAACCTTTATGCACAATAGAAAGGGGGTTTAAGACAACCTGTTGTCTGCCTATGATCCAAACAGCTGTTTGTAAGAGAATTTTCCACATAGGTCACTGCAGAAAAAGAGTAAGGTGTTGACAGCCTGATGGATGAGTTTGGCTGGCGTGGTGCCCATCCAGTTGTACAACAAACACTTTCATGTACAGTACGTGCCACACACGTTCAGATTCCCTCTAACAGAGTGGCATTACTTCTAAAGTCATGCACGGAAACCAGAAGATCACTTGAGTTCCTAAAGAGCAAGTCACTCATCTTCTAAATGCTCTATCATTAAAAAGTGTAGTGAAAGTTCAACTTGAACTTAGGAGATGCTCTTTATGTGAAAGGTTGCACCTGTTAATATGTGGAAAGGATCATACTGCTGTGCACACGGAACTAAAAGATAAGCAAAGGTCCCATTGCTATGTAGAATTGCACCCTGTTTCCTAGCACACATTGTTTCAGTTAGTTTGCATTGACTGGGATCTAAAATCCCAGGAGTCTCATCCATTTGGTTTGTGTATGGAGTTTAGTGTGACTGTAGTACAAAAAAAATCTTCAAGCCACAGTTTATATGAAGGAAAAGAAAGACATTTTCTTCTTTATTTTTTATTTTCCAAGGGACAGATACTTGACTGTTTCTGCTAAACCTTTCCCTAAAATTTCCTTCTAAAAGAGAAACAGACTACCACTCCAACATGGTAGACACTTGATCTGTTGACCAGTCCTGGTCTATTAGGGTATGGAATTGCAAACATGTTCTTTTTTTAAGTCCTGCTGCTAAGTGGCTCAGTGGCTATATGCAAGTCATCGAACTTCCAAAAAATTACATGCATACCCATGCATACCATGGCAAATGCCTGCAGCTGGCTGGTTTAACCTTAGGCTGGAAGTGAATTTGGGGAAACTTTGTTTTGTGCTTGTCTGCCGGTGACTTATGGAAAAAAAATTAATTGAGTTCCTTAACTACTCCATTCCTCTGTTGCTGTATTTGTAAAGCTGCTGTTATATTTAGCATTTACCTGCTTTTGTGAACTATTGTGAGGCATCTGCAAGCTGAATCTGCTTCTGTACAGAGTGTTCACTTGCTATGAGCTGAACAGCTACAACATGACAGTCATCACCAGCCTGGCAAATACAAAAGCAATACAAGAGATTTTTCCTCTCCTGTTTCTTGACTGCATAGGATAAGAGTTTCCATTATCATAATAATTTTTTAATAATGTATTTTTCATACAAACATATATATATATGCTTATAACCTATATCAAGCAAACCTTTGGGATGTCTTTGGCAGGGATTATTAATCTTGTAGAAGGAAAATGAGTTTTACCCCTGCTTTTTATTGTAGGGGTAGGACAGCACATGACACTTAGTTTAACTCCACAGTGGAGGCACCCGAGAATATGTAATTACCTTCCTTCCCTTGCTGGAGTGGCGTTCAGTGATACCTGCAGGGTGAAAGCTTTTTGTAGGTGCTCCCCCTTGTTCTGCCCCAGGCCCTTCTAAAAATTTTTCTACCCAGGAAAAGATCCTGTTTGCTGTGTCATGTTGGTAGAAGGTGAAGTACTCTGATATCTGCTTAATCTCTGTAGCTACGTAAGGCAAAGAAGACTGAGATCTATCTTCATTTTACAGATGTGAAAATGGACAAGGATTTGGAAAAGGCCTCAAGGTGTGTCTGTGCTGTTTACAGAACTGAGTTACTTCTGCCAGGTGTATTCTTCTGGGTCTATATTTGCAGCACTCCTGTCTGACAGTGCCCAAAAGAAGGTAAAATTTCTTTTGATGTCAATATTTTTAGTAAGACGTTGACAGGAATGATCCTCACCATGTCGGAAGGTATGCCGTATTTTAACTACATGGCTCTGGCAAACCTGATTTTTTTTTTGCTTCTTAGATAACTTTTTCCTCCTTGGGTTTTTCCAGGAAATTTTGAATGCTTGCTCTGAAGAGAAATCAATAATTTTCTACTTCTTCTGACCACTAGAAACTCCATACTGCGCTACAATCTCATAGGCAGCTGGACTGTTGGCTACTGTGCTAGCTGGTTAATTAGGGTGTTGTGGTAGGGGTTCAGGAGGGAGCATATATTTTTGTAGAGGTATTTCTAAGCTATGGGTAGAATCATTAACTGCTTAATTCTAGTCCCAACTGCAGGGAAATGAGTAGAAGAGCTGTTAACATTTAACATTGTAACAATGTCTTATTTCACTGCCCAACTTATAAACAGCCAGAATTTCAAACTTTTGCAGAAACCCATCTTTCCTGCACAAACAAATGGAAAACACTGACAGTACTGACTACAAAAATGATGACATTGGAAAATGTGTAATGAAACTGGAGAACTCCCCAAACACTGTTTTGTAATTACAAACACTTTCTTTTGCAATATGTTGTATCTCACCGAATGGGTCAGAACCAAAGCCCTGGGCTTGCTAAAGATTATTGTAATTGTAATATCTGATTGTATTGTAATTATCTGATTGTAAATCCAAAGTAATTCAAAGGTAAAGAAGTAATTCTTGAGTCATCCATGCCCCAGCAGTTCTTTTACTGGCTTGACAAACTGTTCAAAATAAACTGATACTGTGCTCTGTTTATAGACAAAACTGGAGGTTTCAGCCAAGGTTTCCAAGTTTCACATGCAGTGAGCTGAAACAAAATGTAAACTCTGAGTGTGACACACCAAAACATTACTGGTTTTGAGCAAAGGAGGTGCGTTGCCACAATTGCCTTACTATTGTGTGTCACTAAACTTCACCAGTGCCTACACAAGTTGCTCAAGCATGAATTAAAAGTGGCTCAGCAGGGTAGCCGGTGCTTTCACTGTCATTTGGGCATAAGGGCACACAGGCTCCTCTCCTGCCTCCCTGCTTGATACAGACATGCACAGCTTTTATTCCCCATGGCACAGTTTTGAATAGTTTCCAACGCTGATCTTCCTTGGTCACTCTGCAGAGAGTAGGTTTGATCTTCACTGTTGGACTGAATGACCACGTCAGCAAGGTGCTGGGCAGAGTAACTCACTGGTGACCATTTCTGCAGAGAGGGAACAGTCCTCAGCCGTGCAGGTAAAGCTAAGTGGGCTCACAGACAGCAGCCTTGGTCACAAAGCAGACATATAGAGCTAAAATGCAGTGAATACTGTATCAATTCTTTTTTATCAATCTTCTTTTTATCAGAGCAAGCAAAAGCTACTGTAATATCCTTAACTACATACATATAGCTGTATGCATAAGATATAAGACATTCAGAAAAGAGGAAACAGCTTAGAGACTGCTGTCTGCCGAAGTTCTGCACTGATTTTGTAAAGTAACTTATTTTGTACTTGTGGATTACTTTGCAAATGAAACAATTGCAATGAATGCTTTGGTGTATAATACAAATAGGACTATAGTATGAACTTGATATAGGACTGAAGAAGTAAGCTATGGGCCATAAATACAATATGTCCTGTAGTAGAGGTCAGCTATTTTATGCATACTGAATAATACTAACCAATCCTAAAACATGAGGAAACATCCAGTTCAGGTGATTTACCCCATCAGATGTCGTCATCTGTTAGGTCATATCCTTTTGATAATGTTACACGAACAGATCTATTTTTACCCAGCTCTGTTCAAATATCATTCACTAGCTCTGCAAGTGCTTTGGTCCAAAGCCTGAATGAACAGGTGTAAGAACATTATCTGACCAAATATGAACTCATGTATTTTATATATTGTACGTGCTCACACTTTTATTTATAAAATGAGTTCACTGTCCTTGGCATTTTACTTGCACTGTTTCTGTCTTGTCTGTGGAAATCTGAAATGAAAGAAAGCAGCACCAGTATCCTCTAAGTTTTCATGATGACAAGCAAGTAAAAACTAAGTGAAAGATGAGATGTCTTTTCCTCTTAGCTGATGTAGGGAACTAAACACAAAGTTTATTTTAGTCTTTTAGTCTTCAGGAGTAAATGAAAACAGTTGTTCACAACTGTTTGTTTTTGTCTGTGTTGCTTTTTTTCTTAATTTAAAGTTTGTTTTTGTCTGTGTTGCCTTTTTTCTTAATTTAAAGTTTTTGCCTACAAAAACTACTGAGAAATATAAGAACTTTTAAATTCTATGTAATATATATTTTTTCCAAGAAAGAAAATAGGATACAAACAGAATGTTCATGGTTTTAAGGACACCGTGTGGGGGTGTATGTGTCTTTAGTTTTCAGCAAAGATTTTGGAAGGAAGTACATTATCGTTATATATTCTGTAAAGATCTTTGCACTTCATGTATGGATTTTGTTTAATGAAAGCCTGGGAATTTCATGTCTGTAGACATACCTTTCTTTTCTTGCATAGCTCAGGGTGCCTAAAGCTACTAAAATTCTAAGGTTCATTGGTAAGATACAAAGAAATTGTATACAGACAAAATGCAAATGCAAGACACATTTTGGAAATGTCAGATCATGTAGCTTTTAGACATGCTAGAGTCAAATGACCAAATGTGTACTTTTTAACAAGGATTTGATAGCAGAGTAGCAGTATGACATTGGCAAACAAGCTCCGTTCCTTGTTTGGAGGTGGCTCATAGCTACCATGTGCATAAGGTTGGAATTTTTAGCAAGGATTTTTAGCAAAGTCTGTTAAATTTGGAGCTGACCACCCTTCCTATTTAACCAGGGCCAGTACTTTTTACTGAAGCAAAGTTAAAGCTAATGGAGCTAATTTATTCAAGCTAGGAATCTAAATGAAAGCGCTAACCCCATATATAAGTACAGCTCCAGGAGAGGCAGATAGCACTGTGCATTGTTGAGTCTCCACAGCACGTCCTGGTATGGCTTTGTGTATCAGCTGGGCATAACTTTGAGAAGCTTTAACAGTTTTGGCTGCACTTTTCCATTGCTGATGGAAAACTTGAGGTGGAAAACTTTGACAAATAGCAGCCAAGTGATTGAGTCATCTCTGAAAGGAAAGCTAAGGGAAGAATATGTTGCTTTATTCCTTAAAAATATTCTTGAAAGTTGTCTCTGTTGTGTTGTAGTGTGGCCTAGAAACTGGGGAAAATGAGAGAAGGAATAGGAGGATGACGGAGAGTGGGGAGTCATGGAGATGGTGCAAGAAGGAGAGAATAAAGAGGGAAGCTGAGTCTGGAGAGAAAAATGACTGAGATGATTATAAGCAGGGACTTCAGTAGGCAAAAAGGAGGACAGGTGGTCACAGGGATGCAGAAGAGGGTTCATGTGTTGAAGTCAAGGATGGAAGCTGCTTGGGAGAAACCCTGACAGAAAGGGAGACTGGGCAGGGTCATTGAAGACTGAATAGGAATGAAGTAACTGGTACACATATGAGCAAGAAATTGGGAGGGTATTCCATCTGGGAGTTGTTGGGAGAGCAGTGGCTTTGGAGGGAAGGCAAAGGAAGAGAGCTGGGAGTGGCTTAGCAAAGACAGTGGGACTGATATCAGAGGCTTGCTGGAGAAAGAGGAGCTGCTGTTACAGGAAGCCTTATGCATGCATAGGACAGATGGGAAGTGCTGGGCACTGTGAACAAAGTCCAAAAAAAGTAGGTGGGTGCTTTACCTGTCAGAACACATTCTTCTTTCTGCTATCCCTGAATTACCTTTTCTATCAGCCACTACTGGTAGTAAATGTCACCTGAAAAAGCAAATACCTTGCAACCTCTTCTGCTGGTTTACTGGCAGGAAGGCAGCTTATCTGGCTCAGGAACATGGGCCTATGCTTTGAGTCCAGGAGTCTTGGCTTGTGGATGGTTGTAGATACTTGTGACAGGCACGCAGGAGTTGTAGTGATTTAGTTGTGTTCTGTTCAGGCTTTGATTTGAGAAGAGGCTAGGAAATTTTACACAAAGACTGTAAAATCAAATTCCTCAAAGTTACTAAGTAGTACAAAGGTCTGCTCTGAAATCAGACAGAATAATTTCCTAATGCACTTTTGTTTCTTGTGCTTCCCTACTGAATTTATTCCATAATACTCCCATGACATGGTGGGGCTTTTGTAGCCTCTCTTTGTTATCTGCTCTAATTTATGACTGATGTGCCCAGGAGCTGATATTTCAGAGTACTCAGTGTTTAATACTGCTGATACTTGAAGTAAAGAATCCACATAAATCAACTACAAGCTGACTCTTTAGCTCTGCTTCAAATTACAATCCACAATCTCCAGCCACACATGGGAAGATGAGGAACATGCAGTTGCTAAAAAATAGTGAAAAGTGTGATTTAAATAGCCTGGCTGGCGCTGCAGACCTCCATGGCAAAAAGCCACATTCATTTACTTTCATTGTGACACCTTCTGTTTTCTTCAAGTTTACCTTTTATCGCTTGCCAATTTTTGAAACAAATGATAGAGAGGGGAAAACAGAGTGTCCAGAAAGCGTAGCCTTCATCACTACATTGTCTGGATTTTGTCCCAGAGGAAAGTCATGTAGTCAACTGAGCAAGGCAGGGGCCCCAAAAAACTGTTATGTAATAATATAT
Organism: Oriolus oriolus; assembly: GCA_013400235.1. Lineage (NCBI taxonomy): Eukaryota > Metazoa > Chordata > Aves > Passeriformes > Corvidae > Oriolus > Oriolus oriolus. Next base: position 682,025 of record VXBT01005643.1, on the reverse strand, counting down.
TTTAAGAACTTAACTCACTGTACAGATAATCCTAAATTCAACATCATGTCATAAACTCAGGTGCTTTTGGAGATTGGCAAATAGTTAGAAAAACAGGCTTAAAGTTTTGGCTTCAGAGCTTTGTGAAAACCAGGCCATGCCCTGTAATGTGTCCTTTACTGCTACTGCTACAGGAGGATTGGAATAAAATATAATTACATCTGCTTTTATTTCGCAAGTGCATTTAAAAATGTAAATATACTCAGAAAAATGTCTTTACCTGAGACCAGAGTTTTCTATATTTCTAACTTCTATTTTTGTGTTAAATGTGTTTAAATTACCTAGCCTGATGACTACTGCCTCTGCTTCAATCCAGCAAATTCAACCTGCACCATACAAAATTAAACAATAACATTATGGGACTGTTCCAACCTGGGTTTTATAAGAGTGGACAAGTGCTGGTACAGCAGGCATGTTTATATATTTGCTCCCACATTCCTCTGGGAATCTGGATTGTCCACATGCTGTTGTTATCTGTGACTATTTTGACCTGATGTGTCCCATGTGGCTGGGTTGGTGCAGAAATAGGGATGGTAGCTCTGCCGAGCGCCTGAAGAAAGTGTACTTTTCCTTAGCACATTCCCAAATCTCACTCCAGTGGGCAACGTACTCCTGGCTGTGGCAGGACAGCGGTTGTTGGCTTTGTCCTGTAATTTGATGCAGTGGGAGGATTGGCCATCTCTCCTAGCCTATTCTTGTGGAGCTTAGGTCCAGCCTGGCCACTGTCAGGAACTGTGAGTCCCATGGTCAGAGTTGTGGCAGCTGGCCTGTTAGTGTAGACGAAAGACTAGAAATAAATTTTCTCCCCCCCAGCTGATTCATCTCTGCCATTCCACTGAATGAAATATTTTATGAATGTCAATTAAGCTATAAAATAACCCCTGAACACTCTGGAAGCAGACAAGTAGAGTAATCAGGTATGCATGCCTGAGTCACTGCGTGCATAGAGTCCCTTCAGTACCTATAATTGTACTTTAGGAGGGAAACACCCGAGGGAAAGTCATTAAGAAATTACAGTTGTATTGCTTTGTTTTCAAATGTGCAATACATTTAAAGCAAAGAGGTGCTGAATTGTTATATTAGAATGGCTGACACTGTCTGCTCAGGGTAGGAGGGTACAGAAAATTTTTTCAGTAGTTAATTAGTAAAAGTTTTGTATTTTTAAAGGAGGGGGGAGGGATTAGAATGTAAAAGGGAATTAATTTAAAGAGGCAGATCAGAAATGGGGAACTGAACCACAGGACCAAGAGGTCCCAGGAGAGGAGTAGGAGTGAGTGTGGAGTATAGAAACCTCAACAGGAAGAACAAGAGGAGAATGGATTTATGGACGTGCTGTCTTTTTTTCCTGAGTGGTTTTTCTGGTTGGTGTTTCTGAGCTACCTTCCTGTCCAGACTCTCCAGCAATGGCTGATAAACCTCCTGGGATTTGTAACCCTCATGTCAAAAATTACTGGTTCGCATAAAGAGGATAAGTGTTTAACGTTAACAGCAGAACATTGCTTTTCTGTGGAGAAACCTAATCCAGGTATCAAGACAACATTTGCTCCTGAAGGAAAGACACTGGCCTTCACTTTTACCTCACTTGGTTGCATTTCAGAGCAGTATTTGGATACAGCTTTGAGATGCATGAAGCATATAGATTAAAGCATATTCCCAAGGCATAGCTTTTCATCACAGCAATGTGAAAACTTACAGCCAGAAATGCTTCAATAAAGCAATACCAAATGCAGAATTACCTCTGTTGTCTTCCAGTGAAGTCACTGCACTGGGAGAAATGTGATCTTTTGCCAAGAAGGTGCTGACTCTGTAATTGTTTCCCAATCATTGAACTTTTGGGTGGGAATTCACCCTATTGATGTATTTTTATGCCAGATGTCCCATTACATTTGTGAAAGACAAACACCTGTATCCTTAACAAGGCTGGTTGCTGCTTCATTGCTCTTCCTGCCACTGATGTGATCCTGCTGTTCCTGTGTCTTTCCATGGTTTAAGAAAGACCTTTCCCTTAAGAAAGACTATGAATAATGATCACACTTCAGAAAAGCAAGTAAACAAATAAACAAGTACTCAGTGGAGGACAATGATATATTACTTCAGCTATTATTTTAGCATTTTCTTCTTCATTGGCGACTTTATTCTACTGTAATTTTATAAGCAGCTTGTAGGAATGAACAGAGACTTAAGATGTCCATGAACATTCTGCCTACGTGAAGAATGTTCACTATCAGTCAAAAGGTTGAAAATAAAAGGAAACCTTGTACTGATCCTCGTTAATATGTAATAAGGTGGACTGTCTTGTTGTCTTGGAGATACAGAGCACTCTCTCCTGTAGTAGACAACATCTGCAAAGAAGAGAAAGAGAAAATGATATGTTTGTAGGAGCAGCGGTGTATTTTCCATAACCAGAATTGCTCTGAGGCAGCAGTGCCTGTGCTTTCAGCCTGAGCAGTCCCATGGCTTCTGATAACTGTGTGATAAAGAAAGGTGCGTCCCTTCCCCTGTCAGAGAAGTGGCCATGTATATATGTCACATTCTCAAAACCTACCTGCCCTGTCACCTAGCTGCCACATGTGCAGGTTCATGTGAAATGAGTCATGGCTGAATGCTGTGTGTGTGTCCTGTTACGTGGCCACACGGGTTTGCTCAGCGCTGTGACCATTGCGCTGTGTGTCCTATGGCTGGAGGCTGCACACCTGTCTTGGAGGATGTGCCTCCACAGTCCCACCTTTCTTCTGGTATGGTGGGACTTGCCTTTAGGCTACAGGCGAGGTGAAGGCACACAGTGGAAAGTCTGTGACACTTTTAGAAGAAATCTTTGGTTCAGGCTGCCCAAGTGACCACCTGATTTGTGGCTTGCTGTCTCTCCACGCTTCAGGGACACTGTGTGAGATGGTGCTAAGACTGGGCTGTGGCCTGGATGAACTGCTTGGCGTGCTGTATTCAGCTCATGAGCTCACCACCCCTGCACTAAAAACACTCTGACTCACTAGCTAGAGTTTCATCCATTTGTGCAATTAAAAAAGTAAAAAGAAATGAAGCAAGGTTAATCAGACTTCTTTAATAATCTCCATAGATATCTCTAAACCAGAAATATAGAAATAATTTCATTTTAGAATAAGCAGACTTTATTTAATTGAAGTTTCAGAAGTGACTATGTTTTGAAAACTTAACAAGCTGGGTTTAATTGAACACCAAATTCCAAAGCAAAGGTCATGACTTGTTATCAAACACGTAGTCTCAACATTTTTTCTCATGTTAGGAGTGCAAACAGATGTTTTGAAGGAGTAATACATTCAAGTTGTTTTGTAAACAAGAAACTGGAAAGAGAATGTCTGTTTTTGCCTTGTGTCTTCTGAGGAAGGAAGGCAGGCCAGCAAAGGGACATGTTCAGATTTTCCTGAAAGGGGGACCAACCATGAGCAGGAAAACCAAACTATATCTATTACTTGCCTAGTCCTCTTGTCTGCTTCTTTTACCCTGGATCCTGCTTAGAAACATAAGAAGCCTACTTTTTACTGATCTAAATCCAAAATGTCACCTTGTTGTTATGCAAAAAGGCTACAAATATATTGAAACCTGAAAAGCATAGAGAGTTTGTGCTGATGTGTAGGTGCTGGACCCTCCTGATTTGATCTGAATCATGTTGGAAAATGTATCAGAAACTGGGAAAGACATAGTTATTTAGTACACTTCAGCATGAACCCCTATCTGCAGACAGATTCACCTGGAAAACTGAGTAACACCCAGAGTCAGGCACTGGCTAGGAACTAGCACAGTGCTTGATTGCTTGGAAGTTCTGGCAAAGCTTCAGGCTATTATCCCTTCCCCCAAACCATGGGTCCATTCAGAGGCTGAGGATGGCTGAGCTCTGGGGCTCTGTCTACTGTAACAGTAACTATAATAAGGATAAAGTGCTTGAAATCATGGAACTGCCTGCTTAAACATGATTAGCCCTAGGAATGATTGGATGGGTTTACGTGAAATAAAAATATCAAGAAACTTTGTAAACAAGTCAGTTCCTGTTTTTATTTTATTGCAAAGCATACCTCTGTGGACTTCGAATTCTTCTTGGGTGGAAAGGCCAAAAGGCCAAGTGTTTTCTTAGTCCATCCATTATTAGTTACTGGAATGGAAAGCCTTGGGGTGGGGATCTGCTGGCATGCTGATTTTCAGACTCCTGCTCCTGGCTGCATGACACTGCTTCTTCCCTCATGTGACTTAGCTGCCTCTATGCTGATTCAGCTCACTGAAGCAGCAGAGAAAAATCTGCTTTTCTATTCTATTTTTAGGTTAGTTTTCTGCCTCTCCAGTAAGACAAATTAGTTCATTGAAAAGCAGAACTAGGCAAGAAAAAAGACTAGATGACTGAAAATTGTATGATACAGTTTGGATGCCCCTCCTCTGGTTGCTGTAAGATGTTAGATATACTCAGCTTGCCTTGTTTTGAGAATTGCCCTGTAAGTATGATCTGTATGTTGATGTGGAAAAGGTGTTTTTCCCTGATTCTTCATGCCTAACTGCACATGTGACTTTTCCTTCAGACCTCTCTTTCTGTGAGGATTGTCCAGGTTAGCACAAATCCTTAGAGCACCATGTGTATGGATGCAAAAGGGGATATGAGTTAAACAGGATTATTTTGACAACATGAACACAGAGCATGTACATCTAAGCAGGCAGGAAGGAATGGGATCCTCAGATGGGAAACAGAGAGTTGAGGGTAGGAACCTTTTAACAGGAGCATTAACTTTGTTCAGAGACCAAACTTTTGTAGACACAAAGGTGATGTAATATTCCCAGGAGCTGGAAATTACTTCACCTTAAACACTCCTTTGAGTTTAACTCACAGAGAAAATGACTTCAGGTGAAATACATTCTGAAAACGTTAGTGGGAGGACTTTGATTTTTAGAATTACTTTTATTTAAAGTCCATAAATATAAAGCTTATTTCTGGCACTCCAGAAAATCAGTTGGGTTCCATAATGTCACAGAACTGATGTAGAAGATTGCTTCTGGATATCTGTTCAGTGGAAGCACTAGCATTAGAGATTAAAAATCATGTTCTTCTTTGCTAAAAGGTCCTTTTTAAGAGCTTGATAGGTATTGCTATGTGATGGCTTCAGGAAACTGCCGTTATAAAAAGCAAGGAATCCTTATATCAGCTGAATCTGGGGATGGAGGGCTGAACCTACAGGATAGGTGCTCAATGCTCTCCCTTGCTGAGAAACAAGTACAAGAAGTGCTGTAGAAACAGAGCAGTCTGTTGCAGTGTGCCCTGACAGGCAGGCTGTGTCTTGTAAGGGTGCTGCTCCCTAACTCTACAGGATGATGACAGAATGATGTCAGTGGCTGACGCTGACATTAAGTGGCAGAGAAACCTGATAATTTGTCTGAACTTTCACAGAAGATGGGATAATAAGTGATTTATTTGTATTCCTGCCCATTTAAAGTAGCGTGCAAGTATGGCAAAGAGCTAGCAAGTTGAACTTTATCAATAATAACCTCTCCTCTAGCACAGATAGTTCTTCAGCTTTTTCTGTAGAAGTGGGATACCCCCTCAGCCAATGACTACAATGAGGGCTAAAGTGACAGCTCTGAACTGTGGAGTCATTTAGAGGAAAGCAGTAAAACTGGCTGTAGCACTGAAAAATTAATTTCCACCCTCTGGAAAATATCACTGACTTCCCCACTGTGTCTTTGGGCCAGGAAGAAATACCCAGAACAATGAGATTAGAAACAGATGGATCTGCTGTTACATTAGGAGTTGGGAATCCTGCATTTTTTCAGCAGTTTAGGAAGAGAAATCAAAACATTTTTCAAGTTCTTTGCACATTCAATGTTGCACTACTATGTACAGTTGATGCACATAAGCCTTTCCCAAATACTATAGACATTAACAACATCTCTCCAGTAACTGAAAGAGGATACAGCTTTATCAAGAATGTCAAGCATTTGTAGAAGCAGATAGTTTGAAAACATACTAGCTTCACCTCGCCAGGTGGCTAAGTTTGCTTGATTGCGTTGACAGGGGAGTAAAGCAACACAATGCACTATGTAATTTGTTCCAGTTACCAGATGGGACTGGTTGGTACTGGCTGAGCAGACTAGGCTGTTCCTGCACCTTTCCTCTCACCAGCTTTTATCTTCATTCATCCTATCTTCCCGTCTTTACAAATAGCAGAAATAGGTCCCTTTTACACTCCTTTCTACCTCTAACTCTACTCTGAAATGCTATGATCTTGCAATGACTACAAAGCATTGTAGCTCAAGCATTACTGTCTGTCAATAAAATCAGAAAAGTGGAGAAGCAGGAGCAAAACAGCAGGACAGGACATGCAGATGAGTCTTAGAAAAGCTGCCCCCCAGGAACTGGAAAAGGAGCTGTAACTCTGAGAGCTTGAAGGGAAAGAAGAGCACAGCAATCTGATGTAGGAGGCACTGCTAATTGCAATGGAATTGCTGACAATGGATACAGCCTCTATGCTTAGGTAGTGTCAGGGAGAAAAAGGTGTCAGGGAATGGGTAAACAGGCAAGGAAGGTGTGGCCACTTTCCTGTCTGCACCTCACTTTCCTCTTTTGGCCTGACTGTTATGTATGGAGAAGTCTGCACAACGTTTTTTATTAGAGTTGTCCAGGAGAGCAGTGAAGGGGCTGTGCCATTATCCACAATGCCCTGTGTGGGTTCAGAATAGGCAGTTCAGTTCCTTTTGGGGGGCCAAAACTTTTTTACCATCCTGTGTGTCAACTGGGCCCTTGTTCTTCCTCTGTCTTTGCGTAGTTCTTGAATGCAAATAACAATGTAAGACACTGCTGCTGAGGCTGTGGGCTCAGGGAGAGGTCAGGTGGGGAGATGAACTGAAACAGCAGTGACTGTAACATCAAAATAATCTTAAGAAGAGTGGAGCAGCAAGCATCAGTTAAGCTGATGGTGGAAGGATCCACCCACCATGGAGGAGAAAGAGATGAAGGACAGAAAGATTGAGTGCTCATGCAAGTCAGTGGCTGTCAAAGTGAGTCCTGATATCCAAATTTTTTTCTGGGTCATTGTCATCATGGCTAACTATCAGCAGGGAATGAGGTATTAATATTGTGACTTCTTTTCAGCTTCTGGTAATCTCATATCTTCTCTGTATTAATAAAGTTTGTGTGCATAATGTAGAAGAGTGCTTAACAGCCAAGATCTTCCTTCATCTGCACTAGATATTTACAGATAAAAGGTGATGATCTTTTTATGATGTGCCAGTCTTCCTCAGCATATTGCTCACCAATGCTACTGAACTGAGTCTTCTGCAGTAATGATTTGATTTGGCTTGATTCCTGTTTCTAGCCTTTTTTTTTTTTTTAAATTATTATTTGACTGGTTTTCAAAACAGTTTCAGAAACTTCCCGCAGATTTGTCCTTGCACTGTCTGGGCACTCTGAATGCAATGAGCTAAGGCTCACTGATAGTGGTGAGAATCAAACCCATTTATTTCTCTTGGGAGAAAGACAAAGCCAAGTAATATATGTGTGAGGGGAGAGTGATAATGAGGGGGAAGGACAACAGTATAAGTGGTGTGTGCTGACTTTGAATTGTAGGAAACATCTTGCTTGGGTGGCACATGCATCTGATGAAGTTTGTGCTTCCAAATGCTGTAACTACCTATGCATATCAACCCAGTGTAATCTTTTGTGGGGTTAGTAGCAGTAAATGTTCAACTTAGATTTTCCAGATTGTCTGGAGGTTAAATTTCTTTAAATCCCTTTGGGTGGAGGTGAAGCAAGTGCATAGCTTGGGCTGTGTGCTGTGACCTGGAACGGGATCTTGCTGGAATATGCTAGCATGGGTGGCCTTCAGGAAGGAAGGCAGATGTTTATTGATATGAGGGGAGTGCAAGGGGTAATAGAGGGAAGTTTAAAAATTAACAGAAAAAACCTGCAGCTTTATCACTCCAAATAAGACCTTTCAGCTGTGACTATCAGTAAGAAAATCAAGAGCAGACCTGATGCAAACCATGTCAAAAACATATGAAGACTAGTGATACTGGAGCATCCTAAAATTTGAGCAAAACAAGTTTGCACGCCCAAAACTGCAGCACACCTGCACCACTAATATGCACGAGGTGAGTGTAGCACAGCAGTTGTGCATCCTGCCAGTGACAGTGGGTGCTTGGAGGCACCTCTCAGGTGGGCACGGGGTTGGCCCCGGCAGCACTGTGTCTCTGGCAGTGAGGTGAATATCAGATCTTTAAGTGCTGGCAGAAGCTGAAGGAGTGGAGACAGGAGGCTGACGATGGCAAATCAGCACTAGGGATGTTTTGTTAAATGGAGGGTAACTCTAATATGTAAGAAACCAGAATACAGGCCCTGGGTAAGCTGAGCAGGACAGGACAGGCTGTATAGAGCCCAACAAGCTCACTTGCTGACAGGGACTCCCTCAGGACCCTCCCTCCTCACACCCCTTTGCTGTTGCATCTGGTATCCCCATTTCACCCAGCACTGCCAGGTTTCTCCTGCTCCATGACTCTGTGCAGGTTGCCAATGGGAGCATTATCTGCTGTGTTGGAGTTGCAGAGGGAAAAGTTCATGAATATGCATCTCCAAGTCAGGGCTTCTGTGTGTTTCTTATTTTCCATGCACCACATCCCATTTGCCAGTCTCCGGTGCCACAGGCCACCTTTTCCCCCCTGCTGTCAATGTCCTGCATTCCCTCTCCTTCAGTCAGTGGCTCTGGGAGCTCCTCCAGCCCCTTTGGCTTCTCCAGCAGAGATGCTGTGCATCTCTCCTGCTGTCACCTCCCTAAATATTCCCTCTTTCTTTTCTCCCAACTTGCAGTGTAACTTGTCTCTTCAAGGATGGGCAAGATTTGCAAAGCTGAGATAGCCAGACAGGGTGAGAGGGATAGGGGATTTTAATGGCTCCCTTGAAGAATCTTGGAAGTTCATGGTGACATGGAAGGGGTTGAAAAAACCAAACTTAGGTCAGTGGATGTAGCCTCTGTTTTCTTGTTTCCTTTTCAAGTCTTCAGCCAGTAGAATGAAATCTTCCTCTAAAATGTGGGGATGGATCAGAAGTTATGTTGCAGCTTCCCATACAGACAGGAAGACAGTTACTGTTGAGCAGAGTACTAGGTCATGCTTTCCTTGCCTAAGATGTTTTGAATTTTTTTTATGTAGCTGACAGATGCTCTTTACTTACACTCAGCTCTTAAAACTGGCTACTTTCCATCTCGCACAGAGCTATTATTAGCAGAAGCTTGGGAGCAGAGCAAATTTGATACACCATGAAAAATTGTGCAAATCCCTGTTTTTCTGTGTAGGAAAGCTGAGGCACAGAGAGGCTCAGTGCTAAAGGTTAAGCAGTGAATCGTGTACCAGAACTAAAATTAACCATGAATTTCTAGTTTCAGGTTTTCTGCTTGCCTTATAGCTCATACAGCTGTTTTCCAGTGCTGGTAACTCCAGTGAGGGGGTTTTAGCTGTTTAAGGTGTATGTGTTTTCTGTCATTGCCTCAACCTGTCGTATTTTCCAAAGCTGAATTGGACTGCTCACACAAGCCGCACAGGTTGATATATGATTGGTGTGGTTGCAAATCTTGTAGGAATTATGTCCTTGTGCACAGCATTAACAGAATGCTTCTTAGTCATTTGCAGGCTACAGGTTTTTTTTCAATATATGGTAAGCATCTCGAATAAAAAGCTGAGTGTATTACAAGGAATTCATGTTCTTAGCAGAAAAGAGACATGATCCAAAATAATTATATTGGAAGCTAGGAGAAATAAGACTTAGAGAATAATATTTAAAATAATTTATCATGTAAATCAAACCTACTAGAAATGCATGTACAGGCTGTATCCCTAGATAGAAAAGGATATTTCGGTCAGCAGAAATGTCAACAAATATAATCATTGTGATGAAGTTTCTTGAGCACTATTTGTCCTTAATTTCAAATAGTTTAATCCAAATTTTTATTTCTGCAATGGAACTTTGATATAGTGCCTGTGCTACTGTTTGCAATCAAGTCCTGCAGTTGTAATGCAATCTTGATAATATCTATTAATTTCAGATTACATTATCTGAATTACATTATTAAGTTTTGTGTAAGTGTCCTGTACTTGATTTTGCCGAAGTTTCAGGACGATATTTAGGCACATGTGTAAACCCTCTAAAATGCATCACAGCCAATACAGTGTTATATGCAGTTTTTTGGAATGTATGTTGGTTTCTTTATGAGGTATTTTGTGCTATGTGTAAACCTGTGTGTGTCTAGTAAGATACAGCATCTAAGAAAATAAATTTATCTTCCTTAATACAGTGAGAATAGTATCTGGTAGGTATTAGAGAAGCTCTCTTCTTGTTCACAGAAATTAGATGTAAGAAAGAAGAGTAAGTTATTTCTCACAAGAAAGGTTTGTCCAATAAAATTTCTAGTACTTTAGGACAGAATTCAAGTGGTTGGTAATATTATGTATTTAGCAGAAGCTTCTTGTGGATTAATTTCTTCTGAAAATTCAGTTTTCTCAGTTACTGTAAGTAACTATGTAATTCCCATGTACAATACATGGAATCTCAGAGCTGTCTCTTGGGGACTAAATCAGTTTTCATTTCTCCAGGTATACAGTGGTAGTGTGATGTGTGAGCTATGAGACCACCATAGTGTCCTTCAGAAAGTCAGCTTGGGCGTCAACTCATTTTGTAATTTAGATTATACAAAAGAATGATTTTACAGAATGGAAAATTCAGATGTCGAAATCCCACTGACTTTCAGAAAAAAGTTGTGAACATAACTTCCCTTTGTGCTTTTTTACAAACCTGGGTGTGGAGTTCATGTACTTTTGCTTTCTTTCCCCCTTGCTCATATGATCTTTCTGGTGTTAATCAGAACAATTGTTCTCACATGGGCTGGTCCTGGAGGGTGGTGAGTTGTTAATGGAATGGTGCATGTCATCTGCTCTAAACCGTATACAGTATTCTGGGGTAACCAGGGATAAGTCCTCCGAAGTTGCTTTCCTGTTATCCTTTCTGTTTTATGAAATGGGCAGCCTCCTAAGCCTGTCCAAATAAACAGAATTGAAAAATAAAAACGCTTGTTTTGATGTCTGGATGTTGGAGATGTATGTACTAGTGCTTGTTTTTCTTTCCCTAGGTATGATGAAACGGTACATTGTAGCTGCCTTATTTTTCTTGGCTGTTTTCCTTAGTTTCTCTTATGTGGATGCAAAATAATAAAAAAGAACTTGAGCTGCATCATATCTGGGAAATTTTAATTTAAAACATGTCCCAGTGCACAGGTTGCACCACACAGTTGAAAAAGAAGAATTACAACTAGTTTAGTTCTTATACAAATTTTATAGGAAACAGTCTTACACTGAGTTTTCCTTGAGATCCTGCACACCTTTGTCTTCCTTTTCTTTCAGACATTATTTTCACTCCAGTTGCTTTTGTTGAACCAATATTCAGTTCCACATGGAAAGGGTTTGTTCAGCACACTTGACGAACAGGCAAGCAGCTGCTGAAGAGATAGGGACTTCCTGGGTTGGCTTCATTGTTGGATCTGAGATGTTGTAGGACTGGGATCAGTGTTGGAGTACCGGTATTTGTGTAGTTATGTCAGGCTTTCTTGTCCTTGTGGTATTTTCAGTGTCATTCTCTGTATTTCTTAAGTGTCGCTGTCAACTTAATCAAGTGCTCATGGCTTCCCATTCGAGTCCATGCAGGGCTTCTTCCATTGTGCTGTCAGATCTGTTTGGGTACTGGCACACTTAACAAGGCTCAGAATGGATCCACCTGAAAATAAGCATTTGTTTTCCTGGGTTGCTTTACAGAGGGATCAGCTCTCTGATCAAGTTCTTTGCTTGATTGCTCAAACAGCTTGGCTGGCAGAACAGAGAGGGATCTAAGATGGAGAAGTTGTTCACACCATATGAAATAGTGCTCTTGCCAGATAGGAAACCCACCTCTTACTGCTCTGCCCTGAACTGCTTGTTTTATACACTCTGCAGCTGATAGACTGAAGACATAACTTGCTGTCCTTTTACACAGATCATTCAGTCTTGCTTGATGCTGACTAAAGGAAAAAGAATCCTGGTTTATGTTTTTAAGAATTATGTTGTTTCACTTGCTCCCCTGAAGAATCTTGGGGACTTTTTCACAGTCCGTTAAATGAAAGGTGAAGTGATGTCCAAGAAATTCAAGCTTCCTTCATTTGCTGTTAGCTGTGGAATCCAGCTACAGGTGATGAAGCAGCAGAGGAGCTGCTGGATAATATTAATAAATTCGCTTGGATGCAGGTTCTGAATTTTGTGGCAAGTGATAACATGCTAAATGGCCATATTCTCCATTATTCCTTGGTTTCTCGTGTCCTGCTATTTTTTTTTTCACATGAGGCAGAACTGAAGGCCTAATAACTGAAGGACACTTAAAGCTGTAGGCTTGCTTTCTCTCTGTTCCATAATCATAATTGGAACTGAAGATGGGCGTAGATAAAGGGCATCTTACAACATCAGAATTACATTTAATCATTCTGGTCAGTGGATAAGAGTTTAAAGATGTGATTAGAGTTTTAAATTACAGAAAGGGAAAAGAATAGAAGATGCATTTTAGTTGCTTAAAATAGGAAGATGGAATAGGAAGATGGAAGATTGTCTCAAATTTGATTCCATTCATTACTCATTAGATAAGGTAGGAGTATTTGAGTTGATTTAAGCAACAGTTTTCCTTTTTTTTTTCTTAGGTGAACATTTCTGAAACTAATATATCCAACTGCACAAATTTTATGTGCAAATTTCTTTTCCCATGTCAGCCTGATCTCTGTGGAAAATGTAGACTTAAGATATGACAAGTAAAACTATCATCCTTGAAGTACAGTTTCTTCCAGGGGTAAGATATGAGTCATGGTTGGACTCGATGATCTCAGAGGTCTTTTTCAACCTTGATGAAAAACATTATTTTTCATATATTGTACTTGACATACAAAACCTCCTGGATTTATTTTACTTGAACATTTTTAGACACCTCTATGTTTGACTAAGAAAACATACCTATGCAGGTAACCCTGCTGTATTCCTATTTGTAGTCCATTAAATGAGGCATTCATATGTAATTTTTAAACAGCTGATCTTTAGTGACTCCACAAGGACATGTACTTAACACTAGATACCTTTGCAGTTGCATCCACTACATCTGTTCATACTGTTATTGCACAAATGTGGGTCTCGTATTCTTGGGAGGGTTTGGCATTTGCACTGTGAGGATCCTGTGTTCTGAACTTCTCAATATAATGCACTGGCTTCTCAGAAATAAACTGAGAAACTGAAAAGTGAGAAAAGCATTTCATGCACAAGGTGGCAGATGTAGTTTTGCTCATATTAACCGTGAAATGACACCTTATGTTTGTAATTAATTTTTTAAGGAATAAGTGGACTACAGTTTTTTGTTCCCTTTTAAAATACCAGGACTACTATGGGTCTATCTAGAAGCCTGAGTAAACATGCAGTTTTAAGAAAAATAGTGGCTGCCTAAGGTTATCCACACTGTTGAGAATGAATTTGAAGCAGTTGTGGCTTTCTTTATATCATGGCAATGGATTACTTCATGTTCAGTTTGTGGTTTCCTATACTCCCAGCTTTTGTTTTTCAGGATTTTTGCCCGCTATGTATTTCTGCAATTAATTTTCCCTGAGTGTAGGACTTTGAACTTACGATTTCTGAATTGCATCTCATGTTTTTTCAATGCCATTTTGAAGTCTGTTTATTGCCACCGTGGTGCTTGCAACACTTCTCAGCTTGTTTTCATTTGAAAGGTGTTTTTGCTACATTAGCAGCCAAGAGAGTAATGGAAACAGAAAAAGATCCATACACCTGTCTAACAGGAACTCTATGTAAGTGTTCTTAGTGTATGAAATTACTTAGAGGAACCTAGTGAAAATTACTCTTTGAATAGTTTTCTAACTTGTTTTGTGGTCAGCATACAATATTTGTACCTTGACAATAGTCACGTGTTTGATTATGAGCATGTTGGATGAGACAGTATCAAAAAGCCTTATTAAAGCAATAGCTGTGTCATCCTCTGAGGTATCTCCTGCAGCCACAGGCAATTTTACCTTCTAACTATCTTAAGAAAGAAATATTTCCTATGTGCTTGTTTTTCAGTTCAGCAGTCTATCTATTGAAAATAGAAGTATTGACACAAGCAGGTTTTGCTAGAATGAACAAAATATAAGGATTTCTTCAAAGACGTATTTTTGTTTTATTAAAAATTTAGGAACCAGTCAAATAATTGGGTAGATAACATTCTTCTGCACAACCTAGCCTGCCTTCAAAGCTGGTGGTGCTTTAAAATCCAGATCTCTCCTGCAATTAGATACTTTGAACTTTGAGGTTTCTGAGGAGAGAATACTGGTTGTTTCCTAAGAAACTGAAAGGAAGTTAGAGCTTTAATGAGTGTGTCTGGATTACAGGATGTAACAAGAAAAGACTAAGTAACCATAAATTGCCTACTTCTGAGGCATCTTGGAAGATCTTTGAATAAAAATGTAGCTCACAACAGCTGCCAGAATTTTATTTCTCCTGCTTAGTGTTTTTTTCTTTAATTTCAGTTCATAGAAGTAGTAGATTGAGCATGTCTGATGTCAGGTGCTATGTGAGGAATAACTAACTTCAATACCAAACCTGTTAATTGAACTCTATATAATCTGCAATGCAAATTAAGCCATGAAATGTCAGTCTCAACACATTTTCCTTAGTAATAGGAGATGTATCTACTATTTCTCTCCTCAAGTGAGTATGTTGATCTGTCTTTTAGCTTAGTGGCAGCAGTAAATGTCATTGTGAAAAACTGCTCCTTGAAAACAAAGTCTCTTCATGATGACAAGCTATTTCAGTTTCCTACCTCAGCACAAATACTCTGACTTTGCCTTCTTATTTCCTTTTATTTATTTTCTTTTTTAACACCTCTACAGTGTCATGCTGATAGATTCACAGTTAGCTCTTCATGACTTTATTTTTCATGAGTTAAAAGGCATTTTGAACATTTTCATTTGCTGTACATCTAGAGGATTAGATCCTTGTGTCTCTTTCCCTTCCACTGAAAATCCAAATCAAAGAAGACTTTGATCTGATACTACAGCAGTGCAGGATCATGGGGTTGCTCTTAACAAAACCCAGCAAGATCTGTTTCACAGAATAGTTTTGATTTCTGCAGAGCTTGTTTGACAGTAAAATTAGAGGTTGCTTAAGGCTGTTGCTGTATTGCTGCAGCACAGTGATAGATCAGTTGCAACATTCCTTGGACTAAGACTAATTTTTAGAACTACAGTTAACTTGAATACAATAAAAACTATCAAAAGTCTCAAAAGCACAGTCTGTGATGAAAGACGATGAGAGAAGTTTTATTTAGCGTGGAGAAGAAAAGACTGAGGGGAAATGTGATAGTCTTCAAATATGTGGAAGGTCACTTCAAAGAGGGAGAGGGGTGAGCCTTTGCTTGTATCATTCTTCTTGGCTTTTGAACGCAGTCTACCTAGGTCACCAAATCTAAGATTTATATTATTTCTAATGGTGCTGTGAAGTTGTTTGTACTGTGTCGGTCCCTAAGATAGTGGAACAATTGGAGGGGTTTTGCCAGCTGAGATCTCATCTGCAAACTGTTGCCTTCTAAATGCATTGATGTAGCAAAGTACTGCGGCTGTGCCCATAAGGTGTAGGTTCACATGCAAGTTCCCAGCTTGTCCAGCTTGTGCTGGAACTCATTTGATGGCTTTTTGCTGGAGAGATTGCAAAACTGCCTAAATTTTGCACAACTGATCAGTAGTAATCTTTTTTATTCCTAAAATAAAGAATGAGATAGCAGAGGGGGACTGATAACCCCTGCAAGAGCAAGGTGAAGAAAATCTTCCTGCTGGAAGCCACCCTCTGATACTTACTTTTCCTCACGTTCCAGGAGGTAGAGGCATATACCTCTGCTTTAGCCTGCTGGCCCTCATTCAGTGATCTAGCAGTTTTTATTCTGGTTAAAAATTCTGAGACAATAGGTAAATTACAGAACCCTCTAGGACTTACATGCTGACTCTCTGTTTACTGCTATTTCTCCTCACGAACCCTGAGGAGTCCCAGAGTTAGCAGCCAAATAGCTACAATAGTATGTTCAAAGTTAGCAGGGTTGGGTTTTTTTGTTTGGTTTTTGGCTTTTTTTTTGTTGTGTTTGGTTTTTTTTTTTTAAATCACGTATTTTTAAAGGGATACTCTGAGTGTTCTGAGACAGCTTGAGCAATTTTTGTTTTTCCTCCCAGCATCATTTTCCAAAGTATCTGCACTCTGAAATCTGCAATCACCATCATGTTGCCCATGTGTTTAACCCAGTAGGGCTTCTGACTGATTAGTCATTTGGTAGACGTCCAGCAGTATGCTGGAGTTTCAGATCTGCAGGGTTTAGGACAGGGAAAGCCATCCCTCACTACATATATTTACAGAATGAAGCAGTCAGCCTTTCTTAAAATCCCAAATAATTTCCATGCAGTGGAAAAGTTGCAATTCTGTATATATATTGTGGGCTATTTTTGGTGTTCAGACATCTGCCATAGACTCAGGTATGGTTTCACAGTAAGCTTAAGACCATGCTGCAGCTGAAAATAATGGTCCTGCCTGAAAATATACTGATGAGTTTTCATGTGGGTCATCCAGATGCTCTGAGTTAGCCCCCGGCTGGATGAGTGCTACAGGTGAGAAGAAGACAGGAGCAGGCAGGGAGGGAGAAGTTGATGGTACCTGTGGAGGGCACAGTGTGCAGCTTGTCACGGCGGCTGAGTATGAAACTTCAGGCTCAGGACCAGACTTAGGTCAGAGAGCAGGATCTTTGCCAGTACTACATGTTTTGTCCAGTTTCTGCCTTGCACTGGCTGTGCTGTTTGTTCCATTTACCCAACACCTTGTGAATTGTTTCTTTCATAAGATCATGGGAACTTGTCTCCCTCATATTTTTCAAATTCCTGTTACCTAGGATAAATGAGTGAATGCCTTTACTGTCTTTCTTCTCTTTGCTTTTGGATTGACTTCTCTGCCAGCCTTGAAGAATTATGTTGTTTTCCAGCAATGCATTCTCTTTGCCCTTTCTAATTCTCATGCACTGTGACATGCCAGGTTGATTGAAGAGGTCTCAGATTGTCTCCTCTCTCAGCATATTAGGATTTTTTTTCCTTGTTTTTGCTTTTAGCAGTTCATATAGAGAAAGAATAGAGCATTAAATAAAAGGCGAAAGTGGTGGATCATTTTCTCTAGCTTCTTGCAAACTGTGTCCACTCATGGACATTTTAAAAACTGGCTTGAGCTGGATTGTCTGATTGTCTCTGCTGGTGGGAATCATGTTAATTACAAGTGATTCTGAGCAGTAAAGTTCCAGAGGTATCTATTGTCAGACTGGGCAATTGCATTAAGAAATCACCGAAATAACTGGAAGTAACTGGAGGGAACATGAGAGGTGATTTATTTATTTGTGAGTTGCTACTTCAATCATTTTCTTATTGTATACAGAGTTACAACAAACAGGTGGCTGCCTGTGCACAGCTAAAGAGGACAGCTTTAGGGCCCACAGTGCTGTAACTCCATTAACACATACATGAGCTAAGCCAGTCTTTGACAGAGTGAATCCTGTGTCCCAGTCCCCAGGCATTGGCTCACGCCCTTAGGTGCGTACATGTGGGGTGAAATAGGTGGAAGATGCATCCCTTGAGAACTGACTTGAGCAAAACAAAGAAAAAATCTATTTTTCATCTGGGTAAGTTCTTCAGTCCTGTTTATTGTAAAGCTGCAAAAAACATCTGTGTCTGCCAAAAGGAAATGAAGATGGGGTGGAAGAGAGGGTGGACCCATGAGATGAGGGACTACCTCTCTCAGAGGCAGAGCCAGCTGACCTTAAAACAAAGCATTTGTTGACTGATTAATTAAGGCAAGTGATGACAAGTCTGTTTAAGATGTCCTAAGCAGCCTCTGGACACCAGCCCCATCTTTCAGGCAAGTTATTGTAATTCCTAAGTCTTTCAGCTGCTGATTTGCAGTTGTGAACTGACCCAGCTGAAAAAGACAGAGTTTAGGTGGGCACTGGGGGATCAGTCAATTTGAAACCTGTTTGCCCTGGGACCTCCTAAATGTCTGCCCTCATGAAGAAGGGAACAGGACCAGACTGCTGGTGGTGGGAAGAAGGTTGGAGTTGTTTAGGCTGGCATTGCCACTAGAGAAAGGGATCAGCAAACTGGAGGAAACATGCAGTTGTTCATGTGAGAAGGGCAGTTATTGTTGTTATAAACACTCTGTTATATTATTTTTAACAATTGGCTTAAAATTCTGTCTCTTGAAATGAAAAGATTTCTCTTTTTCCAATGTGAAAGCCAAGCATTCATTCATATGTGCTGAGTCTGTTTCATAACTCACATTTTCAGTCACTGGGTTTGTCTTTACTATTTTTAATTTTCTTCTGTAGCTGTTGTGTTTCTTTTGACTCTCTCTACTTATTCATATATGAGTCTATATTTTTCTATTTATTCTTTTTTCTTCTACTTTGTTTCTTTCACTAGAGCACGTGATCTGTTCTATTTCATCCTTGCACTAGAATGATTGGATTCTCTTAAAGGGTGAAAAAAACCCCACAAAAAACAAAACAGAAAAAAGCTATGATTTGGGAAGTGAAGTTTATGCTCTAATATTTGGTTCTTCACATGTGTGAAATTCTCATTGCTAGTAATGGACATACCATTACATAATGGAAGAAGTAGATTGGAGTAAAGATCAGATAAAAGAATAGTGCCCTAATTACTGTTCTCAATAAGTACTTCTCTATAGCAGATAATGCAACTGGTATTGTTTTTTCAGGAGGATGAACCACCTTTGCTTTCCATGAGCCATGGTGGTATCGATGTTGTCACTGTAACAAGTTGCCATAGGGCCATTTGCCTTGCAGTGGTAGAAGAGGAATTAGGGCTGAGACTTCCCGGTCCCCAGACCTTGATTTAAACTTCTCCATCTTTAAGCATATTTCTAGTCTCTGTCTTGGAGTTATCTTGCTTACCTATTGAGGCAGCTGGTTAAAATGACAGAATGTGAATGCTGGGAGTAATGGGGAATGTTTACAGTCCAATGGGATACGAGTTAGTGCCCTTATCAATGTACTTACACTTGTTAACCACAAAGTGATTTTTCTTTGAACATTCTCTATGGGGGATTGGTTTTCACATACTGCATAATTCTGGTCAGCTGAGCAGTTTCCTGTAACAGTGAAGAAGCCAAAATCAGCTTCCATTCCACTGACACCATTCAATGTGGATCCATCATGTAACACACTCTTGCCTATCATGAGACCTATCCATGCAAAATAGATATCTGGTGTAACCATATACTGCTTTGAGCTGCACAGAGTTGGTGTCACACTCTGAAGTCATCATTATTTTCAGAAGGCTTTGCTTGTCCCATCTGCCTAATCTCTCAAAAATAGGCTTATATTAATAATGTTACGGTAGGCATTTTGTGTTGAAATGAATTCCTACTATATTGGCATTTTTGGTCATCAAATAAATGTCCACCATGATGAGCAACAGAACACAGTGCTCACTAAACTTAGAGATTCTTAGTTTTAAATTATTCACAAAAATCTTCTTTGTTTCTGTCAGTATCAGCTAGTCTTTAAGTAGTAAATGCATTGCTGAGTAGATCTAAAGAAAAGCCTGTCAAGTGATCAGTATTTAAATTCAATATCATCATCAAGAGGAAGATTCCAGCAAAAATGAAGGAAGTCCTCCTTCATGTGTCAGTCTTTATAACTGAGACTGAAGCAGAGTTATAAATTACATTTGGAGCTATTCATGGCGGGTGTTTATGACGCTATGGCATTTTCCCTGCTATTGATGTATTTTTCGTGCTCAGTTACTCAGACTTCCTGTGCTGCTGATTTTAATTCCATAAGGAGGTACAATGGCATAAGAAGTTGCCTGTGCTGGCACAATGAGAAATGTCTTATGAATGGATTATGACAAAGATGCACTTTTATAGCAACTAGAGAGGCTATGAAATTAACAACTGATCACCTTACTTTTCAATTAGTCTGCACCATGACAGGAATATTACTGCTCAGCTTTGCTGATGAGGGAAGACTCACCTGCTGGGAGAGATTCTACCGTCGGTTCCTATCCTCATTACCTGCTAATTCTGTATTTAACCTGGGTTTTCCCCTTCCACATGGGATGTAGTGTTGAATGTAAAGCAGCTGTCAGAGCCACACATGAAAGCGCTGTCATGAGCTGCCTTGGTGGCTTTTCATCAGCTGTTAGTGCCAGGTGGAGTCACTGAATGCATGTACTCACACAAAGAAGTAATGAGTCTTTTAACACCTACCCACAAGCCCCTGGGCACTCATTCCCGTACACTACTTACCTGTGCTAGCTCATTGCATCATTGGCCTGAAATGGGAGACATAAAACCTTGGCATCTAGTATCCCAACTTACAGTCCCCTGATTTTTGTTCATCTTTACGTTTTAAGCAGCAGAGCAGTGAGTCCTCAGAAATCCAAAAATCTTTATAAAAATTGCTTGACTGCAGGAGCACATCAGATGCCTGACGTCAGTCTGAACTGACGAGAACAAAACCCTCTCTTTAATAATGAAGGAGGAACACTGAACATCAAGCTGCTGCTTGAGGACTGGGGATTCTGAAGATCAGTGTAGAAGAGAGATAAAGAGTCTGAGCAGGTAGTGGCTGGAAATACAATGGTAAAAATTCCAGTGATGAAATGGAATTCTCTGTCTCCCCTGGGAGCATGGAGCAAAGGTAAAGGTGTCCATGTTGAACATGACATCTTCAAAGACCAGTCCACTCAGGCAGCCAGCAAATGAACAGAGAGAAAGACAGTGGGAGGTAACTGGCCTTACCTGGCCTTGGAAAAAGGCTCAGCTTTGATATACAAGATGTATATCATACAAAGATTATGAGCACCACAGATTAGGACTCGATGTCTCAGGGCAAAAAGATGGGAGCAGTTGTGTTTATTCCTGTTTCAAAGGAGAGTTTGAAACATAAGATGCTTGCCAGATTCTGTACCTGGGATGGGGCAGCCCTGGATGTATGGACAGACTGGGGAATGAGAGGCTGGAGAGCAGTGCTGCTGAAAGAGAGCTGGGGGTCCTGGTCGATGGCAAGTTGAACATGAGTCAGCAGTGCCCTGGCAGCCAGGAGGGCCAACCTTGTCCTGGGGGGCATCAGGCACAGCATCACCAGCCGGGCAAGGGAGGGGATTGTCCTGCTCTGCTCTGCTCTGGGGCGGCCTCACCTCGAGTGCTGGGGGCAGGTTTGGGTGCCACAATAGAAAACAGACATTAAACTATTAAGAGTGTATCAAAAGGAGGGCCATGAGGATGGTGTAGGGTCTGAAGGGGAAGCCGTATGAGGAGCAGCTGAGGACACTTGGTCTGTTCAGCCTGGAGAAGAGGAGACTGAGGGGAGACCTCATTGCAGTCTGCAACTTCCTCACAAGGGGAAGTGGAGGGACAAATGCTGATCTCTTCACTCTCATGACCAGTGACAGGGCTTGAGGAAACAGCATAAAGCTGAGTCAGGGGAGGTTTAGTTTGGATATTAGAAAAAGGTTCTTCACCCAGAGGGTGGCTGGACCCTGGGAAAGGCTCTCCAGGGAATCAGTAACAGCACCAACCTGAGCTCAAGAAGTGTTAGGACAACACTCTCAGGCACCTGGTGTGACTCCTAGGGATCTCCTGTGCAGGGCTGCGCACTGAACTTCAGTGATTCTTGTAGGTCTCTTCCAGCTCAGGATATTTTATGATTGTATGATCTTAAAAGTTCACCTTTGGCGTTCTGTTTGGAAACTGCACCATTGCTCATTTGCCAGTGGTTGTCCCATTTTCTTCTTCCTTCATCCTGATCACATTGCTCAGACTGTTTGGTTAAGTTATGAGTGGCAAAAAAGGCAAGTAGAATTTTATTGCTGGGTAGATTTTCTGTGTGACCACAGTTACAGCTCTCAGTTGGTAGAGTGGCTCTGCTGAGATTGTAAATGCTACTTCTCTCAGCTGATTTCTGGGGTCCCTATTTCCTTCACGCACTTCAAAATTGCTGGCAAATGGAAAAAAAAAAAAGAGGAAATCTAGCACTTCACAGCAGGTGAATTAGTTTGCCTTTTCAAAATAGGAAGCATTTATATACAGACTTAAAACATTGTGCCCACCTCTTGATCAAATCTAAATTGCCAGGTGCCTGCATGCTTCCCTACCTGTTCAAACCATTTGCCTATTTGCACAGCCTTGTAGATCCTCACTTATCAGACTATTGCCTAGCTGGCTTAATTTCTTTCTGGAGAGAAACGAGACAGAATTTTTCACTTGCTTAGACATCCAGTCAGTGATTCTGCTGTAAGAAGAGCATCTCTTGGGTCCCTCTGTAGTTTGCAGTCTCGGTCCTGTCACTTAGCTCCTTCAGTTCAAGGTAGAGAAAGATTTCAGTGGTACAAATGGAACCTCACATATTTTTAAAGTTTTTTTTTTTTTCCTTCGATTTTAGTATGTAAGGGTCAGGTATCATAGTACAGTAAAGCAGATCTAAAGGTCACCATCACGTGTAAAAGCCAGTTTCTTTCATTTCTCCCTCTCTTCTCCTCTTCCTACTCTTCTTCCTGTCATCAACTGCACAATTCTCCCCTTTTCTTTCTTGGCAGTCCTCTTGCCCTTGGTAGGCCGGCTCATCTCACTGAACACACAAAACCCCTCATTCAACACAAGCAAGTAAATATTCTTCTCAGGATTTAGTGAGCCAGAGCAGCTCAAGCTGCCAAGCCACGCAAGAGATGGAACAGGAATGCGTAGAAAGGAATGGTGGAGGAGGGAGCCCACTCCTTGTAGCAGCAAGATCTGGCTCTAAGTTCTGGCCAGCTGCAAAGTGAAACCTTACCTGAATGGAAGCTTGCAGAAGTCTGAGAAGGGCACAGCATAGCCACTGCTGCTATGCCTTCTACTGATTGACCTCCCCACCTCCTTAACTCCAGCAACTGTTTTGAATAATCAGAAGTTAATTTTAAATCCAAATTGCTTTCCTGAGGGTAAGTCCCTCTAAGAATAATTCTCAACAGACAGAAGATTAATGGCAGAACAAGTAAACAACAGGAGCTGGTGGACCTCAAAAGAGCAAAGATGGGACTAATGTGTCTTCTAATCCTTAGGAGTGGGTCCTTCTCTCTATTATATTTGCACATACTTTGACCAAATTAGGCAGCTACTTTTTTAACCTCAAGGATTTTCAGTGCACATGGAAAAAAAGGATAATATTTATTTTTGTAACATGCATATAACTATTGTATCTACATACAAAGCAGCAGCTCCAGCACCCCATGCCACAGCCCAAGCACATGTCTTTGTCCTACTTTCCAGCCACTCTGAGTGTATTAGAAAAATTGTATTCCTTACCATCTGTGCTCTGGCAGCTCTATGGCTTGCTGGGGCTACGTACAGTACAGGCAGGTGTGAAGCATGACAGATGTATGTTAAAGTTTGGGAGTGTGACCATCCAGTGGAAGAGTAGGCTACCACGTGTGGATAACTCTGATTAATTACCTCTGGCATTGAAAAAAAAACTAAGACAAGGGTTTTTGCTTTGTGCCTCATGCACTGCACAGCAGGTACATTATTTCTCTGCCTGACAATTGGTGCTCGGAGGATAAATAATTTGTGTAGCTTCTATACTGTGAACTTACTGACTCTTCACGATGAGCTACCAAAAGGGATGAGTACAGGCAGAGTCAACCTTCCATACAGAGGTGTCTCTTCCAGCCTGGAAGTGTGGGAAGTAGTGAGTGATTTGAAGGTGTTTGTACTGTAATATGTCCCTGCCACACTGCTGATATCCTTGGTGTTTCTGTGAGCAGACAGACTTCAACACATTCATGTATCAAAAACAAAAAGTGCTCATTTAGTTTAAAATCAGCTGCATTTTATTATCTTGTGTAGCACTACTCTGCTTCCAGCCCGACGCCCTTGGAGGATATTGCTGTAGGCATATTTTAGCTGCAGGCATCTCTCCTCCACTAGATTCTCAGCAGAAGGGGATTAGGATGCAGTACTTGGCTGAAGCTGTCCTGCTGACAGATCGCAGTGACCTTGCTGTGACTTCTGCTCTGATCTCACTGGCACTGCTGGAATTTGACACACTAGAACATGAGATACTGGCTCCATTATGCCACTAATTGGTATCCAGAGCATTGTGTTCCTGCCTCCTTCCCCATCTGATGTAGGTGGCAGACAGTTCTAATTTATCTTTGCCATGTGATTTAGGAGGCTTAAGTCTCTATCATCAACTAGTTGATGCCCTTATCCTTTCATGTGGCTGTCTTTGTCATATGCAGGTGTAGAGCTTGACACAGGCTTGTATTGTCAGCATGCTTGGTCTCCTTATCCTATTGCTGGGTCTTCTTCTGGAATTAAAGGAATATTTTTTGCTTTTTGAGCATTGATAAAACACAATAAATATTTTTCTCATGGATCTCTGGAGTTATATCTTAAAATAATTTCTCTATTTTTCAAATGTTCAGCAACATAACAGTTTGTTTCTGCAAGATTATTTATTTTTGGACTACACAGATTGATTTTATTTTTATCTAGCAATGTTGTGGAAGGTAAGACAGTAGGAAAATTCAATTTTTAACCAAAATACTTCAGAGTTTGCTTTGAATGGCAGTTTTTTGCCTTTGTAATTATTTATTTTGTCCAAAAATCACAACACTGGACAAAAATATCAACAAACTGAAACAGAAAGCAGGTCCACATGGCATGATGTCTATAGCACCTTTTTTCCTCACGGGGGAAAAAAAGAAAGAAAGTAGTATTCTGAAGTCTAGTTTTGTCAGTCCTACAAGTTGGAATTTCATGCTGGTAACTTAATCATTAAGGAAGTTTATGACCCTGAAGAATATGACTTGCAAATGCATTGGTATCAAGGAAGAACAAATAACAAGCCTGGCCCAGAGGGAGCACAGGGAGTAGTTGTTAGCAGAAAACTACCTGACACAATTAACAGAGAAATAAGTTGTGGATTTAGTTACTGCAGCTCTGCCAGATGAAAGTTAAAGTTATTTATTTCTGTCACTGCTGAGGTACCAATGGTTAAATCTAGCAGGAACTTGAGCATTGTCAAAGTGGCTTTTACGCTGCTGGATCCTGGCTCCCCAGGTGGCGTACACAGACCCTGTAACCCCCATCAACCCATGGAAAAGCAGGTGACTCAGTAAGAGAGAAAGCAGTCTGCTGATGCCATGATGGTTTTTTGCTTTTTCTTTTATACCCCTTTTATGCCCCTTTATACACTCTTTTATATAGCTTTTATGTATTCTTAGTGCTTTTAGCCTACATAGTTATAATTCTTTAAGTTTGATAATTCCCCTTAGATCCAGTATCCCATTAAGCCTAGAGACTAAACATTCTAAAAACCCCAGAAGGCAAGGTCCTCTCCAGAACACATTCTGTAAACAAAGATAGGCCCATCCAGGGGGAAGGTTCCTTGAATGAGGGATCTTGCTTGAGTCCCTCATTGGGGAGTCTTTGATAGATATGCTAATTTTTGCAAGGCATATAATTGTATACTCATCACATTGGGAGGGGCCATTTTCTTTGGTGAGGATTTCGGGGTGCATTTCGATATGCATTTCATCACACCTAAGGATCCTTAAACAAATACCGAGGTAAAACCCTTTCCCCTCTTAACTGTGTTCAGCTCTCTTAATTTTAACACCAGGAAAAGGCATCATGCAGCTACCTAAAATATCATACATGAAATGTTGAATTGCACAACAGGTCTGAACCCCATTTCTTTTTCTTGGTTTATCCTAGGCTGTAGGAGTGTGCCTAGGCTCAATGAGAATCTATTCTCTTTTTAAGTACTTAAGTGTGCCCTTTAGTAATGGGGTAGATGACCAGTGTTGCACAAAGTTAGAGCATGGGTAGGCTGTGGATGGCTGGTACAACTCCCTGCTGGAGAGGCTGTTCCTCATCCTTAGTTCAAGGACTGTTCGTACCTTTTACTCTAGACTGCCCACATGACGCACTCCTTCATCTGAAGAGTCCTATGTAGACACAAGAATTTCCAAATCTCAGCAGAAGGGTAAGAACAAATGGTAGGAGAGCTTGCAGGACAGCAGAGTGATTTTCAACACAGGTATGAATGCAGTTCCATCCCTGAAGTGGTTTATTAAAACCATACCAGGTTTGTCCTGTCTCTGAACAGGTAGTAGGTGGCAAAGTATAGAAGACAACTTCTGATAATATTGACAAGGTGAATTAAAGACTCATAAACTATACTGCTGAGGCTGTTCCAGAATGGAGGTAAAGAAGGAATTTTTGAAGGGTTTAATGCACAGGACATGTAAAGGGCCAAGCTCTCTATTTTACACTTTCATCTCACTGATTATTTTTAAATGGCCTACAAAACCTGACAAGCAGATCTGAATGAGCAGATAGCTTTTATTGGGAAACACTGAAGATTGATTTCCTGAATTTTATTGGCTCTCTTCTTGAGTACAGATGCATAAAACTGAAGGTTGATTTATTTCTTTAATAAAGATGTAGTAGAGGTCTGCTGGTAAAAATCTTCTCTTTTGCTTGACCCTAGTAACATGGCCTGCATTGGGGATAGAAAATCCCACATTAGAGGTTGTCATCTGTTGAGTGCAGCAGTTACAGTTCACAGTGCTTTTTTATAATGGTCATACAGCTGAACTGAAAGCTTTAGGCAACTATGTTGAAAGATGATAAACTACTGTCCAGTAGTTTGGTGACTTGAGGAAGAGTTATATATGCACTTTACCTGTTTGTTTTTCCTAGATTTAGGTGGTAGAAGAATTTCCTAGGTGAGATTGAAGAGCATGTCAGTCACTTTGCTGGTTTCCTAAAACAACTAGTTGCTTTATGAGTTTTTGTTATTGTTGCTTCTTGAAACAAACGTAGAGATTTCGATGGTCCACTTTTCCCTTGTGTCCAAGCTCCTCTGAAGTATCTGGCAATTTCTCATAGCAATTTCACTGGCATTTCCCATGTCATTGTAAGTATTTGTAACATAGAAGAGAAAGAGGTTTTGTTTGTTTGTTCATTCTACGAAGGAAGAGTCTTGGTCAGAAGGCAGTTGCCAAAATCATTATAAATTCTTTACCAGAGAATGGTACACAGCAGTGTGCAGTGGTTTATCCGGGTGCCATATTCAAACCTATCAGCACAAGATGGCCTGATTTTTCTTAGATGTTGGTTAGACTTCTTTTCAAGAGCTTAGACTTCTTAGAGATTGGGACCTTAGGCTGTGGTTTCACAGTATGAGGCATTTGGTGGCAGTGGCAGATAACAGAGTTCGTGCTTCCCTCTCCTCACCTTCATGTACTCTTTCCTTCACCTGCACTGCAAGGAGCTAGCCCCTCAGTCAGCCAATGCAGAAGTTATGAGCCAGATCAAGGAACTAATCCATGGTAAAAATTAGCTGTTGCCTTGTTTTTAACTCCAACTGGCTCTTTTGTGGAATTCACAGTAGGGTTTCAGGAGTGGTGGTGCAGGTATGGTGTTTCACAATGAAGTTGTGAAGGATCTGCTTGGCCTTCAATGGGAGATGAAGGTGGAGCTCCAGGATGAGATGTTTCAGCTGAAAATTGGTTGCTGTGAAACTATGGTCTCAAATTTCCCGTCTTCCCTAGCAAGAGCAGAACCTTTTTCTTGCTTTCTTGCTGCCTCCTTGGGCTTATATAAAAGACACCATGCACAATTACTCTTTTACCATCCTTTTTCAATAAGGCCACTATGAGAGCATTCTAGGTTCACACTGTGAGCGGATTAAAGTATTTTATTCCACTATTGACCACTTAGGTATTGAAAGCACACTGGTTATTCCCTACTTCATATCTTCAGGTGTTGCTGGAACAGTCATTTTTATTTAATTACTTAAGCATAGCATGACCAAAGGTTGGGAAAGCTGTAAAACCACAAGCGGCTAAAAATTCTCCAACCTTAAGACATGTTTGAGGAGTGATAAACCTATTGTCGATAGCTTTGCAAGTGGAATGACAAACTCTGTTAATCATTGTAAATATTCTGCTCTGAAGAGTTCAGATATTGTCACCAAGGAGTGGTCCAATCCACCCCTCATTAGGATGATGAAACTGCGCTGCTTCAGAGGACTGAGGCCAAACTCTCAAGGTACAACCAGTCAGCCTGCATTGCTGGACTGTGGGCCTTTTTCTGCACCCTTATGAGGCGAGCAAACCAAAGGTGATGCTGGCTTAAACAGGAGTTTCCACAGACCCCATCATAATCCCACGGTCCAGGGGAGAATGTTTCACTTCTGTATGGATTGTGAATTCCCCCAGTCTTGGTTCCATGACTGTTCCTGCCCAACATATCCCTTCCTGGATCACACAGGGGTATAAACCTGAGCTGGATGATAGGTGGGCACATAATCCCACTTTTGTTAAATGCATTCTGGTGTGGATATTGGCTTTGTGTGTTTATTCCCATTTTAGAGGAGCCATGCAAAGATGGGCAGTGCTTGATCTGGCATAAAATCTGCCAGGTCAAAATTAATCCAACAAAATTGCCTTACTGCATTTGAACCAGCAGAGTGATTTTATACTGGATAAATGCCTAATATCCTATGGCCATGGCACTTCTGGGTCCATTTTCTGTTGCCTTAGAGGAGAGTTTACCATATTGTTGAAAGTTTGTAGACCAGAAAAAGTGGGACTGGGTGCATTTAGGGCAAGTACTGAGGACATTTCTCTGATAGTTGGAGAGGATCTGGTTTTGGAGCTGGTAATCAAGAAACTTCATGAAAACTATGCTATCAGTAAAGATACAGAACGAGTGATCTCTGGATTCAAAAAGGCAGCCCTCTTATTAATGAATGAAAGCAGAATGTGGGTCTGTCTCATATTACAGGCATGTCCCAGAGTAACTCCTCTAAGGGATATAAAGGATGCTGCTTAAAACACCCTACTTCATTGGTTTTATCAGGTCAGGGGCGATGTAGCCAGTGAGTGTTACTTGAGTAAAGAGGTGCGTACATCCATGTGTGCAAACACAGGCAAGACCATGTCACTGTCTGAGAAACTTAATATCTATGTCTAGATGGGTGTGATCTATACTTCGAAGGTTCAAACTGGAAGCACTGCTAACATATGTAGTTTAATTACTGTCCTTGGAGCCTGGTTCTCACTCAGCACTGCCTGATATCAACAGCTATCTGCTGCCTACCATTCCATGATCCCTAAAAACAGACAGACACAGAGGCAATATAAACTGAAACCATAAAAAGGCAGAATCGATTTTTTTATTTCCAGGGGAAAAAGAAAAAAGTGTAGCTTAAAAGGCAGATGTAGGCATGGAGAGTTTGGCTTATTACCTTTAGAGGAAAACATTATCAAACATTTACTCAGAGCCTAGAGATTCCCAGATACGTTTATCTAGGAAGGAAGATAAATTTAAAAAATAAAGCCAGGAATACCTGTTTTAAGTAGGCTAGGTATATCTCAGAATGACTCAACTTTCCTGAAAGTGTTGCAATCTCCACTTCAGGCTGTCCTACCACTCCGTCCTGGCAGGTGAATGGTCTTGGGAAGAAGGATTTGAGAAGCTCCTTTGCTGGGTAAGCAAGGAGCAGCTTGGCTGAAAAAATATTATTTCTAATGCTGTATTTGTAACCTTGATAAGATCTCCATGGCAACAGAAGTTGCTGAATAGAGTTGGTCATGACATTTTGACAGAAGTTTTCCACTAGAAAATGCTATTTTAATGCAAAAGTGTTGTGGAGAAGGATTTGATTTTGACAATACTTTTCTTTGAAAAAGATGGAAAAAATCTGAAAAATGGCATGGAAGGAAGAGGCTTTTCTCTTTTTTTCAGCCTGCTGTCGTGCCTCCTGGGACCTTTCATGTCAGGAAACAAGACTAACATCTTTTCCTTTTGTATTTTGGGATTAGTGGTTGAATTCCCAGTTCATCTCCTCTTTTCGACTTTTAATACTATTATTAAAGGCTCTAATCAAAACAGGAGATAAGAGAAGCTGCAAATCTTCAAATATCTAAAGTATTTTAGGAAAGAGAAATTTTGAGATAAAAGCAAAATAATATACTGGAAGAGAGTACTATAATTATTTGCCTATTTTGTTTTTAATAGTTAATTTTAACCACATAGCCTAAAATCTCAGATTAGAACTGTTTTCTGTACTTTTCATGACTTATCTTCATCCCTTTTCTCTGCCCTGAACTGCTGGATGTAATGATGGCCAGAGACATGATACTGTATATCGTATCCTCTCACTAACATTATTAGTTTCACAGAGGAAAGGTCTTGGGACCTGCAAGTGCCAACCTAGTATTTTGTCTCTTTTCCCAGTGATGGCTCCTCATGAAACTAGTGCAGAAAATGGTATGGGTAATAAATGTTTCTGCAGAGGCACTTTTCACAGTTGTCCTGCTACATGACTCCTTATTTGCTCCTTCAGTATTAAGAATACAAATGAAATGAAACATTCTTTGCAGTCAGAAAGACAGAGAAATAGGCACTGTCTTCAGTAAGAATGTTATTTCTCAGAGCTTTCCATGGGATTTTCGGAAATACATTTGGCAATCAAGATCATTAGTCAAATGTGCTGATTAGTTCTGTCACTTGACCGCCTTCTGTCACAAGCAGCCACTCCTGTACCACCTCTCCCCACTTTGCTCTGTTGCTGAGGTTACAGGACCCTACCTGTGGGCCTTCCCCTGCTCCCCTCACACTTGCTGCACCTCCGTGAGAATTGTCTTTTTCAGGGTTTCACAGCTGAACATGGGACATTACAGCTGCACTGTGGATACCGAAAAGCTGCTAAGCAGAGAGATGGTCCATCTCCTTCCACTAATTCTGTGAGAGTTCTCCTTTGCTATGCAAGCTATGTAAACAGTAAGATAGGTTTTTGTAAATAACCCTTACACCTGCTGTTTTTCACTTATGTTTTTGGTACAGTAACATAATATTTTTAAATGGGTATCTAAGACTTTAGACCAATCACCCTGAAAGGAGTGTGAACACTGTCCAATCGCTTTATGGAACTAGGATATATAAATGATATTGTAAAATTAATAAATGATTCATTCTCTTGCTGGATTGCTGTGCTGCCACATCTTTGGGCCCTGCTAACCCTACCAACAGCTGCACCATGCAGGGCCAGGGGATGCCTTCACTCCTGGTCTAGTGACAGGTGAGTTTGCCCTTGTCTCACAAGTCTGATGAGGTGTTACAGGGACAGACTTCTCTTCCCCACAGCAGTGGCCTGTTTTTCAGGCGCGTACTGGTTCAGTCAGCCGTAGCAGGTGTCCACAGCTGGAACCTTCTAGCAGTGCTCCAGCTATGTCGAAGTGGTACACCCAACAAAATCCAACCTACCATTTTCATCTGGGAGAGGACGGGAAGCAGATATCTTGGCAGCTGTCAGACACCTATATATCTCCTCCTGCACATGCCCATTGGCCAGCACAGAGTCAGAAACCACTTGCTGCTGCCAAGAACGCACACCTCCCTTTCCAGGAGCCGGCCATCACCACCAAGCTATGCATATTTGCCTGGTGGGGACCCACCATGCACGAATGTGCCATCTCACTGGAGATGATTGCACCATGTAAAATGTGCAGGGAATGGTAACAGGATTGGTCAAATAAGTTATCTGGGGAAAGAGTTAGCTTTCTAACTGGGATAGCCAAGGTGATCAAAAGGACAGAGGTGAGCAGAGAGAGAAATTGCTCAAGGTCATACAGCATGTTAGTAGCAGGGCTGGAATGAGCGTCCTGCATCCTAATTATTAGGCCTTCTTCCTATCACCAGTCCTATTGTAGGCTCATGCTTTAGGTTCAGCGGGCTTACGTCTGCTTTGGATACATTTTTCCAGGAAAACATTGCCTCCACTTAGTTCCAACTACATCGCAGGGTTTGTGCTCATTGTGGCCACTCAGCATCTCGACTCTGGTGTTAAAACTGGCAAAGAGGCAGATGAAATTCTCTTTGCCAAAGCTGACGGATGGAAAAAGGTGGAAAGCCAACATCGAATGCCAACTCTGATAGGAGGCTGACGCAAAAGAGGCTGAGGAGTCATATAGGATTTCTGCCCTGGTTATGCAACGGAGAATATTTTTTGTAAATGCTCAAACTGATGTACATTGTGTTTTGGCACGTGTTTGTCAGTGCCCTTATTTTATAGCCTTGCTGAAGGCTCATTGACAGATGGCACTCAAGAGGGTGCTTTTTATAGGTGTCAGTGTCCAACTCAGATATACTTTCTGAAAGCAAAAGGTGCTTGGGGGTGGAGGGATCTGATGCACTGCCAGACCATTTTGTAAAAGGTGCTTTAATGATACTTTGTACTCTTCAAAAGGGGGGTTGGGGGGGGTATGTGGGAGATGAATGAGGAACATTTGCTCTCATAGATTTTGAGTCACCAGTGACTCTAGTAAGTGAACAGTAGCTATAAAATGGAAGAACAAGAAAATAGAAATTTAATTGGGCATATACCTTGTGTCCAGGAGAGGCAGGATTTGGGCAGAGCTTGTCTAACCTGGTGTCCTGGAAAACAATTTCTTGTCATACCTTGACCAATTTCTTAGCTGGAGACTGAGTGTGTTTTAAGTGAACCCAAGTGCAGGCTGTCTATTACTCCTTAGCAGCATTCTCCTTTGTGGGACAGGGACCTCAGGGCTGGTGGTCACCTCTGTTCTGGCTGTGCCCCAACCAATGGGGTGCTTTCCAATGAGACCCAAACATGATGGGCAGAGCTAGATGCTGGTAACAGGCTCCGTCAACAGCTTCAGACTGGAGGAGTGATGACTCAGATCCAGGATTCATCCAGGGTATCCATCTGGGAACAAAAGGAGATGAGGCCAGAGACAGGGTTGGAGGCAAGACTGACGTGTGGATCTGAAGTCCAGGCAAGAGACAGGGCTAGAGCATTGCTGTGGCATCTCTAGCTCAGGTGTTGATGACTCCGGATTGAGTTGAAATGGAGTCCTAGACCCTGGGCAGGGTGGTGGGAGAGGCCCCAGGTGAGTTTCACCAACACCAGTAAGGCATCTTGCTGCAGCTAGGACCCTGACAAAGACAGAAAAAGGGTGATTTAGCTGCAGGATGCCTCACATGCAGTGGCTGTCCGGGTTTACCAGAAGGAGCAAATAGGAGTGGTTTCAGCTACAGGAAATTCAAGCAGTACTTTGTCTCTGCTTAAGACTTTGCGGTTAGGTAGAGAAAAGTGAATAATGCATTCCTTATTCTGCTGTCATTAAACACTTTATTCAGGAGAAGTATCTGGATCTCAGTGTAGCTGATCTTTCTAGCTGTGAGGCTGAAGGATTTGCAGACTCTGACTCCTTCCCACATTTTTGGGAGTCTGGATATGTCAGTTCAGCCATCTCCAGTTCTGAGTCTTCTGGTTGGTCTCTGAGTAGCAGAGATTCAGGCTTCCAGTTGAAGCATTTGGGGACAAGATAGCAGACAGGCTGAAAAACAAGCATAGTCAAGGGATTTATTATGCACAGGCACTTCGCTCTTTACATGTACTAGGGAGCTGTACATATCTCTGAAAGAACACAGATCCATGAAGTACCTTTTGTGGAAGTCTGTGGCAGAGACAAATATAGAATCCATTTATTCTTGGAAGTGTTCAGCTGTGGAATGATCCTTTCTGTTCTGGAAGATATAAATCTACTTTACCACAGGCTATACAACTTCTGCAGGAAAAGAAGTAAGCCTGAAGAGCCAACAGTATTCTCTGGAAGGCATCTGTGTAAGATCTGGTGTGTATTGAATGAGGTGCAGGGTCTTTGCAAACCAATGGTATGTATTCCTGCAGTATACATACTGAAAGTTCCTGAAAAATTGTATTGTAAAGCAAATATATTGTATTGCAGGGGAAATGAAGATAGGGTGATGCAAACAACTGCATGATTTCCTTTTTCTTTTCTGCAGTCTCAGATGTGGTTTTTTTTCTGTGACGGGTTTCTTGTGTGCCACTTCACAAGGGCTTAAAAGATTAATAGAAAATGTTTCACAGCACAAGGCCTACTTTATGAGAGTTTTAAACACTAAGAAGCAGCTTCACCTAGATGGTGATTATATGGATACCCTGTGTGAGCCATCTGAAGCCTTTAGGTTAACTGGACAGAGACCCATCCTTCTTGTGTGCACTCCCCAGAGTGTAGGGAGTTTGCTTGCCTGTGTCATATTTGCTACAGCAGAATTGTGAGATATCTCCTCTGAAGGGGACCACATCTTAGAGGGCTTTGATCCCTCTGCCTTGTGTAGACAGCTTTTTCCTCTTCACTCTGACCTTTTTAACCCCTCCAAAACTCAATCCTGAAGATTCCTGTCCCAGGTTACCCTCCTCCATGTCTCCTCTCCTCTCATGTATGTGAGAAAAAGTTCTATTACACCAGGCTATTCCCTGCTAAGCTTCAAACTTCTGTCTCCAAATATGGGGATATAAAAGTTCCCAAAGAATAAGTTTACCTTCATTCTTTAACATGAGCGAAATGTGGGCAAAGCTGACTTTTCTTTGGATTCACTTTTACACATTGTTGCTCCATTATGACCGATACTGCCTCAAAGCAGATGTCCAGATGGAAAATTTAAGCTATGGGGATGAAGATCTGGTGAAGTATTCAGAACTAAAAAAACCACCA
The DNA here is from genome assembly GCA_013400235.1 of Oriolus oriolus. Lineage (NCBI taxonomy): Eukaryota > Metazoa > Chordata > Aves > Passeriformes > Corvidae > Oriolus > Oriolus oriolus. Next base: position 647,301 of record VXBT01005643.1, on the reverse strand, counting down.
TTGAACGGGAATTGTCAGACAATGCTAATTATAGGTGTGGCAAGCAGCTGTAACAATCAACATGGCAATTTCTGCTGTCTGTCTCTGTGTTTTGCAGTTTAATGCTCTTGCACTCTGTTGCCTGTTTTAGAGCAAATGCACACTAGCAATTCACAACCAGGTAATGCTTGTAAACATCTCCAGCAGAGATTATCTTAAAATAGGAAGTAGAGGAAACACTTTTCCATGTGGCTGTGATGCTGTCTGTTCCTGACCTCTCTAATGAATGGAATTTAGGGAAAGCAGTCATTAGAGGGAGGAGAGGAAGGAAACTCAGGGGAGAAGGTGGAGCAGGACAGAGTGCCAAAGTGTCAGAGCCAGCAGGATCAGTAAGGGCACAGACAAAAGTAGGACCAAAAATTTACAGCAAGCAAGAAGCAGAGCCAGTGTGTGAATAAAAACCAGTATCAGGATAAGTAATAACTATGATTTGAGACTAATAAAACCCACCAACAAACATGCTTGGTGGTTCTGTCCTGTTCAGAGAAGCTGCTATCTATCCCTGAAATTATGACAAGGAACACCAGCTGTTATTTCTGAATTATAATAAGTATTTTCCCTAAATAGATGGCAGGTGGAGGAAGTTTATCCATGAAGTATTGGACTGAAACCTATGACTCTAATATAAAAAGAAGAAAACTACTTTACATTTTTGTATCTTTGGGTCTATTTGTTCATGAATCCTGCCTAGTACATTTAGTCAGCTCATCTCACCTGCCTCTACTTTCTGCATATGAAATCCATGAGAAGATTCTGCAGGTTTTTTGGTGATAAGAGGCTTCAGAACTCAAAGATGCTAGGTGTAGGAGCTCATAAACCTTAATTATGCAAATTTTAGGATGTGGCAAAAGGTAGAAATTTAATATAACTTTATTGGTTTTAGTATAGTCCTGTAGTCAGAGCAGTATTATCAGACTGACCAGCATGAACAGTACAGACACAGTTTTGTGTCAATTGTCATTAACAGTTGTTCATTCACTTTAATGTCGCAGAATATTCTGAGTTGGAAGGGACGCACAGGGATCCTCAAGTCCAACTCTTAAGTGAATGGTCCGTACAGGGATTGAACCTGCACCTGTGGCATTATTAACACTATGCTCTAATCTCAACCCACTTCCAGATACAGTAAAAATAGATTGCATTGCATCTGGATGGAGTAGATAGCATGACAAAAATTTGTGTGGATGTGCTGTGTGACAGTCACTCTTAAAAGAGTATCACAGTTCATCACAGTAGTAAGGTAAAGCAACAGTGTGATTGGGGGTGGTTTGAGGAGAGGAGAGCAGAGGAGGGAGGAAAGGGCAAGGGAGGGGAAGGGAAAAGGAAAGCAAAGTGATATATTGTAATGACAGTTACATTCCTTTCAGAAGCTACATTGAATGTTGTAGTTAATGTTTTTCATGGCAGAAAATCACCAAGTCTCTCTTGAATATAAACCCTGTAAAAGTTATTTTAAAAATGTTCATATTCAGAGTTGAACAAGAAAAGAAGTTAGGGAGGACTGTGCGGGAGAGTAATCTACTCAGGTTAAGGGGCACTGGTGGCCTTTGGGAATCTTTAGCTGCCCCAAAGTGATGGAGTTATGCTTGTAACTAGAGAAAACACATAATTTAGAACAGAAGTTTCTATCTCTCCCTTCATTAGAAAAGGGTAAATTTGATCATAGTGCAGAGCCATGCATTATAACACTGGTTTTGAAATATGTCAAACAGGAATGTCTTGCAAATCTGAAAAGTTCTAAACAATGTAGGTCTTGGAAAGGGACAATACATGATTGGCTTGGTTGCAGTGTTACAAGAGCCTTATGCTGGCTGGGGTGTAATTCTTGCTCTGAAGTTAAACCATGTTTAATACCGTGCTTGCACATAGCACTAGTTTTCAGTTCCAGGAAAGTAATTTAAATCAACTTCTATGATTTTGGAAAAAAAAAAAAATCTGATGTTTAGATTGGCTGAGCAAATGGAGATATTTTTAAAATGGCTTCAATAACTTTCTGTAAGATAACAGTTGGCTTTCAACTGATAAAGCTGGGTAATTAGTCAGTCATGACTGAAATCAGAACTATAGAGCTGAAAACTGTTGTTTAATTAACATTCTCCCACATCTGGAACTTTCATAAGACAGTAAATAGTTCTGATTCTTCCTGAAAAAAATAATGGTTGAATACCTGTAAAATCCATTATGTAATAACAGAAGTGCTGCTAGCATTACATTAGCAATTTTGAGGAGCTGTCTTTGCCAGCCCTTTCTGGATTTTCGTGGGAACTTTTCATCTCAGGCATCTCAGGCATCTCCAGCTGTAAACTTTTTATATACTTTTCCTCCCACAGTAAGTTGTAGTGGCTTCACTGAAATAAATTATGTGCCATTTTGAAGTGAAGGGCCTTCTATTCCTGAAATACTTGATTTTTTCAGAGTTATGGATAGATTGTCTAGTATGTTTAGTGAAGTTAGTGAAGCACACACACTTCTTTTCTGTGGGGTGTGCTCCTGATTTGACAAAGAACAAAGGTGCTTGGTGGCACACTCACTACTTCATCTTTCATGTCTTGAAATAATGATAGTATCTTTGGTTGTGATCTAACCAATTTTAAGAATTAGCTAGAATGTAATTTCCTAAATGCTTATGAAAACTTCATTTATGATCATGCAGTTCTGAATAATATTTTGCTGTGACAAGTCTTGGTGATTTCCCAAATCAATGTGTCTGTGTTCCTCATGATTCCTCCTGGTGCAGTCTTCTTGCTGCTCCAGACAGTAAAGCTGTTGTCTCAGAACCATCATCGTGCCATTGTTTCTGATAGTAGCTCAGCCTGATGTTGCAGGCGTAGAAGTTGTGATTTCTGTTATCTCATTTCAAGTAACTGGATTTGTGAGTCTACTTTGATCTTTTTTTTTTTTTTTTTGTAATTTTGCAACTTAGAAATTATTTAATTAGCAAATAAAATAAAAACTCCCCTTGTTTTGGATGCTTGAAAATGAAATACACAAATCTAAACCGGACTTCGTGGACTTTCTTTGCAGTCAACAGAGAGACAGTTTGACCTTCAGGGAGCAATGAATCTGATAGCAGTCATGAAATAGAGCAAGATAACTTGTTTTGAATAGGGTACTAAGTATATTTACTGACTATACACAGAGTCAAGAATGACTACCCTATATTTCAACATCAACAGTTTTAAACTCCTGGATTGGAAAAGATTAATTCCATCCCTAGATAATATAACAAATATGGCTGTTGTTATTTGCTTGTGGGTTTTGGCGGTTATGCAAATATTTAGGTGATTCTTGCATTTGTTATTTTTCAGTAAGAAAAACATAGATTGCTTGGAAATTCCAAGCCCTGATTAAATTCAATACATATATGGCAACTGTGTATCTGTACAACTAGAGCACTCCATCATTCTCTTCAGATTAATCAAAACATGAAAAATAATCGAACTGGGTTGAAAAAAAGGGAGATAATTTCACAAAGTTATGTGCTAATAAAATACTAAATTATGGGGATAAAGTATCCCAGAAACGTGAATAGAATGAGGTATTTAGTTTCTGGAGCAGACAATGGAACAGAGGGTATAGTATGAAAAACAATAGAAATCGATCTATTTGCTAATGGGAACGTAGGATTTTTCTTCCTTGGTTTAGTGTTTTTAAAATGGTTTTAACACTTTAAAAATGCAACTTCTGATTGTATTTTGAGCTGTGCTTAACTTCAAATGTCACAGGTTTGGTGAGCTGAAACAACTGTTGGTCTCTCAGCCAAACACTGTTACACACTGGTCATGGCAGCCTTTGGGAGCAGGCCAGAGTGGGCAGAGCTGAGAGAGAGCAGTCCATACAGACTCCTTATCACTCTGGAAACAATCTGTTTTCCTGTTTAGTAGCTGAAGACCATCAGTTCATCTTTCTCCCAGGTCCTGACACATGAAATAAAAATCAAGGGGTAGCTGGAGGCTCACTGGCCTTGAGGACGCTGGAAGTGCAAAAGGGCTGTTGATTCTCTGATCAGTTTGTGCTTTTGCGATCACTCACTGAGCTGGGGTAATGAAAACAGAGAAATGCTAGCAAGGAATCTGCCCAAAAGGAGAGGTGAGATCTGGATCTGACCCAGATGGCAGAGTTCAGAGATAGTCATCTTAGGGCAGGAATGGGAATGAGAAGCTTCTGTGAGAGGAGGAGGAACAGAAGACTCCTGGTGGGAAAAAACCATTATGAGAAATACAAGACTTCGTGTAGGATCACAGGGTACCTCTTCACAAAACAAGAAGCCCTTCCACAGCCAGGGGAGAAGGGAGCAGATTTTTCACAGTGAAGGACTTTGAAAGTTTTTTTCCTCTTAATTTTTTGTTACATGCAGGAAAAAATTTAATATGTGCAAGTTATGTCTGTTTGCTAGGTTACTTTGGTCACTCAAATTCTTTCTTTCAAATAATAAATTATTCAAGATCGGTATTTGGAAAGCCCTGTGTATGGTATTTGCCTCTTTCTCCAGTGGCAGAGGCCAGCAGCAGGCACTTTAAAATACCACAGAATTTTTTTTCACTGGACATTTTTTTCAGAATACTGTACTTCTAGCCAGCTCAAATCCCACTGGGATGCAGTTACATGTAAATGGCAGTGCTTATACTGACACACCTTATTCTGGTCTGAGAGGAAAAATAAACTCTCCCTTTTTAAAGCTCAATGTGCTCCGTCAGATTTAGGCACATATAAATTAGTCAAGTGTCTTGGGCTTCCTTTCAGTCAATGGGAGAAATAGCAGCTTTTAGTACATAAAATATCTAAGATAAACCAGAGAAATCACCATGGAGCTGTCAGTCCCTCTTTGGTGACTATACAGAGTGCTTGACCCAAAAGAGACTTAGACATGTAGCTTTCAAATGTCAATTCATTGGAATGAATTGGTCTGACCATACATATCTGCACTGGAACTTGAGTCGTGGGAGCCACATCTGTGCAAAATCATTAATTCAGCCAGCAGAGTTGTATGGGTATGATTTTCCCCTCAAAGGTAAACCAAGGTAAGCCTGTACTTAGAGTGCATGACAGAGCTCTTACACACTGGAAGTTGGGAGTTTGCTACACTGTAGGAATAGCAGGCTGAGTACTTACGTAGGTGGATTTGCTAACTGCGTGGTAGAAATATTACTGTGATAAGTACCTGGCCACGTGTTTGCATGCAGCCAAAATACAACAGCTGATAGTATGTTTTGAGGTAGTGGTACAGAATTAGAAGGTGCTCAGATAATGCCGCTGATAGTCGAGCTTGCCAAACACCTTCCTCTATAAAAGCAGCAGTGTGTTTCCTCCCAGTGTAAGTGCAGTTGATTCTTGAATGAAAATAGTTCTGATTGTTTATGAAATGCAGAAGAGTGAATTTAGACAAAAAACATGGGCTTTCCAAGAGAACCCCTCTCCTCCTCCACTGCCCCATATAGTGAAGGGGTGGCTTACTAGAGCAATGCTCATCATGCATTAACTTTTTGTGGCTTTGAGAAAAAACTAGGCTTAGTTTTAGGAAGGTATGTCTGTTCCTTGTGTTTGTGAGGGGCTTTATATTGAAAGCTGTTTGTAGGGCACTCAGGCTTTGGAGGTGGCCTTCAATTAGTGAAAAAAGAGCAGTGTGGATCCCACGGATTCTGTCCACGGTGCAGGCAGTGCAAAGGGCCTTGGAGAGCTGTGTGTTGAGGCAGGTTTATACAGCAGCCTTCACCTGTAGCACAAGGTGGGAGAAGGTGCTCACTGGGAGAAGAGTCTTTCACATTGTGTGGAGAATGTACTGTACAGTTTTGAGCTGGGCAGAGACCCCAGAGTGCCTGCGCTTTATAAAAGATGATCTAAGTGAATGCACCCTTCGTCTTTGATGGTAATTATTAGCAACACTATTTGAGATACTTAGAATTATTTCTTTATCAGTAATCCAAAATTTTAAAATGTGCTGTCAGATTGGTGAAAACTGAAGTACCTTTTTAACCCTGAGGTGAATTACATTATCCCCAAGTTAACAGTATTAACGTCTTTGTACCTGTATATTAACCCTTTACATCCTTTTACTCTTAGTCCAATTTATAAATGGTTACTTGAATGGGTCAATATGAACATTACTTGTGTCTGCAATCAGTTACTAAGGTCTCAGCTCATGGTCTCTTCTCTCAGAAGAGCTTTACTAACTGTTGATACTCGTCCAGGTGTGCAAACTTAGCCCACCACAGTTGTAAGGAGATGTGACTTTGCTTAAGCCTCCATGGATGACGTTTAGGTGACCCATGTTACTGCATATTTTGGGTAGTTTGAGAGTGCATCCATGGGTTGCTGAAGTGATTAATCTGACAGGCTACAACTCGTTAAGGGGCCATCACTGGTTTGTATGACAGAGACCAAAATGTTTGGCCTAGGTTGACATCCAGTAGCCTTTGGGGTAGGATCACCATCCTCTTGCTTGAAATAGCAGAGAAGATCCCTTCCTATGTGCATGTACAGATTTTCCAGTCTGCTTCCTTTCTGGGTTTGTATATGTGGTCACTACAGCACACACTGCCCTGTGCATGTCCATGGGACTGCATCCTAAGTGACCTCTGCTCTTACTCTGGATAACATGGAGAGTTGTACCAGGGAGCAATGGTACAAACCAGGTAGGCAGGAGGGAGTCCAGGCTGTGGCTGAGATGGCAGAATCATAGAATGGTTTGTGTTGGAAGGGACTGATCACCTAGCTCCAACCCCACTGTCGTGGGCAGGGACAACTTCCACTAGACCAGGTTGCTCAGGGCGCCTTCCAACCTGGCCTAGAACGCTTCCAGGGATGACCATCCACAACTTCTCTGTGCAATCTGTTCCACTGCCTCACCACCTTCATAGTAAAGGATTTCTTCTTAATATCCAATCTAAACCTACCCTCTTTCAGTTTAAAGCCATTCTCCCTTGTCCTATCACTAGTGCCCTCATAAAAAGGTCATGTGGACAGAAATTTAGTTTTGCGTTTGCCTGTAACTTTATAGAGTGATTATTCCTTGAAAGGTGCAAAATCATGCATAAGCACCACTATTAAGGATTAATTTTATTATTTACTTCCTTGTATGATTTCTTACAAGGTCTAAGTGGGAGCACCTACTGGACCATATTATGATGCCCTCCCACTCTTTACGTTCTTTTCTTAGAGCAGGAGGAAAAATGAAGAGAAAGCAATTTGTACACTTTTCCTTCCTTGTAAGCTGGATGCCAACAAGTGGCTCTGGGTCTTGATACCCCCCAGGTCAAGACAAGACATGCCAGGTATGCCTACGCCTGAGATTTACAAAACACTGCTGGTTCCCACAGTATAGACACAGCTAGAGAGAATTCTTCGAGCAGATTGCTGTGGTAGCAAAAGGGCCAGAAGAAGCATATGTATCTGGATTGAATAGAAGCAATCAAAGCGTGAGGAAATAAAAATTATTTTACATTGAGTCTATTTTAATATCAGGGACTCCTTCAATTCCTTCCTTTTATCCATTTGGATCAAGGTGTCTGGAATAATTTCAGGCCTTTTGTTTCACCAATGAGGAAAAAGATGAAAAGAAGAGAAGAATGCTCTGCTCAACTCTTTATCAAGGGTTTAAGTTGAAGTCACTGAGATCTGATTCAGAACACTTTTAAAAAAGTATACAGATCCTGAAGTGTAATGGAAGCAATGCTACTAAATTCTCAGCAAAGGCTATGTTTATTTATGTCTTTTTCCAAGGTGTTGTGCAAATATACACGTTTGCTGACAAATCTCATGGCTAGGTTTTGCTTAGTTCTTACTTATCAAGAACAAAAATACTTAAATATGCTTACAGATGAGGCTGCTGGTGACCCTCACTTTCCGTTTTGTAATGTTTAACATGCAGTTTCAATGTTTGGAATTTTTGCTCAGCAGGATAAGAGCTGCACCATAACTCTTTTAAAAATAGTCTTCATAGCTGAAGTGTTAATTTAAGTTTCTGTTTGGGAGGTTGAGATTTAAATGCTTCTGAAATAGCTTTACATGGAGCAAAGTAAGAATTAGGACAATGTGAAATATGTCCTGGTGTTGCATCAAAATCAAAATATGGAGTGCTACCAAGCCTAGACTTGTGTGGGGTGTGTTGTGGAGTATCCATGGAGTAAAATTGTTTCCTTGCAAGGCAGGAGACAATTGAATAAAACCTACTTTTACCCATATTAGCTATTTCCTATTAGGAAACACTGGATATTGTTTTACATAGCTACACATTTACTTTATGAAGTGCATGTTATGATAATTGCCAAGCGCTGTGATACTTCTTCTTATTTGGTAAATCTTGTACATGTGGATGAGATATTATTTTTCCATGGATACGTTTATATGAATTCCAGCCAGTGCCTCTACCTAGAAAACTATGTCAATGTAATGCAACGTTATGTAAGTTTTGTTTTGGTTCTTATATGCTGCACGTTGCAGGGTTGAGTGTCTTCCAGAAGTGCATTAACTGGTAGAATTGTCATCTGCTAGATATGGTTTTCTCTTTCTCATTCATTCTAAAGATGACCTTTGTGCTCTCTTTATTTTTGGCCTCTCTTAAAGTAGTTATTATATTATCTGTACGTGGTTCTGTATGTGTGTATGTGACTCACATTCAGAGTAGAAGATAGTGAGCTTTGTGCTGGGGATAATTCCAGTGGAAACTCATCCAGAAATCTGAGACTGGCCTGAGAAAGCCCTGTTTTCTGCAGAGCTTTTCTTTGGAGATGGATAATCATGCTTCACCTGCACAATGAAGCTACTGTCTGTTTGTCCTCATCCTAGCTCTTTCTGTAGGCAGCCTTTCAAATAAGTGTCTGGGGTCCCAAACTTCTGAATCCCTTAGGAACAGGGATGCACTGGAAGTAACCCTGCAGATTAAAAACAAGTCTTAGACCTGCACCTATCCAGTAAGTGGTTCTCACAGCAGCTGGATCTTGCCCTTGCACACCTGCGCTGCCGACTCTCTGCAACATACAGTGGTGAGTGGGATGGCAGGACCCAGGTTAGAGTGCTTCCAGGAGGACCCTACATTGGAAGCAGTGTTTCTGGTGGATATCCCTCCTTTCCTTTCTTTCAGTCTTTTTCAGGCTGAAGTCTAACACTGGGTCTTCAAATTCAGGTGCTAAAGCTGAAGCAGTGGCTGATATGCATCACATAAGCGATTATTAGATTACCTCAAGCCCTTTTGACCAAGCATTACTGCTGTGTATTTTTTTATCTTTGGGATTTTTCCCCAGATGGATATTGCTTTTGAACTGAAATAGTCTGTGTTTCGCTTAGGATCTGGGCTGTCTGGAAAACATTTTGATCAAATTCCAACATAGTTTTTCCAAGAGTGTTTCTTTTGCCTTTTGCTAGCTGCTTCCTGATGCTGTTTATCCAAAACCCCACCTGCTGTCAAGGGCAATGCTGGCCATGTGAAACAACTTTACATCCATGAAGCAGCTGTACCTATTAGGCTTAATTTCTGCAGTGAATACCAAGTGTATGTAATTTAAAACCCCCTCTTCTTCTCAGCCTTCCTACTACCACCAGTCATCTCATTTCATCTGCAAGCAGTGATGGAATTAGGTTGCCAAGAACCTGCAAGGTTTGCTTTCTCTGTGCCAAATTTAGCATAATATATGTTGGGCTTGCACAAGAAGAAGGATATTTTTTCTGTTTACCTGCTGTATCATATAACCCTGGAATCCTTCCTCTTCATGAATAGCAACACTAACTATTAATTTTTGTTTATTTGGAGAAGGGTAAATAAAAGGGAAATGAAGACTAAGGTTGTGAGTGATGCAATAGGATGATACAATTCTCTAACAAATATTTCAGAATTCCAAGACAGTCTGAACTTAGAACTTTCTAACAAGCAAGAAAACTCACACGATTTACATATGCTGTGGGTGTCCAGAAAGATGTATCAAAGGGAAACTGAGAATATAGTTTTCCATTATAGTACTCTGTGCTATATTTGCATCAAGCAATGAGAGAAGAAAAGAAGAAAAGAGAAACTGAAGTATTTGAAACTACAAGTGGAGATCATAACCATTCCTGAAATAATTTTTTTTAGGAGATCCTCAAGTACTGTGGAAAAACAGTAGAGTGCCAATAATGGATTTGAACGTAAGCTGCACCAAGCTGGATGAATAGTTCAACTGTCATATTCACTAAATGTTCTGAAGCATCCCTGAAAAGGTTTTAATTTTCTGCTAGTGCAGACTAATTTTATTTTGAATTTTTGTTAGACATCAGAAAAATTTTAGCTGCTAAACTGTGTCCAGAACTGAAAGGACCTGTGAGGACTAATGTAACTATTTGTTCCAAGCAGCCTACATAGCTCTTTGTTTCTCCTTTTGGCCAGTATCCATGAACACATTTATTTGCTTCAGAAAGCCTTGAAGCAGTCATTACAGTTGTATTTGACCGATGGATTGCATGGACTGCTCCCCATCTGTGATATGTGTTCAGTACAGGCAGCCCAGTCACTGTAAGGTTAACAGTTTGGCCCTTCGAAGGATCCTGACATGGGCTTAAAAATCATGATACTGTGACATTTAGGGGACAGATTTTTTAAAGTTGCATTTTTAACGTCACATTGTTACTGTTTTCTGATCAAACACACCCATCTTTATCAACAAATTTTTCTACTTCCATCCATATCTCTACATTCCTTTTTCTCCTGTCAGTCAAGTTTGTGAAACTGCTTTTAGCAGCATTCTGTTAGAACAGGGTGTTGGGACTTGTGACATTACTGAACAACTCATAATTGAGAAGTTAAGCATTGAATTCAGTGAGTCTGTTTCAAGAAGGTTTTTGTGTTATTTCAACAGCTCCAAGACTTGTTTACCTGGCTTTCCTGCAAAAAACACTTTTTTTTTTTTTGTTTTGGGGTTACCACTAGATATCACATCTGGTGTCAAAGTCTGTGACACTTATGTAGGCCTGTGAAAATTTCTGAACCTGGCTTAAATAACACTTAACAAAAATATACATTGCATACTTGGCACTGGAGAGATGCCACAATTAGATGACAGAGCCAGCCTATGAGAAGGGACTCATGATGCATTCCCAAAGGACACATCTTGTTAAAATAAAATACGAAGAAAACAAGAACATATCAAGAATAGTCTCCGTATTTCAAAGGGAACAAGGTATGCCAAGAAAAACATTGTAATCTTGCTTCTGGCTTGAAAGAAAATTTAGAAGCATTTTAAAAGCTTTCTACTTCAGTTTGGTGCCAGTACTTTCAGGCTTACAGGACCTTTTTTTTAAAGAAATGTAGATGCAATATAGAAAATACAGAATAAAGAAAAAGCATTCCTAATTGGAACAGTGTGAAAAGACATAAAAAATAGGATGTCTTGGAAGAGAAAGAAGGATGTCCTAGAGAATAGATTAAAACCACGGAACATGTACATTGGGTGCATTTATATGCAAAACCAAACCATCAAACTGGTATTGGTTGAAAAACTAAAAAGAAATTAGTCTTCCTTGCACTGATGATGATAAGCTGGTGATGAAAACTCTTGTTTTAGTTACCTGAGTTCAGGAGTAACAGTCTTAGCTGCAGTTGTGTCTTTAGCTGCTCTTCTCTCTTTAACAGAGAACCCTACACAGCAGCTTCTGCTAGATACACACTGTAAGTTCTGCTGAATATTTTTCCTTGAAGTAAGTATTAGCAGAATAGGAATGGTACAGAGTTGGGAAGATACTAAATAAAAAGGAATGTTTTTTCCAAACCACATTGTTATGAATAATAAGTGAAAAATGTGTGAATGATAGAGGAATGGACATGAAGAATAAAAGGGACAGGAGTCATGCTGTATAGGTTTAGCTGACATCTAGCAGAAGGTGGCATTCAGAAAATATAGCTGGTTTGGGCAGGATTGAGCTACAAATGAGCCAAACTGAGCAATGCTTAGAAGGGAATATAAGGGCTTGTGTTTCTGGTCAGCCCTGTGTTGCCATCTGCCCTTGCTCTAAAGAGCATGGAAACCCTTCACGTCTGCCTGCTTAGGCCATTACCTGAGCATCTGTTTTGTTTTGCTGGATTTTGGTATTCACACCAATAAGCAGGAGTACAGAGCTCTAGAAAGTGAGTCTGTGTAAGTTGAAAGTGTAACCTAACCCAGCTGTAAAGCAGGAGGAGAAGGAGGGACATTGTACTGTTACTGCTTCTGTGCAATGTGCCGTTCACTTTGGTCCTCTTGACCTCTCCAGTTTTCTTCTCTTTCCCCTTTGGCTGCATTTATGTGGTGGCATTTATTTTGTTTCTCTAGCTATGTGTATAGCTCAAGCTACAAACCTGAACATTATTCTATGCATTTTGTTCCATATATTTCCAAAGATTAGAGGAATGTGGGTTTAGATAGTGACCTTTGTCACCCTGGGAGACAGGGGTTAGAGCTGTGTGCTCAGCCCCAGTGGAACAGGCAGCCCAGGACGCTCCAGACCAACCAGCTTCAACACAACAAGACTGCCTTGTCCTATCTCCATCGGGGTTTTTCAATGTGCTAGATAAAACAACCAAACCAAACCTTTGGAAGAAGGCAGAAAATGGAATTTCAGTAAGAAGACCTATAACCAAATGAAAAGTTTCTAAAAAATAATGAGTTAAACACATATCTGGAAATTACCTAACTATTAAAAAAAATCCAAAAATAGACCTCAGATTTTGTCTTCTTTTCTCTAGAAAGTGTCTGAAGTTTCTTAAGCTGCCTGATGGGAGGCAGTGACAGCCTAAGATCCTGTGGGCTACTATGTCAGAGGAAAATGTAACTACCTTTTACGGATTTATTTCATTCTGCTTTTCATATTACTAGACTTTTTTCTGCACTGGGTATGTTTAAATTACATTGATCTTCAGAAAAAAAAATCCCAAACAAAACCAGCTTAATTATTCCCCAAATCTTTTATTTGACAAATAATGTATGAATAACATAAAGACCGTCAGATTAATGCAGTATCAGTTAGGGAAGAAAAGACATTTTTGCCAGCATTAGATACTTAGGGCAAGCATTCATGGTGTCCGAGCCAGCCCAGCTGTTGAATCCTGTGGCCTGAGCCACCACATCAGCCAGCCAGGGAGCCTAAACTTTCTCTGTAGGTAGCAGAGGATGAGACCCTGGACAAGGCAACTGAAAACACCTGAGTTAAGAGAGTCCTGATCAGCCAGTGAAGGAATTTCTCCCTCTCTGCTGGATATGGTGAGAATTGCTTGCTTGTGAAGTGCCTAAAATTGGGTGATGCCAGTTATGCTTTCTGTATAAATTTTTAAACAGCTGATAGATTACCTTAAGTCTTCTATGAGTTGTCATGAAGACACTTACTTTGTGTTGTTTTAATTTCCCAGGAGTATATTTTTATTTCTTTCAGTTTCCTAAATTGTCCTTACCTAGTTTTTATGTTCCATTCCTTGCACCATTATGTTAAGATCATCAGAACAACACTTCATGATTTGGCCTTATCATAGGTGCATCAAAACTGATGTACAGTGGGAAATATTGCTTACTAAATTTAAACATCAAGGTGAATTATTATTTACATGCAAGACAGCTTTATTGTTATGATCATTTATTTATTACACTTCTAGTGTACTGGGAGCTTTGCAGCACATATTGCTAGGTGTGCTCTCTGCCCTTTGAATACTGCTATTTTGGAATTTGCCTGAGAATAAAAGGCTGGTTGATCTACTCTTGAAGCTTGACAGATGATATTCTTATTTATCTTTTGAAAGTGAGGAAACAAAATGTAATCACCATTCTTTCTGAGCATCTGGAAAAATATATATAGCAGGTGTGAGCAATTGCAATTTCCTTTCTCTGTTAATCACACTGTGTAGGAATATATACAGGGTTTATGATCTGATTGCCTTCTTCATGCAGTGTAATTCACCACCACAGGGATAAATGCTGCAAGGAAGGTCCTGTGAAAGGTAAAGTATGCATTCTTCTTCAAGGTGGTGCATTTATCTGCTTAATAAACCTGGTTCACAGCTTCCAATAGCTATAGCCAGGCATTAATAATGTGATTTGTGTCAGTCCATAGGGGCCTGGCAGCAGAGGAATTAGGACATCTGGCCACAAAGCCAGAGTTGTGAGTACGAGCTGTGCTCCAAATGTGTGCTGACAGTGGTTCCCAAGGGATCCTGCTTTGAATGAAGGCTTAGTCATGCAGGCCGGCAAGTGGAAGGTGGGCAGGGGTGGTGCCAACAGCCTCTTGCTGGTTCTTGCTGCTTCTGCATGTTTCTGGGCATGCTTTTAACTGTATTTACCCAGGTCTCATCCAGGACTCAGGGGAATGATGGATGTGTTGATATCACTGCCCTCTTACGGGTGGACTCAGTGGTAATCAGGAAAATATCCCTGAGTCCCCCAGCAAAGTGCATTGTATGTTTCAGAATGAGAAAGCCTCCATGCATCAAAGAGAGACAGCCTTAGCTTTCCCAGGGGTAAGATGTAAGAGCAGTAGCTGTTACTCTGCTAACACAGTGCTTATAATTTGCTGGAATATTATTCTAAAGCTAACAATTCTTAGTGTGGCTCTGGATGTTCTGTTGGGCCCCACTGGATGCAACGGCATCTAGTCAACCAATAATGTCTTTACTAAGTTCTACTGCACAGATCCAAAGCTTTCTCTTGCTGAAGATGGCCACTTGGTACCCTCTTTTTTAAATGTGCAGGCTGTCCTTGAAGCACATTATGAAAGCAAAATAGGTTAGGAAAATGGTATTATTTGCAAGCAAACTGAGTAAGAGTCTCAAATCTGATGGGGTAGCACTGTGCAGTCAATTGAAACCAACATTTAATAACTTCTGTGGTAAGGGAAAGAGGGTATTCTTCCTAGCTGGCAGTAAACTTCCTTGCCTATATTTTTGGTCTGCTACTGTTTCAGTCTTCTTTAAAAAAGGATTACATCAAGCTCCAACTCTATTATATGTTTGAGAGCTCTTTGTCAATCTCTTGTAGTCTCCTGGAGCTCTGGTGCCTGTGCTGCATCAGGCTTTGATCACCACTTCTAGTGATGAACAGCTGCTCCTTTTCTCTGTACCTGTTCACCCGAGATGTCCATCAGTCAAGGGCCCTTACATGCTATAGTTCCCAGTCTAGTGGGATGCTAAAGAGGGAGGATCCTGCTGCTCTCCCATGCTCTGTTCCTCCCTTTTCAGGCTGCATAGTTCCAGCTGTCCTCTTCACTGTCTCTAGAACTCATCTAACTGTACAGTGACCTGATTCAACTTGGCAGCACTCAATAATAAAATAATTCCAAAACAAAAGCAATGTGTAGGGGTTTTGCTGCTTAGTAAGTTGGATTGGCTTTATTGTACAAGTAGAGCACCAGAAGTTACACAAGAGAGGAGCTGAGGCTGTGTGTTTAGGAAAGGGGAAACAGACAAGAAAGGGGGGGAAAGGAAGTGGTGGAGCAGGACCATTGCATCTTAAAGCAACCAGCTGTTAAATCGTCTCTGTTACGCATCTGGTATCCTCATAGCATGTCAACACCTCTCTCTCTCCAGGCTTCCTTCTGCCCTGCCCGTGAAGTAATGGTGTTCTGCTATTGTCATTTTACAGGAGAAAGCATGGTCAGTGGCTGTCTTGACATGGCAAGAAATTGCAGTCAGGTGAGTGACTAGAGGTGAGTGTCTGAATTGCTAGCCATTCCTCCTTCCAGAAGGGGCAGCTAATCTTTCCTGCTCTTATATGGTAACTTAGTTCTGCTTATGAGTGCACGGGGGTATTTTAATACTGCATTGCAAGGGCAGAGTTCTGGTATCTTTCTTCTGTCCTTTTATCCATGAACTATTGCAAATAATCTGCTAGCTAGGGGGTAGAATGAGGGTTGCCTTCATTTATTGTTTCCCTGCTGTAATCTCACTAGTTAGCCACCAGAATTTTCTAATTGCTAAGATAAGTATGCTAGCACTTGGATTTCAAATTGCAAAACCCTGTTGAGCATATTTATATCCAGGAGTGCTCCTAACTGGAGTTTTTATTAAATTTTTCTTTGTATTCAGGACTAGTAACATGAAGAGATATTATGGGTTTGAAAGCTTCAAGCTAATATGCACCAAAGATTATTATTATGCTTCTACATTATAATCATGTGGCACTTAAAAGCCACTCTGCAGACTGTATGTGACACTCAGGGACATGTTAAAAAGTAGTGTAATCAGCTTTCAGTCCAGTCTTTCCCTTTGCATGCATTTAGAGTAGTCAGACAGAAATATTTTACTCACCAGTCTTGCAGAAGAGCTGACTTTAACTACCCACTTGTAAAATCTTTTAGTAGCATGGTACAAAGGCAGAAAACAGCCCATATAAGATCTTTAAAATGAAGTAATATACTGGAGTGGAATGCTTCTGAATGATGACATATTAACTGTGTTTCAGATTAGCACCAAATAATTTTTAATTGTCTACATTTTGGTCAATAACCTCTTCCACGTGTGGAGTTCATGCAGACAGACTGCACTTTCCTTGTTCATATTCTGGAATTATTTTTGCAGTATGGAATACTTGGTATCCACAATACAAGCTGTGCTATTTAACTATGATTAGTTACTTAAGTCATTTGTTATTATTTCCATTACCTAATTGGGGGAGAATAATTTATGATTAGCAGGGTGAGTTTGGCTTTCTGAATAAGGCAGTGATTTGTGGGATGGGATTTAGCAGGAAGTGGAATTAGGACATTTTCTCTTTCCTTAATCCTACAGGTCTTGTCCTTAGAATCAATCCTATAAAGTTAAGTTATTCTTAATACTCTAGGAAGGGAATATCTTTATTTTAAATACTGTATTCTATTTAAAATGGAATGCAGCTCTGTGCTTGACATGAATTGTGAGAAGTATTGTCAGTGCAGTTTGGTTTGCGTCAGGGTGCATACAGCATGTGCGTTGTTTCTATTGAGTACTTGGATATCCCTGATCTGAGGGCTGTGGCTCTTCAAGTCACCTGTCAGTTTGAACCTGTAATCAGTGATAGAACTGTAGGCAGAGGCTAAAGGTTTGGTACAGGGTTCTAGTTAAAGCCACTCCTTGTTCTTAAGGTGGTTTCTTGGTACTACCTTCTGTTCTGTGGTACATGTGGGGAAATGAATTAGGATTTTTGAGGGTTAGGAGCCAGGAGCTTATTGCTGCTTTCACTTTTGGTTGGACTGGAAGTCTTTATAAGGATACATTTAGTGTCAAAGTCGGGGTAATGACGAGAGTCAGGACTGGTTGGACACTTTAGCCTCTGCTGAATCTACATAGGAATATTATACTCTGGGTAGGACTATTATCTTTGACTCCGGACAAATCAGTGTCATTATGTAGTTTTAGGTATTATTTCAAGCTTCAATATTGGATTGATTTTAGTAAGTTATTCTTTGGTATCTGAAGTTTCAGTTCAATCTGTATTTGGCTTTCAAATTGCATTTTGAACTCTGCCCAGTGAAATCAGACTGAGGTTGAAATAAAAAATGACAGGACAGTGCACTGAGCACTGTCAGTGATGAGCGTGGGTGTTTGGATATTGCTTGGAGGGCAGTTTTGACCTCCAGTGAGCTCATACAATAATGGTAAGTTAGATGTTGCAGTGAATGATCTTCAGGGGATGCTTGCTACTCTTCATGGATTACGCAGAGGGACTAGTGTGATCTGGCTTCTGACTCAGGTATCTGCGTTAAATACCTACTGCGAGATGGAATGAAACAGGTCTTTTTATTTTTTTGTATGTTGGCAGAAGCACTAATGAGGATCAATTGCCTGAATTTTCAGCAATCTAGTCCTTCTCTGGAATTTCCTTAGATTGTTTTGGTCAGTGATTGTCATTCTTGTCAGTTATTTTGAATAACGTTCTGAATCCTTTTGGCAAATATGGAAATGCTGTGAAGATGGGAAAGCTGGAGTGAAGGTAGGTTAGTTCATTCCAGCTTTGTTCAGGCTTGATCTAATTCTGAAGCAAATGCCTTTCCACAAAATGTTGGGTGGAGACATACCAGATTCTGTAGCTCAGCCAGTCTGGCTATTTCTGTTGGAAAATTTTATTTCTTTTATACTTCTGTTCAGGTCAACTTCCTGCTCATTTCTTCTTACTGACATATGTGCAGACTCTCCTGGTTCCTATACGTTTGATAGAGTTTTCCCAACAAGTTCAGTGGGTGTGAAAATATTCAATAAGCACCTGCCCCACCCCTGAAAAGGAAATTGTAGTGGTGAAGGGGCTTGAACAGGAATTGAATCTTTCTTCTCTGAGGGTTGGTATTAACACAGAATTCATTAATCTGCAGCTCTGGCTCAGGCAGGCATTTTCATTGCTCTTGCCCTCTCCTTTCCCTTCCTCCTCTTGGCTGCTTGTCCTTGTCTGGCTCTTCCTACACCATGGTTGTGAGTATGACTACAGAAAATGTTGGACTGGGGAACTGTTCTGGATAGAAAAAATTATTATGATATTGGCGGTACAGATTATATTTCAGCTGAATCACTTCCTTAGGAGACTGCACAAATGTTTGTCCTGGGAGGACACTGTGAGAACCAGGATTGGAGGTGGAGTAGGAACGGCTTCAGCTGGCAAAAGCATCATTGCTGCCAAAGCCTCAGTCCCGGGAAAGTGCTGTGAAAGCAAAGGCAAACCTGATCGAGTGACCTGATATGGTGTTAGCAGTGGATCTGCTTGGAGCAGGGTATTGGACGAGGTGAGCTCCAGAGGTCCTTTCCAACCTCAATTACTTTGTGGCTCTATGATTCAAACTTAAATCCTGTTTCAGGCATCCTTTGACTCTGTCAGGCATTTTCACACATTTCATTCAGCACAAATACAGAGCTAAGATCAAAACTGTTCAACGGAGATAGAGGCCCTCTGGACATCTGGTATGCTCAACATAGTAAAAGCCAGATCACATTCACCCAATTTTTATTTATTAAAAAGAATACTATTGTAACTTTTCTTTATTCTTTTCTGCCTTATCATAAGCAAGAATTGCAAACACAGCACTATGTAGGCTGTTGTATTTTGGTTTGTTGCAATTTGTTAATTGTAAATGATGTGAAAGCTGAAAGGGTGATGTCTAGGTACAAACAGCAGATAACCCTGTACCTGCACCACTGCCAAATTTTCTGTGATACCTGTGCCTGTTCTTCCACAGCCAATGACAAAGCAGTCAGTGCCTTCTGTGGCATGGGACTATCCTTGAAAGCTCTGGTATCTCCTGTCAGGATCAGGGCCACAGTGTAGTGGTAGCAGGCTGCACAGTCATGTTGAACACATACCTGTTTCCTTCTTCCTTGCCATGATGCTGTTGCTGAGAGCACTGTTCCTATCCGGGTGCCTGGCCTCATGCACAAAATGCAGAGGGTGTGAGAGAAGGCAGCCCCCACTCCAGCTGCAGTAATGCAGATATCAAAGAAAGTGCTGAAGTCCACAGTTGCCATCCATCTGGCATGTCCCCCCGGTATTCCAGCTCTGTCAGCCCCTACTACTTGCCAATGAGATGATGTCCAAAAAGACCACAACATACTGCACTAAGAGATCCAAGGCCAAAGAGGAGCACTTTGGCCAGGGCTCAAAGTGATGTACGGTGCTTTTTCAGCAGCCTGCACAATATCAGTTAAAAAAACCCCATAAAATTCATTTTAGCATGCATGAAAGTATAAGCAGGAGACCTAATACTAAAGTGTTTCTACATTGAGAATCAACTTCAACTGTGCAAATTAAACTGGAATAAAGCAGTTCCAAGCTGATGTAAATGTGTCCAAGTGGGTATTTGTACGAAGTGGTGTAAGCAAATACAGCTCCACTTGTTTGACATCTAGAATGGGGTTCATCGATGGATTTAATGCTGAGGAACAAATACTATGGTACACAGGACTCCTGCCATTTTAAGGAAGATATATAAATTAATTCATGTGAATTTTATTCCAAAATTGCTTCTCCACTAAGTAAAATTATTGTCTAGATGACTAGCTCAGTTTTTACATTTACATTAAAGGCATAAAAAGTTTTAGTGAGATGAGACTCATCCCTGGTTTACTGAAGACCTCATTGTGCCCAGGTTTAACGCGGTGATCTGAGAGCCTCCTCTTGTTACTAACACGATCATATTAGCTCTATCTGGATCTGATCCATATTGAAGAGAGGGACCTGTGGTGAGGTGGGACAGAAGCATACTAACACTATGGCCACAGCCAGGCCAAGGGGGACATCAGCCATGCAGGGGCTTCATGAAGGGTGTCACAACCTAGGGGGCATACAGGCAGGGTGATGGGTAAGGGCATGCTAGCAGCTGATGCTGCCCAGACACAGGGCCTGCAGGTCCCTGGTGGCAACTTGGAGGAGTTCGAAAGGCAGGAAGAAGCACCACAGAAGGATGGTCTGGGAGAGGGAGGAGAAGGAGGCTCCCAAATTTTCTTGTGGCAGCTCTGCCTGCACTTCTTCCATGCCAACAAGCATTGCATATGGCACAGGAAGAGGCATATAAGTTGCATTCCTTACGAGCTGAGAGCAAATTATTAGCTGCAGCATGTGAGGGATTTTTTTCAGAAACTACTTCAGAAAAGTTTAGTGTAGAGTCAAGAGCTCAGGGATCTAGTCTCAAGGGGAATTCTCTGGTGGCAGACCTGATCCCAGCTGCGATCTCAAGCCAGATGGCCCTTTTTTTCATGCCACCACAGCTGTTCATATCACCATGGGACAGTTTACATGGGGACACTGATGCCACTGAAATATAACGTGCTCTGTATTATTTTGCTGTGTGGTTTGCTGCCTTATGTGGCTCTGCTGCCAGATGTCCATGGTGGGAGAAGATCGTATGTGCTGACTAGCCCTTCTCCTCTGAGTGGGGTGAGCTGGGCTGTAGTCACAACACCTCCAGCTGTCAGTGATGTCACTGCTGAGACAAATCGATCCTGAAGGAGACCTTGCTCTTTTAGAGGAAGGCAGGGAGCCATTGCACATTACATGTTGGCATGATAGATAGTAGTTATTTGAACTAGAGAGGGCAAAATACCTCAGGCCTGTTGCCCAGGCTTTATCAGTTTATTTAGGTATGGCTGACAGCTTGCTGTCCCCATCTCTGGGCCTCACCCAGGACATGCAAGGTGCCTCTGAGTCAGCTACTGCATCACCTCAATTTACATCATGGTTATGGTCTGGGGTATAATAGGGCTGATTCATGTTGATTCATTGGCAGATCAAATGTCTATACAGCCTGTGCTAGACAGAAATCTGGGACATTATTTTTCTCCTTTCATCCTATCTAAGGTATTCCTACTCTTCACCACTCTTTGCCCTTAGCCAAGCTTGACTACGGGGAGAGTCACTGTTCTGCAGTGAATTGCTAGAAATTCTTCCCTCTCCCACCCTTCACCATTTCAAGGAACTTTCTTCAGTCTTCAGCTGCAGAAGCACAGTGTCAGATAGGTCCTGGCTGTGCTGCCAATCTGTGCATGTCTGCAGGGGGCTGCCCCGTCAGTTCTTGATGGCCCATCGAGGCAAGTATTTGGCAAATTTATTTCTTTTGCTTTTCTTTTCCCCTCACTCAACTGGCTCCAAATCTGTTCTTGTCCCTTTTAACCTCATGCAGAACTGAAGAACATTATGACACAACAACATTAAAAGTATTGCAAAATGTTCCTGTATTTTTTGCACAGCAGCTGTGGACAAAGCTCACAAAATACTGTGTTATTATGAACTTCAGGGAAACATACTGCCTATTGTACACAGGCTGCTTCCTTGCTACTGTGAAAGCTCCTCCTGTGTTCTCTACAGGGCACAGACACACTGAGCAGTTCTCTGCCTCACCCCACCACTTTCCTCCTTCACCCTATGCTCAGCCTTTCATTCCCATCCCTGCTTCATCCTGCTGGCTCTGTCCCTTCAGCTGTGTGCCAGGAAGTGGATTGAACCCTATCACTGAAATTATCAGAGCTGAAGGAACTCTGTTTCTGAGGGTTATTGATAGTTCTGATGGCTGCAGCAGTGTAGTCAGCAGCACAGCCCCATTGTCCAGTTATCAGGCAGTGCCTGGCAGAGAAAATGGCTCTGGCTGGACAGGAATCTCTCTTTTGGCTTTGCCTTGCAACAAGACTAAGTTTTGTGGAACTGCTCCTGCCTGACAGGGGCCTGTCAAAGGAACTTCAGTGTAACAAGAGTGGGAGATCCAGAGGATCTGCTCAGTGAGGCCTTGAAGAGGTGGTGGGGCAGGGTGAGAAGAATGGGAAGGAAGGTGGAAATGAGGGTATGAAAACTAAGTGCATCCAGACAAGACTGGGGATGGTGTCAGAATGGAAATAGGGTTAGAGGAGGCTTTACTGGGGAGGGAAAAAGCTGAGCATCAGATCAAGCAGAGGGGTGTCGTAGGGGAATGTCATCTTTTACTAGACAGGTATAGCTAGAAAAAGCTCTGACACACTTCCAAGCACACTGACTTTTCAGTGACATGGAGATGAATTTATGTGCCTTAAAATCTGTCTGGTTTCTGCCCCTTTAATTTAATAAAAAATAAGACCTGTCCTTACAAATATTGCCTTGGTCATGTTCTCAGGCCATCACAGCTCCAAAAGCCACAAGAATACAGCCAGAAGCAGAAAGAATGATGTGTGGGGAACTGGCAGTTGGTGGAAAAATTCAAAGGCAATTCTTCTTGCCAGCTTTCCCAAGGATGTGTTAAAAACAGGCCTCTAACTTCCTTAAGCAGTCTCTGCCCAGCAGAGGATTTTACATTCTCTAGTCTCCCTAGAGTTCAAACACATTTAGCATCTAAAAATGCTCACCTCTCTGTTCTATAGGTGAGTCCCTCTTGGCTTTCACCAAAACTAAGAGCTGCCCAAATAGTAGATATGATGAGGAACAGTCCTTTTCTGTTATCTTGCTGCACCTTTTCCCCTGACCTTTACTGCCTCAAGCTAAATACATCCACCGTCTGTGCCAGAGCTCTGTCCTTAGGTTTGCCATGGCACAGACACTGAGTGGAGGAAGTCCCCTGGCCTATGGTAACATAACAGGCTTTGTGTTTCTGGGTTAGTGAAGGGTGAGCAATGGTATACAGTTTCAGGGAGGATCACTGGTTTGCAGTCTCTCCAGGAAATTGTAATGTTCACTTAGACACTATCCTTAGTCTGAATATGTTAAGCCCACTGGTGAAAGGATAACCACAATTTAAGTTAATTGTACAGTTACTGAAAACAATAAGAGCTCTCTTTGTAGTCAGTCCTCCCACTCATGGCATCAGCTAGTTTTGTATCCCCGCTATCTCACACCACAAACCAGTGGGGAGAAAACAGTAATTCTTGACTGTCTCTTTTTTTTTAAGTGGAGGAGGCAACATTTTTGCATTCTGTGCAAAAGCTTTATTCATCAGCAACCTTACATTTAACTGCAATTTTCAAGTGTCTTGCGAAAGATTATCACACATATCCTGAGAAATATCAGCAGTGGAACTGTCACTTTATTGTGAAGAAAGAAAAGAAGACAAAAAGAAGTGAAATTGAGGGAATTGGTGTCAGGACTTTCTAGTTTTAGGCTTAGTTTGTTAGAAACTGTTAAATGGGGAGGTGAGCTGTTTTCAAAAGGCTTTTTGATAAAATGCAATCCAATGGTAATGCTTCCATACTTTTCTCTCCCATTTACACCACGGGGCTGTGGAATAAGTAATGAGACAGCATTCTGTCTCAACAGTCCTTAGATCCAGAGAAAGCGAGAGAAAGAGAAGTAGGCTGTTTGCCTCTGAAGTGCTAACAGTTGACTCCAAAGGATCCTTGAGCTTGTCATTGACAGGAGAATGTTCTTCTTCAAGTGTTAGAACACTGTTTTGGACTTTATGGACTTGGGCTCCAATGCTGGCAAGAGTTAGATATTGCTGTGCAGAGAACTTTTCCTTGGGCATTCAGAAGGAATTTTCAATAGCTCTGCATGTTTACTCCCCAAAGCAGGAGTTTCTATGTACATTCTGTGGACAAATGCTGGTGAAAGCAAATGCCAAACCACGGCACCACATTAAGGCCAGAAAAACTGCTTAAAAAACCAGATTGTTCCCCTTCCCTTTTCTCAGTCAGTCATCCCAATTATTACAGAAACCTTCTTGCAATTGCAGCATAAGCATTTGTATGACTTTGTGGGAAACTATATTGCAAAAATTGCATATTTTTTTCCCAGGGGCTGTTTTTCATCTGGATCAGTTCCTTGATCTGGTTAACCATGCAGCCACACAAATATTTATGATGGCACAGTTCAACAGATGATCTGGGAGAAACTGTGGGTGTGGGAGAAAGTGGGGACTGCTTTATTGGTAATCATGTTCACTTAAAAGAATACCAAACTGTAGCTTAAAGAAGAAAGGAATAGCAGTGGGATGACACATCTGAGAAGGGAG
Source organism: Oriolus oriolus (assembly GCA_013400235.1). Classification (NCBI taxonomy): domain Eukaryota; kingdom Metazoa; phylum Chordata; class Aves; order Passeriformes; family Corvidae; genus Oriolus; species Oriolus oriolus. The sequence goes on along the minus strand of VXBT01005643.1, from coordinate 622,920 downwards.
TTGAGGCATGTGCATTATTGTCCTGAAATGAAAACACAGCTTCAGATATCAAATGGTGCTGTTACAGGGGGTGAATATCAGCTGACACAGCCATTTCCAAATGTTGCAGTCGGCAGGCAGGGAGATTTTTCAGTATTCCGGTCTGTCTGAAACTTCACTTTGAGGGAGCTGGGAAGCAGAAGATGCAGATGGTGGATCCAAACAGCTGCAAAAGCAGTGATCTGCATGTAGATGACCCTGTGCCTCCATGTGATCCACAAGATCTGAAGTGAGATGCTACGTGAGATTTTTTTTGATGAATATGCTGGTGTCTCTGTATGTTTGTGCGTGTGAACAGATGGGTTCTTGCATGGTGTTCTTCTCTTGAAGGTGCTTGTTGTGGGTTTCTTTTGAACTGGTTTGTCACCAGAAGGAGAGCATTGCACACATTTATTTACTGCTATTTTCTTAAGAAGCTGTGCTACTTGCAGTACTCTTCTGGGCCCTGCATGCTACAATGGCACAATAGCCTGCCTGAGTCCTCACAGAAAGATGACGTGGCTCCTTGTTCCATGTTGCTGGTGCTCATCCTGACTTTTGTCACTTGGCACTTGGGCTTGTGTGGCCAAGGGAAAAGGCCCTCTCTGTATCTCACACCCACCAAAACTGACTTTGCTGGGCCTTTGATGGCCTCTGACATTTGCTTAAATATTTCTGAGTTTTATGCCAAGGTATCCTAGTTCCAGTGCATTCACATTGAGAGGAGAGAAATTGAATAAATGTTGTTTCCTGCTTCCTGAGGCTTTACTGCATTTTATAAAACCCTTCAGAGACAATTTCCAGTCCAGAAGGGAGCTAACAACATGCTTCACCATTATTAAGCTAAAGCAGTTGCCAAGTCTATTCAGAGCCTTACAGCTACATGTGTGCTGAAATGCCTTTCTGGACAGAGGTCCAAAATGCTGGGCTATGTCAATGCTGCAGTTTCAACCCCCAGTTTGTATCTGTTCTTTCTCTATAGGGCCCAAGGTATAACTTAGACACATCCAAGCTAATTTTGAACCATGTTAACTCGGTTGCCTATGGCAGTCTAGTTGAGGGAGCAAGGAGTTAATAAAAAATGTCCTGTCAAAAAATCAAGGTAGATTAGGCTGCACTGAGCTCCATGGTGCTGCAGGTTTATGGCGGTCCCTGGTCCAAAAGATAAAAGTTTGGCTCTTTTCACATGGTACAGTATTTTGGAGGCTGTCATACCTTCACATTGTGATAGAATATTCTCGAAAACTACTGAGATAAGTATTCCCTGTTTACACCTGCCTTTTAAGAGATTCTCTAGCCCACTATTGCATCTAGTCTCATAGTTGTACACAGGGTAAGAGAAGGGGTTTCTGCTCTGTAGTCATTGTTGTGGGAGGATGGACTATGCTCAGGTACTTTGATTCCAGACTAAATGCCAAGTCTGATTTAGCCTGGCATGTCTTGTGTTAGTGTTTCCAGGGACACATGAACCAGTTCCTTTCAGAAATGTTTTTTAATGAATGAAGTTCTGAATATCCAAGTGACACTTCATTATTCACTGCTACTTTATTTCAGTAGATGTTGTTTCAGTCAGTATCTCTCTAGCTTTTAAGTGAATAATGTCATTACACCTTCACTTCTTCAGAGGCTCTCAGGATCAAAGATGTCAACTACGCTGTGATCTTCATTAAAAGGGAAAGACAAGAGGGAGAGGGCTGGCTCATGCAGTGAAAAGATCTTTTAAAAATCTTTGTCTCCTCAGACCATAATAATGGAACAATGACTCTCACTGGGTAATGGATGCAGGGTAAGAAGCAGAACAGTGCTGAAATCAGACCATTCGGTAGTCTTCTTCTTTTATGGAAGGGCAAGGTGCTTTCCAGATCATTACAAATGCTTTGTTGCCTCCATATTTAACTACATTGTAGGAAACCTGATGGGAAGAATGACCTCGGGAGTAGGTTTACAGTTCCAGCTGCTGCAAATTTAAGGGCAGGATTGTTGGCTTATACAGCTACGAGTGAAAAAGAAGCAAAAATGTCTTAATCAATTCCAGGACCAGAAATATGGGCAACTTTTTAAGCACGAATTTTGCATCTCTGCATAACTATATCAGGGCCCTGAGGGCACCCCCATTTCTCACTATGCTCGCCCAGGCCTCTGGGGCTCCCCTGCCCATGCCTACAGCCCAGGATCCCATGTCAGCCCCCTGGGGCTGTCGGTCCCCGCCCCAGTGATGCTTCAGCAGAGCCATGCTCCAGCTGCCCACAGCCCTGCTCAGCTGTGAGTGCCCCAGCTGTGATGGGCCCACCACAGGCCATGTCCCCATCCCCACAGAGTTGCCCACTGCCTGGGGCTGGGACTGTCTTGGGTTCCCCAGTGCCTCTCCAGCAGCTTTGTTTTGCCATCTCTCACAGGAAGACCCCAGCCCTTGCAGGGCCCTGACAGTCAGGTTGCTTTTGCTGAAATTCAACCAGCACCTTTCTGAGGGATTTTTTCCTGGTGCTTTCTCAGGTATGTGAATACATCTGAGCTGACTAAAAATATTCTTATCTATTATTCAATAATCTCTTCATCTTTCACCTTGCTGCTGGGTTGCTTTGTAAAACTTTAACAATAAGCTCATTTGATTGAAGTGGAGATAAGGAGTCAGCTCATATATGCAGATTTTTGCTGGGGAACGATTTGTGAAACCCATGTGTATTTGGCCTGTCTGTTTGTTTCAAGACCTATGGACACTACCATAGGTAGTGCCCTAAGAAGTAGGTGCTTGTGTGTTTCCGCAGACATTTCAAACATGTAACATAGGACAAACATGTTCTTTAACCTTTATTTAAAAATATCTATTACAAAAGCACTGAACTGGACTCTAATACCCAGCAAATGAGCTATTCACCAATATGAAGCAATGCTCTAAACAGAATATTTCCATCAGTGTATTTTTTTTTGAAAGATTCTTTTTCATCACAATATTTGGTGAATGTTGCCTTAAAGAGTTTATGACAGCCACATGTTTGAGGCTGAAAGAAGGGGAGGAAGGGAGGGTTACTAATGTGAGAAGATATTGCAGACTGCAACAATACCCTGTCCGTCTTATCCTGTGTTGGCTATTATGACACGGTTCTGGTTTTGGAAAGATGTGGTTTCCTTTTTTGTTCCTGAAAAAAAAAGAAAAGGAATTCATTTTTCAACATCATTGTGAGAAGAAACTGTCCTTGCCCAGCCTGCAAAACGTGTGCATGTACTATGCACAGGTGGTGTGAGAATGTCTGTTTCATGAAGATACGTGTTCAGGAGTGATAAGGGAAGCCTATCTCTAACCCAGGCCATGGCAGTGTGTGTGCTCTGAAACACTTGTCCTACCTGCCTCAGAAAACTTCACTGCAAAGTATCTAAGGGGTTGCCCCAGTACAGATTGGTGGATATCTGTCACCCTCTGCTGCTTTTGCCACCAGTGTGATAGGTGTCATAGCAGTGGCTTTTCCATGCTTGCTGAAGAATCTCTTTCACTTGAGATACCCCTCCAAGTTTCCAGCGTAAGCAGTACTGAAAAATAAACTAACTATTTTCTCGGGACTTCCAGGAATCATGGTCCCAAAGGAAGGGAGGGTTAAAAGCATTTTTAAAAAAAGACTTGTTAATTAAAAATTAATTAAAAATATCTTATTAAGCCTCTTTGGCCTTAACTACACTGAGAAAATACACTGATCTAGCACATAACTTGCATAACCACAGTTGTGTTTAATACTGTTGGAGCATGTCACAAATTTCTGCCCTTGCTCATTCCAAGGACAAAATGATATTTAACATTGGAATAGTCAGAAAACATTTTACCTCATACATTTTAACACTGCATTTTCCCTGTATAGTGTTGAGCTTAGTTATTCTAATTTTATCTTCAGTAATGTGTTTCTAATTTTGTTGTTGTGGCTGTTGTTCCCTCAGGGTATTTGGAAATGAGATTCAGCATTTTAAAAAATGTGTAGATATAACAGAGTTCTAATAATGAAATAATTGAAAAGAGTATTTCTAACTATAAATCCTGAATACCTTATCATTAATACATGAAAAGTTGCTGCTGTTTGTTGGGTACTGAGTTTTCCATTCCTGGTGCATTTAACCACTTGTCCTGGGGATATTCTGTGCGCATCTGGAAATCTCCATTCAGAAGGGCCAGTTGACATGTTTTCCACCAAAGTATGTGTCAGATGTGGTAGAACCCACAGGAAACCTTTCAAAACAAGAGGGCTGTGTGGCCAGTGCAGTGTTATGACATTGTGACCAAGAGGCTGGTTTAATTTGGAAGCAATAGCAGACATTTCCTCTGAGAGAGAAATGAGTGCAATTTTTCTTTCACTTATCCAGAAAAGTTGGCTTACTCCAGATCTGGAAGGAGGCATGTATGGCTAGGCAGGATTCAAGGACTTTCCAACAGTGGCTCTTCTTCACCTGTGTGCAAAGGTGGTACATATCTTGCTATATGTGCAATCTCAGGAGTTGGGTTTTTCTTCTGCGGAAACTCTTCTCCATGTTTCCTTGTGGACAGCAGATTGTCTGCTCTACCCTATGTCTCCCCAGCATTTTTATCTGAACCATTGAGGGCATCTGGAGGTAAAAGGAAAGCCCCAGACTTGGAAATGGCCAGTTCTCACTTTCCCTAATGGCCATAGCATCAGCAAAGAAGAATCAGCAAAGGTGTCAGTGGGGCCTACACTTGCAGATGTCTTGATTTACATATCTGTAGATTACTCAGATAGGATAATGTGTTTTAAAAAGGATTATCTTGCTGGGTCTTGTCTTCCAAATATCAGCCCAGAGCAAGTTTTTACAGCTGATATACAATGGCCTGATAGAAATATTTATGGCAGAAATTCTGCCAGCTCTTTAATGCCAGCAACACCTTGGCTATGTAGTCACTGGAAGACTTTGTTGTCAAAATGAGTCTTTCTTTCACAAATGACAATATGTTTGGGGAATATTGCTTGGTGCTTCTAAAAGTAGAGGCTCCATGCTGGTTGGTGGTTAGCCAAGCCCACAGGTCCTGGGTGCCAATGTCCCCAGGCAGCTCTGCCAGGAACAATAAGGGTGGGTGCTCATGCAGCACTTTCCATCTTCAGGTGGGTTCACAGAGGGTGTGGGTCCCGCTCCTCACCAGCTGCACTCACTGTTGGCTCTAGAGCTGCAGTGGCAGCTCTTCTGTGGCTCGAGGCAGGAATGGTCCTGGTGGTACGTGGGGCACAGGCTGCCTGTTACTCTGCACATTGCTCGGAGAAAAAGCAGCATGTGCCCTAAGCCAGGACATGTTGCACATCCCAGCTCAGGCACTCACTGCTTGCCATGGCTGGCTACCACATCATGCCTGCCTGGAGACAGGACTTCTCTATCAGACTAAACAGACAACATCTTTATTAAGATATTTTTCATGGAAACACACCTATGAAGCATAAGGCTTCCTAAGTTCTTTTGACTACCCTGTGTGTGACTGTGGGGGATTTTCTTCCTCTTTTTGATCCTGATTTAATTTCCCAGACTTGGAGCATTCCTGGTAAAGAATATCAAATATGTAAAATTATATCATGTCTCTAGATGGGTGTTACTGAATACCATTTGGTGTCCTCATGGAAAAAATGTTGACATTTTTTTTGCTTGTTGACATGGCAAGCTTATGACAGGGGGCTCTGCCTTTGTGGAACTGCTGGATAACCTTTCTGTGGACATGCCCTTGGGAGATACTCAGAAACAATGGTCTCACATGTTGGTATGGACAGAAGCTATTTAGAATTTGGATAAAAAGGAAAATGTATTTGCTGAGCCATTCTTGGTAACACAACAGCTTGTACAGTAATGTATTTTTTATCATTGGCCTGATTTAGCAGCAGGTTATGTTCAGCACATAATATATAAAAACCCATGAAAAATAATATTGTGATCTAAGGTCACTGAGCTGTAGCTTACATGGTACACTGCCTGCTTTCAGTTAGGCTCAATTCAATGTAAATTAGTGCCAGTTGTGTTTCATTAGCGCACCAAAAAGAGGGATGTGTTTTTGTTTTCCAGAAAGTTGCTGAATCACATCACTGTGCAGAGTATATTCCTCAAATGGCCTTTCTCTAATGATGGGAAAAAAAAATAGGCAAAAAAGAAAGCAGCAGCAAACCTGTATTAAAAGTCAAATGATGAACAGTATTATGTAGGTTACATGAGGAAAAGTTATAGTATCCTTTTCTTTTATTTTATTATATTTCTCATGCTGCTTTGCCTTGGAATTGAAGGGCATAGAGCGTTCCTTTTCTTTTACTGCTGCATGGCTTGTGCTTAACTATTTATGTTGCAGTGCTATGACCTGCTCTTGCTCCCCAGGAGACACACACTAAAGTATTATTAGACCTAATTGCGTAAGGGAGAAAGCTCTTAGTATAATTTTTTGTGTATAAATATTGCATAGTTATACCCAACCTTAGACTTTTACCAAAATGTAAGTTATCTGACGCACACTCTGGTGGTCAGTCTTTCTACAAGAAGAACTCACAGGTGCAATATGGTAAATAATGCATGTGTGTTTGCCTGTGTTGTGCGCTGGTTTTTATTTCTGATTGTTATTTTTAATTTAAGAACACACATACTGCTCAGTCAAGCTCTGAACAGGTGTTTTTTAGTTGCTAGTCCTTTGGTCTCTAAGACAGAAACTGTCAACTAACAACACCCAGTTTCTGTTAAACTTTCTTTTTGGTCAAAGCTCCCTATCTGTTTCAAAAAGAAAAAGAATAAGAAAAAAATATTATCCTCTGTTTTGTTGGACTATAATAAACATTGTAAGGCAGAGGCTCTTGGTACAGATTTATGTCATGCTCAGCAAACACAAATCTGTCTAGGATGGGCCTTCTGGGCTTTATAGACATACAAATAACTATCAGCTTTCTGGACCTTCAATACAGGTATACATGGGTTAAAGACTTAGAAATTTTTGTGTATGCACATGTGAATTCAAATACATATAATGTTCAGTTCAGTCACACAGCCTCTTCTGACAATAACTATGAAATTTCTGTATATTCTGTCTTTTGAATTGGCTCTGCTTAATGCTGCTTCTCTTATGTTGTCTGTGACATGCTTAGCCCTTTTTTAGTTATTCTTTTTGTTCAAAAGGAAATGCCAGGCTTTTCTGACTGCATCTTTCCTTTTTGTCTAGGCAGTGCTTTATTACTTCGGCTGTAGGTGTTGGAAGATGAAATTCTGCTCAACTTCCAGGCAAGCAAATCTTCATCCTGCAATGTGCAGAGGAGCGGCTGAAGTTCTGGGACACCCCAGTGACTGGGGGAAACACTGAGAAATTCCTGACTCCCTGTAGGGCACAAAGTGTGAACACGAAGAAGAGGGACGGAGGAAGATGGTAGGTGTGGACCTGCAGCTCTCTTGCCTGTGCCCTGAGAGGCACATCTAGTGTTGCTCTCCCTGTTTGCAGGGCAGCTGCTCTGGCCCTTGTCTAGGGCTCTGCTCCCTAAGACATCTTCCCCCTCTACCTTTCTCTCTCCTTTCTCTCTGAGTCATCACTTAAGGTTGAAAACTCCTCTTCCTTTCCTCAGGAAAAGAAGGTGGCCTGCTCCCTCTATAGGCTTCCCTGGTTGTTGCTTTCATGAACCAGCCATCTAGGGGATCAGAGCTCCATGCAGGCTTTGAATACTGTCAAAAACGCTGAAGTGAGATGTATTTTGCATTTCTTTTAAATTTAGACATGGTTTTTGTGTGTGTACATGTGTGCGGATATGCATTTGTGTGTGTGTGCATGTGCATGTGTCTATACATATGCCCGCACATGTTCTCTAACACCTATGTATATAGCTGCTTTTCCTGCAGAAGTCATGTATGACACATGTAGGAGCTGTTTAGTTTTAGTCTTTTTTTAGAATAAGTGCATGCTTCTTTTGTGTGAACTTGCTGTTTGTTAATGGTTTATGACAACAACCTCCTGACTGCATCCTACCCTTGTTAATGGAAGAGATACCGTCTGAGACAGCAGTTCCATGAACTCAGGCATGCTTCATCCCCACTGCCCTCTATTCCACCTGCTTTTGCCTCCTCTCTGTCCCAGGACCCTGCCTCCTCAGTTGCACCAGCACTGTGGTTTATGGCATTGTTCTGGTAGGAAAAGCAACCTGTATTAAGAACAACTCTGTAAATAAAAAAGCCTATCTGTAATTTGGATCAGCTCAGTGACCTGATTTACAGCACAAACTCAAAAACAGTTGCAGAGAAGCATGAGTGTGAAGAAGTAGCTGGAGGCAAGGCAGGGATGGGAGACAGACGTTCCCAAGCTGTCCTTGCAGCTGAAGTCCCCCTTTTGTGTAACTGCAGCTGCCAGCCTACCTTTGCTCTGGCACAGATATCAAAGGGAATTCCCCTGCACTGCCTGAAGTAACACTTTAGGGAAAAACTGACACATTGGTGAGTTATATATTAACCATTATAGAGAGTGGCAGAGTAACAAGGCAGTGAGTTACTGATAAAAAAAACCAGCAACATTTCCATTATGCAGAGCACGGGTAATAGCTCCTAGGAAAAAACTGCCCAGCTCTTTCCACTAAATTACACTGTTTTCAATTCTTCCATACTTTCCGAAATGTGAATACATTGTTCAGATGTTTTCAATGCTAAATAAATGCCTCTGGCTGTTTCTTGTGGGTGGCTGAGGGGAGAAGGCAGGAAATGTTTTAGCTAAAATGATGCAGCTATTTCCAAGGAAGTGTCAGAAGAGCAGCATACAAGATTTCAGGAGTTACACAAAAAATGATCATAGCAGTCATTCAGCAGTGTGCTCAGTTTTCCTTCCCAAGGTCTGACCTTGCTTTGTGCTCAGCATTATCAGAGATTTGCTGTGATGAAGTTTATGTACTTAGGTCTCTCAGGACACAAATTAATTACTTTAACTTAAGTTTAAAAGCAGAACCTTGCCAGAGATGACAAATACAAGTATTATATATCACCAGTTAAATGACTAATGTTTTATTTGTCTTTGAAGTTTCTGGTGAAAGCTGAAGCATAACAGTGAAAGAAAAAATAATTTAAGTTACATAACACCTCACATATGGAATTGATAATGCTCTGTTTTTGTACATTGCTCTTCAGTGGTTATATACATATATATATAATGAAGATGATTCCATTTGGTGTCCAATATGTGCTGTGCATTTATCCAGGAGATTCAGGAGATTTAAACTTTTTCACTGAAGATGAGATATTTTTATATAAGATCCTTCTTTTGTTCAGTATATTCCACTGCTTAATGAAAAGGGCCCTGTCCATGTTTCAAGTCAATTGTTTGGTTTTCAAGAGACATTTTTTGACCTTCAAAACCACAAAAATGATCCTCGCTTTAGACCAAAATACCATTTTTTTGAATTGAAAAAAAAACCCAAACCAATCCCCCTTTTTTTTCTCCCTCAAAATACTTCTTATTTCAGTAGTGATATATTTCCTTAAAGTAGTATGTTTGGAACTGAATTGCATGGAATTTATGTAGCCAAGGCTTTAAGCACTCTTACATAATGAATAATATAACCAAAATCCCTGAGGTCTTTTTATCAGGAACTCAGCTAGACAGGCACTTGAGAGACCCTTTTTCTACTCCCAATACTATGGGAAGCATACTCTGCACTTGACAAGGTGAAATAAAAAGGCATTCAGATAACAAAAGGCTGGTAATAAACACTAACGCATACAGGGGAGTCGAGGGTAGGCCATGTTCAGGGCAGGATACTGCTCAAATGTGTTTGGGAAGGGAAGTACTGACAGGGATTTCTTTTCCACCCCTTAGAGCTGCTGACCACTTCAGGTGGGTCAGGGTTGCTCTGGGATGTGGAGGCTGCATCTCCTTTCATCCCACCCTGACCTCTTCAGGAAAACAGAGGCACGAGTAAGGGAGAATAATGATTTTGCTTAAATAGCTGGTGCTGGCTGCCAAGAAGGCAACCTGTGACAGAGGAGAAGACTGGTGAAAGGCAAAAAGGGGTAACCAGGATTAGGTCAAAAATAAGGCTAAGCAAAAGCAGAGAGAGAAATATGTAGGCAAAGACAGCCCAGGGATGAGTGATGCAGAGTTTCTATGGGATGGATAAAATCCAGGATAGAAGTGTTCTTAGGAATACTGTGATTGTTGGTTGGATGCAAGGGTGCTGTATGTATACTGATCATCTTTAAGCTGGTGCCAGAGGTCTGTCACATACACCAATTTGGAATTGCTGCCAGTTTTCTGAGTACAATGTGTCCAGATGATTATTGCAAGTCTGCAGTAAGAAGCGTGGAAGTTACACTTGTATTTGATATTCAGACTCCAAGAAAAGGGGAAAGAAATGTAGGTCTTTTATGTGACAAATTTGACCAGTCTCATAGGAAAAAAAAAACCCCTTTGTACTTGCCCATAAATTAAACACCTGTTATGATGAAAACACATCATCAATTTCCACTTGTTGGAAATGTTTTGCACACAGGCTTTGGCAACATCATTTCTCCTCAGAGGAAGAAGACTGTAAGACAACCCAGCATTACCAGATGGTTATGCCATCATACTACTGTATTGCACTACCAGGGTGTTGCAAAGAATGCCTTACATTTTGGAGCTACCCAAACCTAACAAGGCTTGGGAGTGGCATATTCGTTACTGTATGCATGACCTCATCTTCAAAGGAAGATTAGAATTAGCAAACTTAATATGATGGAAAGTTGGGACGAGTTGGCTTAAATTTCGTGTCAGCAACAATAGGGTTCAGCTAAAAAATAAAATCCCCTATTGTCGTCCTCTTTGCCAGTTCTATATGTAAGTGTTCCTTTTTATTTCAGCAGAGGCAATTGCCACAGAAATCAGGATGAACAAATTTCTTATGTATGTGCCAAAGCAACATCAGAAAGTGGTGTTCAGAGCAGTTGTTATGGCTATTTTGGCTGCTCAATGGGGCCATGAAGGTCATGCTTTGGTCTGGAGGCAGGCACCTGTGTCTGCAGAGCAGAGGAGGGACCTGCCAGTAGCTGCCAGCAGGCAGCTCTGGTGTCAGACTTATGCAAAGCATGGCTAAAACAATGCCACTTCTGAATACAAAATTCCCCTATTTCTTTCTTGCTTTAGCGAGAAGAGCTCTGCAGATGTGGGGACAGGGACAAAAGTAGCCAGTATTTCCTCTCTTTCTACATGCTAGTCAGCCCTGTTCATGGGGCACTGGCTCATCCCTCTGGCTTCTGAACTAAGAAAAGAAGATGCTCCTCTTCCAAGTAACTAATGAATCATCCCTTTTAGTACATAGCATGCATGACTGCATTGTTAAAAGCAGTCTTAATCACTCACTGAGAAAAATGTTATTGATCATTTCTCCCTTTTAGTTGTTAAGTGGAAGCCTTGGGAGTTGTGACTCACAGCCTGTGTGCTGTGGCAAGCCCAGAAAGACTTTAGTAGATTTTTAGCTCATTACAGGAGCTCTCTGCATCTTATTCTTCACATCTTCCTAGTATAGCTATAATTTGGAAAAATTATAGAATTCTTAGTTTTATACTATTCTAGAAATCCTTGTTGTGCAGAGCGATTTGACCTGAACTTTACACCAAAATTCAAAGAAGGACTTTTGGTAGGCAACTCACTTGTAGCAGGGGATAGGGCAGAACAGCTCCCAGGCTGGAGGAAGCCCACCCCTCATTCTGCCTTTAGCTCTGTGGTGGTGTTGGACATGCCGTGCATACAGCAGTTCACCCTGGTTTATGAGCATAGGACTATGTGTCAACAGAACAGTGAAATAAGGAAAAAAAAGTAGTAAGAGCAAATTTGAAGGTTCTTGGTAGCTTCCTGGAAAGAGAATGATTGGGTCTGAGGTAAGAAATAAATTCTGTTGTTTACTTGGAATGGCCAAAGGCAGAGAAAAGTGAATAGGTGGACGTACTTGTGTATTAATGTATAAAAAATACTAGACTGAAAGATTATTATTAATACCAAATGGTCAAGTTTTCAACTGGTGCAGGATACCATAGTTAAGACAGTCTACACCCTCTTAAATCAGTCTTTCTATGTTTTCACATCTATTATATGAGTATAACGTGGCTGTATTCTATTATTACATCCAACTCATTCAATTGAATCAGTGACTTGTTCATTTCTCCACAAATGCAAAAGAAGCTACAGGGCCTCCATGGAGCAGAGGGAGGAGGAATAAGACATGTAGGGACAGTTCTGGTAGTGAGTGATTGAAGCATGTTTGTTGTTATCAATTTTTTCTGTTATTTCCCCTAAATAATCTTTCTCATTCATTCTGAACAGAGAGCTTCTCCACGTGCCCCTCCATGACATATTGCTGATCAGCAGGTCCTCTACTGTCCCATCACAGCCTTCCTTAGCTTCTGGAAAATGAAACCAACCTCTGCTGTGAGCAGACACTTAGAAGGCACTGGTAAGAGGGGTAAAAAGGCACTCAACTAGTGATTGATTGTGTAATGATACTAAAAACACATGCATTGCAAGACTTCATCATGTTTGACTGTAGCTGGGAGCAAAGGTGATGTAAAATAATGTATGATAATAGTTTTCTTTCAGCATCTTTGTCTAGCACTGGATAAATAGCTTTTCGTTTCTTGAGCTGTCATTGTTGGGAAAAGTATTGCCATCAGCTGTCTTAGAAATATCCTTTGATATATGGCAAGGAAATGGGATTTATTTTGAGACAGAATCTTGCCCCCCTGGTGTATTTCTTGATGAATGTGGTGACTTGATGGAAGCATGCTGCCATGGGGGAACAGCCCTTGGGATCTGTCCCTGTGTCAGCTCAGTTCTCAGAGAATGACACAAACAGTCGTGGAGGAAGCAGATGTTCCCAGCGGTACCACAGAGAAAGAACAGACAAGAAGACATTTGAGAAGAAGAGCATGCAAAAGACCCTAGCAAAACTGCATTTGGTATGTTCAAGGGGGGATTCAGTGAAAGCAGAGCTTTAGAGTGAACCTTGCTGGGGGATTGCTCTGGAGAAAAGCCGAGAAGCTCCAGAGGCCTCCTCAGCCACCACAGACTGTTGGTGGGGGTTCAGGTTTTGTGTGATGACCCCACAGATGCAGAGGAGTGTAACTTGTAGAGCTGAAATCCCAGCCATCCTCTGGATGGGGTGTAAAGGGTCCTAAAAGATCAGTGATAAGCAAATAGTAACTGTATAAAATGCTAGTCTTTACATAGTTTTGTCTCATTAGGAAATAGCCTGGCCCTTGACAGCTGAAAGTGGACAGACCTGCTATAATCATCTGTAACAGTTTTTGCAATGCGGAGATAGTTATAGTAGCCAGCAAAACTTGTTCTTTGTGAGTAGCAGGCATTAGGAAACCAACATCTTTAATAAGAAACAGTAATTTGAACTTCTGACTGAGACTTCAATTTGAAGTCTCTTTAATACTCTTAAAACATATTTCAGTTTAACAACCTCAATCAGCATCAATTTTTGCTTGGATTTGAGTTCACCTTTTAATATCTGCTGTTTCTTACATTTATAAAAATAGTACTTAAACATCAAAGGAACCTTTAAAAAAATAAGTTTCTTGGATCTATTCAGTAAATTGCTTATTGCAATTAATTGCCCACCACTTCATAAAACCCCATTCTCTTTTGTGGCTCTTCCTTGCAAAGCCCTGGTGAGACTGAGATAACTCCATATCTAGTATCCCAATAGTTAAAGTATCAGATTGTGACCCTCAATGCATTTTTTTTCCTTCCTTTTCCCATGTATTTCTAAGTCTCAGGCCTCCTTGTGAAATTTCAGAGCCAGGCCATTGCACTGTGGGAGGATCCCCACTGGTTCCCACACTCAGTCACGTCTATGGTTATGGTCTCATACATCGCTCTGACAGGAACATCCACACGCTATCCACTTTTCCATGTCAACAGAGCCCCAAGCTGTGTTTCTACCTAGAAGGAACAGCAGTCCTTAATGAGAATCAAAAGTCAGGATGACCAAAAAAGCCCTGCTCAGTCATGAACCGTGTGTAGTGGGTTTTCTCCTTCCTTAGTGTAGACTGGAATATTGATTTCAAAACCTCACTGAGGTCAGGTCCCACTGTGTGCAAGACACCCAAGAGTCCAACGTTCAGTACTGGGAGATTTCTTTGAATGTCTTGAAATGAAACGCTGAATGCCTCTTCATTTCTTTTTCTGCCTTGGGCCAGGCACTAAAATGGATGTCCTGTACAAATTACTGTTGACATCATATTGCTGGGCAGCTGGGAAATGATGTAGCAGTAGATGATCCTTGCGTCCTTCCTAAAGACAAATGACATTTTTACCCCTATATTTTTGCAACTATCCTGCCAGAATCTGGGAATACACTACACAAGCTTAAAAAATTAAGATTTTTATACAAATCAGTATTGTCCGATTGCCTACCAAAAAAAGGGCTTTATTATTCACTATGGGAAATCTCTATATTTGATCAGAAATGTCTAATATGAATAAAATGCCCCAACTTCAAAGAGTACACTTGATTTTCCATTTCTTGATCATCCAAATCACCTGGCAAACTCATCAAGAGATTTTGGTGCAGAGATGGCCCATGCTAAAACCTTCTACAATATATAATACCCAGTTTTGGAGGAGCCATTTCAGTGCCAAGCTGGAAGTAAGGAGTGAATATTTATTTTTGGAGCAGATACATCACTATCCTTGCTCTTACCGTTACAGCTAACAATTATCTAAGAAAAGAGAGGTGTAGAGACCAGGCTGTGGTTACACAGCTTCGCAAATCAGGCTTCAGAGTACTTAACCATAGATCAGAAAAGTTACCAGAACAAATAGCAAAATTCCAGGTGTTGTGCAAATTTATTCTACCTAACAAAACATATTACCATTGTTTTAAAGCAGTAACTTCTGGCCAGCTTTATAATGGATTTGATGTGGGAGATTTTTGCCCGAAATCAACTTTCAGTCAAAAGAAAATATAAAACTGCCTTAACACTATAACCCACACTCTTCTTAGCTCAGATAATAGAGAAATTCAGTGGTGCATGTGTATTTGTTCCAGATTAAATTTGTATTGTTAGTTGACCCAGTAAAGCATCTAGCTGGCATTAATGGAAAAGAGCCTCAGCTGTTGGAAGGTTGATCCTTGATAACTGTGTAACCATGTGGCATTTCATTATGCCACAAGAAATGCATTTGTTACCTTTTCCTTCATTGATACCCAGTGCCTCTTTGCCCTAGGCTTTACTATATACATTTTTATTTTCCATTAATAAATTAGATCACTTGGGGTTTTTTTTTGCCTCAGTATTTTATGAAATTGCAAATTGTACCTGCTCGATACTGGAAGAAGATGAGTGAAAGGTCCTACTCTTTATTTTTTTAGTGCAAACATTTTAGCTCAAAAAAAAAAAAGCTTAACTGAGTAAGATTTTTAATCCTCCTTTGCTTATAACCAAGATTCTTCCTCATGTCTAAATAATTACTACAATTGCTACATAGACAGGTTTGGCTAGTACTGCAAGAAAATCAAGGGCTGGCCAGCCAGCATTTAGCAGTGTGCATTTAGCTATACCAAAATAGCATTTTGGTTCCTAGATGCAGAAGACTTCTAACATTAAAATACAAATCTGGAAGACTTTGAGAGGTTAACTTTATAATAACAGATACCATTAAGCATTATGTGATTAGTGTTATGCTATGGATATATTTATTTACTGTTTTAAGAAACCTGTCAACCTCCTTTTATAGTTAAAATTTGGCCTCTTTATTTAGCAGCCTGTATTCTGACCTTTTAAAAATGTTTAACTGAGTTGCTGATGCAACACATGTACACAGCGACTCCCAATAAAGCCAACATTTATTGCATCTACTTATACACAAGGCCATGAACAAATAGTGCATTAATGTTCAGAGAGAGAGGACCGTGTTTGAAGCAGTGCTGTATGGACCTTCCTACATTAAAAAAACCCAAACAAACAAAGAAAATAACCCAAGCAAAAGCTTGTTATTGCACTTGGTTAGATTTGGTTGAAAAAAACCAACCCATGTCAGACCTTCAGCATTTTTGCAGTTATGCAGGAGGGTGACCAAAATGATGCCCCTAACTATTATCATTAAATCTTCAAACATTAAATTTTCATACACTGAAAATTCATCTGATGTTTCTGCTCTTACTAGGAAAGTCCTACTGAGGTTCATTTTAATTATCAGTAATAGTGACATGCAACTGACCACTATTTCCCCTACTTCTTTCATTTGGCATTTAAATCACTTTGCTTAAAAATCTTCAAAATAGTCTCAAACATGCCTAGACTGATACAGATTAATAAGTTTGTGTCTAAGAGAAGGGAAAGAGAAGCTACATGTGTGTATTAGTGCATGCCAAAGTGAACAGATAAGTAACCCCAAAGAATCTGTTGTTTAAAATATTTTAATTTTACTCTGCAGTGGAATTCCACAAAGCCCTTTTCTCGTTCCTTTTGACCTATTTTCTGTGCCATTTACTGGAAAGTACCTAGGAGAATTGCCAGCAAGTCCACTGTCTCTGGAGTAAAGGGATCAGAATGGCCATGGCATCACTACAGCTTTTTATGGTGGAATTTGAAAATGTTTCTTTTGTGGCAGGCTTTCAATTTTATGCAGAATAATTTCTTAGATGAGGCATTTGGCAAAGAGTGCTCTGCATGACTCAGCAGCAGATCTTCTCCATCTCAGATTTTGGTTATATTAATACCAGGTTTATTTTTTACATGAACTTATACATATTTATGACTTCCCTTTCATGCTGCTGGGCTT
Organism: Oriolus oriolus; assembly: GCA_013400235.1. Taxonomy (NCBI): domain Eukaryota; kingdom Metazoa; phylum Chordata; class Aves; order Passeriformes; family Corvidae; genus Oriolus; species Oriolus oriolus. Next base: position 606,161 of record VXBT01005643.1, on the reverse strand, counting down.
TCTCTAGTTCCAGTGCCTGTCTCTCCAGCTACTCCAGCACACGGCATATGCTACACAGTATTGAGGTGGATGGAAAAAGAATCGGTGACTGGAGCATTTTTTTTTTGTTGATAATAGGGATAATTCTGTTATTCTGTCCTTAACTGGAGTTTCTTAGGGAGAGCTGTGCAAATTTTACAACGTTCGGATTCTGTAATACTGGAATGAAGTCATGACTTTGAGCTCTTGGATTTGGTATTAATGCTAGCCATGCATCCTTTATTAGAACACACACTCATTACTCATGCAAGTAATTGCATTGATGTGAAAGAGTCTCTCTGTAGCACAGGAACCAGCCTCGAGTCGCCAGCTCTTTGTTAGGGACATCACCACAGAGTCAGTCGGGTTCTAAAGCAGCTGAGCAAACACACTCTCTCTAATACATGCAGGGTGAAGTACTGGTGCTCTGGCCAACCTGTTCAGTACCATGAGTGAAGAATTGAAGAGTTGTTGTTTTTCCCTGTAGTGAGAAGGGAATGGGTCAGGAACCATTGGTGATTAGTTCAAGAATAGACTAAAACTACCCTGCTGGTTTTGCCAAGGTCCTTAGGGAAGCAGAGGTGGCTTCTTGTGCCTTTCAATGTCCTTTGCCTCTGCTCCCACTGCACAACTTTTGAACCCATGGAGCAGTATACCTCCAAACTGAAACAGGCATAGGTATCTCAAAGGCAGTTACATTTCTTGGGTTTCTGACCAAATTAATGACTGGGCAGAGGTGAAAGATCCATGTTTGTGCTACTGGAAAGATCAGCAAGTCAAGCTCCCATGCAGCTCTGATCTGACCACGGCACATCCTGCGTGGTGGGGATCTTGAGTGGCCTTGGAGAGACACAAGATGAAGTTTCTGTAAAGGTAAAGCTGTGGGATATGTTTTTCATGGGACAATAGACGTAGTGTCTTTCACTGCTCATAAATCATTTGGTTATCACCACCTAACTGATTGCCAATAAATTTACTAATTTACTAAATATTATTTGTAATATTTGACTTTTCTATAATGCTTTTCATCACAAACATCCAATATCTCTTAACTATAGAGAGATATCAGTTACACAGACAACCATTTTTGAGCTGAGTACAGAATTATACACAGTTCCCAAGTCTAAGATTAGTGCCCAAGCCACTGATTATTCAGAATCTACTAACAACAGCTTAAAACCAGCCTAAATATTTTTCCAGGTTAAACACATTTATTTCTGCTACTAAAGCAGAGGGGGAAACACAAAGTCAGTAATAAAATACTGAGAACTCGGTCTAAACTGTCAAACTCTTCTGAAGGCAAGATATAGGCTATAATTTTAATACTTAGCTATGTTGTATTTTAAAGTATATTCTATGTAAACAGTAAGATCAGTAACAAGCACAGATTTTCATAATTTGAGAATCTGAAAAGCCTTTTGCCTGTTCTTAATATCTTAGTTCTCCTATGGCTGCTGTGGAGCAGATGTACCTTATTTATGCAGGGGGCAGGCAGGGAGGGACTGGCAGCTAGCTGCCAGCTGTAGCACTGTATGACAAGTTCTACATACCCCCATTATATAGCAGTGGTCCATATGTGCTGCTAAATAGCCCTGCCTTCAGCTGAAAATACGTTTTTGCCCAAATATGCACTTTATTAATCTTCCAAATTTTGTCGTACACCTTTCATAGAATCATCAAGGTTTGTAAAGACCTCCAAGATCATTAAGTCCAACTTTTGACGAAATCTCACCATGTAAACTAAACCATATCCTTTAAACAAACTGTGTTCAACTGAGTTTCATGGAGCTCAACTTGAAAGGAGAGAGCTTCAGAAAAAGATATGGGCAAATTTGAAGGTTACTTACTGAAAGTATATGAACAGCACACAGTGACAGTCAAAAATGTATAGTTAAAGAGCTAGGACAAAGAAAACCAACCAGAGGCTGATACCTTTTATAAATAGGATACTTAAAAACAACATCTTGAAAAAGTAGCATACTTTTTCAGTGCAACACATCATAAACCAAAGGAGCTTGTGACCAAGAGATTTTGAGGTCAGGAATTTTACATGACTGAAAATAGTCATCTGTATAAACGCTGAAAACATGTAGGACAATAAATAGCGCAGAAACTTGTAGGCCATAAGTGTAAGAAAGCATATGTACTGTGCATATACCACACGTGTTCCTTGCCATTCTGTGCCAAGTGGCTCCTTGTAGCCCTCAGCTGGGGAAGAAGATTGTGTGAACACCAATTCTTGCGAGCCATGGTTCAGACATCATTGCTTTTTATTTGACTGTGCATAGCCATTAAAAACAAAAAACAAGCCCCCAAAATCCCAATAAAACCCTGTAGTTATCAACTGGAAGATCTGAGAAGTGCTGGTGCACACCGGGCCATCCTAAATACTGCCTGTACAGTCAAAAGACTGATTTCAGTTCTGTACTGAAATAAAAAAATGCTGGCTTTGACAGATATGCAAGGGGTTGTTGTAGTTAAGACTCTCAGCCTTCAGCTTATGTTTAAAGGATAAGGTACCTGTTCCCAGCTGGTTTTGGAAAAATCTTTGCTGTGATCGTGTTCTGAGACTTTCTACCACCAACTGGCTCTTTAGAAAGGCACCTTTTAACCCTCCTGTCACCAAATTCTTAACAGAGTTTATGAGCTTGGATGAAATGAAAGTTTACAGCTCCCATGCCTGAGGACACAGCCTATATACTAACAGCTGAAAATTCTATTGAATTTTAGGAGAGCACATGATATGAGCTCATAGGCATTACCATACACACAATAATTAAACCAAATTCCACTAGAAATGGGACAGATTTAATTTTTTCCCCCTAGATCTCTGCCCCAAGGGTGAATTTAATTATTTCTCTGGTACGTAGTAAAAGCAGCCACACTACAGTCTTTCCTTACAGGCAGGATTCAATAGGGTCTCTCCTCTCCCTGGCTACCTATTTAAATGTGTAGGGACTTGGTATCTTTGAGCCTGGTCTGACTGTTGTATTTGATTGAAATTAGCCCATAGATTAACAAGTTACTGAGGGAATGATGGTTAAACAGAGACAGATGCATGTGTTCAGTCAAACATCCACTCGAGGAAAGGATCATGTATTTCCGTTCAAATCTTGCTAAGAAAATCCTCCTCTGATATAAGACTTTTAACTAGTGTCCTCAAATCCCTATCATCTTCCTCTGAGCACTCAGGAATTGCTAACATAGGAAAGTAAAAAGCAGTCTACAAAGATGGATTGGTTAAGTTACTTGGGTCTGGCAAATTAAGTAGTCCAGCAGTTTGTTGTGTAGGCTGTCCCTCTTGTTGAAAAAATATCTAGAGAGTGATAGACTAAAACTTGCAGTCCTTTCTGTTTAGATTCAGAGTAAGTATCTATGCTCTGCCTAAATATTTAATGATCTGTATAGCTGTACAAAACCAATCTTATTCCCATTATTAATCTCAACTACAAAATTCAGAAACAAACCTAACTGCCAAATTTCAAAGCCATTTTGTACTATGGACACATGAAAATGATGCCATGGGTGTGACCAAAGTCACTGCTCATCAGCTGAAGCCATTACCACCTGTGTGTGTGCTCTTAACTTGCCTCAGTTGTAGATCCAGTGATATTAACACGGAGCATACTGGAGTCTGTAGCTGGAGCAAACTGAGTCCAGTCCCATAATGCTGCCATGCTTCAAGCCTCCAGCTGCGGCAGCCAAATTCTTCTGGTCATGTGCTCACAACTCACGCAGCGTCTGAGGATTTTAGAGTGCTTAGAAATGTCAATTTCTGAGTGGAAAAATGTTTTTGATCTTTACAGCACAACTGGTGATCTGCTATGATATTTGTTCTAGTTGGCACAATTAGTCATTGACGAAGTTCCTTATTTACTCGTGACTCTTTGTCTGGCATCCAACATGTGAAAGTTGCAGCTTTTGGATAGAACGGGGAACTGTAACTTGTTGAATTGTATGTTCTAGAGGGTACTGGTATTCCAGCAATTCTCCTGCCACGTCTGATGTGGGGTTTTGCCTCAGCACCTACGGATACCGATTCTTTCTCAGTTAAACTGATGCTTTTGGGTTATATCCTTTTTGTTTTTTTTCTGAAGGTAGGTGTGTGTTTGTGTGAGTAAAATTTTCTTTTCTGATATTCAAAAAACACCTAATGGGTCATGCCTCAAGGCCGTCTTTTCAGCTTAGGGCTTGAAGCAAGGAGCTGCTTCATCAGAACTAAATTTCCAGTTAATTGTCCAAACAAGTTTGCTTCAACAATCCTCACTGAACGCGCATTTCTCAGTACTTTCAATGCCGCGCGAGTAACAACACGGCGCTGCATTTGCGCTTTGCCTCCTTCAGTGATCCCCCAGCCGCAAGCTCAGACTACAGCCCTTTTCCTTCTCTCGGCCGATGCCAGATTGATGCCAGTAGCAAGAGGCCGCAGCTGTCGGGAGCCTGGGACACCCCCTGAGAATGGCCGAGGGCCGGGGGCAGAGACACCGCCGCCCTCCGTTCTCCCCCGCCCTGCCCTCAGCAACCAGGACGCCTCTCGGGCGGCGGAGATGCCGGGCACAGCGCGGGGACACACCGAGAACTGCGGTGCTGGGCCCGGTGCGGGGGGAAGGAGCCCGGCTCGGGCCCCAGCGGAGCGATCGGGGCGCAGACCCCATCCCGTCCGGGGAGCAGCCCCCACCGGCCCAGCGCGGGCCCCACCTCTACCCCATTTTGCCCTGCCCTCTCCCCGCGGCCGGGCGGCGGCCACAGCCCC
>VXBT01005643.1:490011-600593 GCA_013400235.1 Oriolus oriolus | reverse complement strand
GGGCGCTCAGCGGGGCGATGCTCTCGAAAGGGTTGAGTCACGCCGGCGGTGGGCAGGCAGCGCTCCGGATCCCGCACCGCAAGAGAGCGGTGTCAGTGTCGCGCAGGAGGCGCTCACGGATAGAGGAGAAACCACCTGCTCTCCCCCTTTTGTCTGCTGTCGCTTCCAAAGCGTGCTATGTAACACCTCTGTGAAAGAGTGTTTTATTGGAAACGCTGGCTTGCTCTCCTTATCTGCCATGCAAAGAAGCGTTGCCACAAGAATGAAAGTTAACACAGGGGAAATAAAGTAAGCATACCACCAACTTTTTCGGTGTAAAGCATACCTCAGATTGTTTTTCGGTCATAGACCCTGGGCAGGTGAAGATCTTGGTCTATTTGGAGCTTCGTGTTTACAAGGAAGAACTTCCTTCCTGAAATTTAATGTGAAGCCCTGCTAACAAGCATGGAAACTTATTACGGACCTAATTAAATATTGGCAGCAGTTAGCTGTTTATTGGTTCTGAGAAATACCAGGCCATCAAGGAAGGCTTCTATGAGAGAGGAAAAAGCTTCATACAGTGCCAAAGGATATTTGCCCTGAGTATGAATTCAGCTAAACGTGTCTTATAAAAATCTAAAGTCAGTGCAAAAGTTTCTGTGTGAGAAACGGACATCTTTTCCAAAAAGATTGAACAGATAGTTGTTTTCTAGTTGCTCCTGAAAATTACAGGATTGCAGGAGAGCTGATGGTCAAGAAAGGTGAAACAGACTACCTCCTGCCCAAAAATGGAACAGAGAAATGCCAAGATTTTTGAAGGTGTTAGCCTTTTAATTGCAGAAAATAACTGTGCTTTTAAAAATTCACCTCATACTAAAAGGGGCTTTAGGCATTTTGTAAAAGTAGTGATTGCATGCATGACCTCATACATACATACCATTTTGACTTGCAGTCTGGTTGGCAAACTGTGAAAAATACTTCTGCTGTACTTCCGTATTAAAAATGAACTTTAGGTTTATGTCAGATACTTTCATAAAGAACATAGTTATTAATATCTATCATGTGTCTCATGCAGTAATTTGAAGGGTAAGGAACCTCCTCTTGACCCTTTTATTGTCCATCATTTGTATAGCTGACAAAAAACCCCTGCCTTTCTGTTGCTGAAACATAGCTTCTTGCATACCTGTTTGGTTTGTTATATGATTGTAGGTGATGCCACCCTTTCTAGCCAGAGAGCTAGTCATTAATGGTGATATAACTTGAGTTATAAAAGTATGTTTTTTAAAAAAGGAATTCTTTTATTACATTCCTTTTTGTTGTAACTCAGCTGGCTGACAAGCTGCAAAGGAGGAAGACAACAGCTACAAAGATATGGTTTATAGTTTTAGTTATCTATTTGAAATTTTGATGCCTGAAGTTTCAAAACATCAGATGTTTCTTTTTTATACTGCTCCTTGATCACCTTTTTGTTTCTTCCACAGTTGTAATTTCTGTTTTTAAAAGCATCTTCACAGTGACTTTGGATGACATATTTTCAAAGTAGAAAGTATTATATACTGAATATTACTCATTTAGTTTTTGAGGTTGGTATCTCCATGCTGTCTTCAACTAGATCCTCATTTTACGTCCTTTCCCTATGAGCTGTTTCTAAATTTTATGTGTGTTTTCAACGTGACATCTCAGGGATCCACCGGTTCTGTATGTTTGCTCCATAAAACCCCTTTCGTACATTGTTGCCACTTCCTAGTTTCATGCATTGTTCATCATGCTGATCTAGAAGAAGGTAGTCTTTCCCAAAAGGCATCTGTGTGGAATGTCCGAGACACAACTTTCCTGCTCAAATAGTTTGATTTTGGTCAGCAGATTCCTTGGAGAGCAGTCTTTTCTTTATTGTGTTCAACTCTGAGTGCCCTTTGTGGGCACTGTGTCATCTCTCTGTTGTTAATCTACTAGCGGGGCAGTGGCAGTTGCCTCTGACCTGTTAAAACAGAGCTCACTTCTTGTATTTGCAAGGAGGAGGCATTTATTTTCAGCTGATAGAGAACTGATTACTTTGACCTCCTTCTGAGTCTTCCTCCCATTGCTCATGATTTTTTGGTGAACGACTCATCTGTTGGACCAGTGTGACTACTATTTACATATTTACATTAGTTTTTGTCTTCATTATATGTCTTTAACTGGATGTCTACAACTGTTGGCGACTGTGCAGTGTTTGGGTGCTCTCTGTTGCTCTCTGTGCTCCTCTGTTGCTTTCTGTTTCTAACTAATGGTTGAGTTTTTGGTCTCGAGATCTTGGTGTCTGGGGGAGAACAGGGCTTCGCAGGCAGCCCAGGTAGTACAGTCACCTTTTCTCTTACTCCAAGCTCAGGCACAGAGTTATTTACTTGTCTGAAATCATTGCATCTCATTCCTGGCTTATAATTTTCTTTTTACATTTCTAATTGCGGGGTTCACTAGATAACATACTTACTTGGATAAATACTGAACTGCAGCTGTGCTTCCGCCCTCTCCTTCGGGAGTCAAAGGGAGCATGTGTGCCTCTTCCTGGGCACAAAGTCTGCTTGTGTGAAACTGATGGCATGATGGGAAAGAAAAGTTTTATGCCCTCTGAAGTCAGGAGTCATTTCATTTTACAGAGTCATAAAGTAGTGTCACACTGCTTTAGAAGTAAATGGTGTTACTGTTCTGTATGGCAAAATACCCTGTTCCTAGCACTGAGAGTTCTTTGGTAACAGGGGCTTTGGCCTTCTTACCTTCTCATTTTTGTCTTGTTTGTTGCTTCAGGACTTTTTTATGGTTGTAGCGGTACCCTTATGTAGTATTTAAATCTGTGCTGGAAAAACTGTTAAATCTGTATTTGTTCACATTTTCTCAAGGCTTTGTCTATGTTTTCAAAGGTTTTAATTTATTCTGAATTTAAAACTGCTGAAAAGAGTATTCTAACTGAAAAGAATGTAGCTATAGACAGATAAATGACTGCAAAAATGACACAGTAGTGGTCCATATTTATACTCCCTCATTTTAAAGCATTAACTCAACTCATTCATTATATAATTTTCTACTCCTTTTCAGAAAACAAGCTGCAATCATTGTCATCCTTTTTGTTGTTAATGATGTTTCTTTATATTAGCTTGCAGTTTTGAGAAAACACAGAGAACAGCATTATGAAGTTTAGCATATTACTTCTACAACTCTAGGGCTAGCAGTAGAAACATGCTTCTCTGCAGGGTAAACAAATATAACTGACAACTAGGAGAGAAATATGCTGGATCAAAGACTAACTTTGCATCAGTCTTTCAACTCCAGGTATGTCTTCAAGTGTCAAGTGTTAATTTTGTAAGCGTACACACACAGAAGCCCGTGTGGAAATTTTCTTTTCCTCTGGGATTAGTAAGTCATTAATTTGCTCCCCTGTATAGGCCATCTGAAAACAAAGAATGTAATTCTGAGTCTTTTCATAGATCACAACGTCCAAATTGTTCAATGTGTTGTGATTCTCTTTTTTTAATGGATTGTGATACCACAGTAGTATGTGAGCGTAGCTTAACTGTGTGTGTGAACCAATTTGATGATGCAATGATCAATTAAAAAAAGACATTCCCAAAGCCGCATTCTTTATTTGGGTGGTGAAGGATGTTTAAATTACATTACAACCTTGAAAGATAAGTTAATTTCATTTTTGATCTTGGCTTCCATTATATTCTTCCAATTTTGTATTTTAATTTTTCTTGCTACTCTGTATATTTTGCAAATGAATACTATGGACTGTAACTTGAAAGTTACTTAATGACCTCTTTCCTTCCCAATCTTCTTTCCCATGCGTGGCACTCACCAGAAAATGTCACGGTTTGTACTAAGCTTTCTAAATCTAGCTTGGAATTATACTTTCTCTTTTAAAGAGCACACACTGATTTTTGAAATGTTAAAAGGATTTTACCAGGTACTGTGTAATAATTTCTGTCATACAGTGCATGCAATAAGACGTGCCATCCAGTGCTTATTAGTGTGATTATAGCATGTCTGAAGTGTTTCATAAAGCAAGTACTTTAATCAACCATGAAGTAATAACAGTGTACAGTGGAGTAATAACAGAAGAGCTTGCATCCTGGAGGTTGTAATAATCTCAAATTTGTAGTGCTAGAACTAGCAGAACTTAATATGCAAATCTCCTTGCAAGATGGAGTCAACTCTGGGGTGAGATGGGATGGGCAATTAACAGTGTACAGTAGTGTTGTATAAGGAGTTATGGTATGAGGTGAAGAAAATGTGTTAATTGTTGCAGAAGGTTCTTGGGTTTGGGACAAAATAGTTCATTCGGTGTGCTGAAAGTGTATATTCAGATACTGCAGAAGTGGAGGTAGATGCTGCCTATCTAAAGAGACAGTTGGACCATCTCTTAGTGCCACTGAAACATTAGATGCAGTATTCTAACTTACCTGTCTTCCTGGGAAACCTGGCTACAACTTACCATTTGTTTTAGATATTATTCTTCTGACTGTCAGTGGAACACAGTTCACATGTTCATTAATGGAGTCACTTAACTTGTATTTCAAAGCTTTCCTGCGGGATGTGTGTTTCTATGGGCAGCACTTCTTAGGCTGCAGAGCAATTGGGGCAGGAAGGGAGCTCAGGAGCTCCCTAGTCTGATCAGTGAACAGGATCAGCTTGGAGGTCAAGAGCAAGTTGCTCAAGCCTTTCTCACACTGGAAAAGCTGTTCTTTACATCCAGTAGGAGTCTCTCATTTCAGTTTTTGTGTCTGGGCCTCTCACTGTGTGCTGCTTAGACCAGCTTGGCTTCCTCTTTTTGATGGCCTCTTCATGGGTGGTGGTGTGGCTGCTGTTTGTCGCTCCCAAAACTATCTCTCCTTCTGGGCTGAGCCAGCCCTGTTCCCTCAGTGTCTCCCAGAGGTCAGATGCTTCGTCCCCAGATGTGCTGGGGTCCTTTTGCTAAACTCACACTGGTTTATCAGTGTTCTCCCTGGACTGGGAGAGCAGTATTTTGATGTGGTCCAATGGGTGCTGGCCAGTGGGGAATGATCACTTCCCTCGATCAGTTGGCTGGGCTCCTTGTTAACACAATCCAGGCTTCTGGCAGCCCTCTCTGCACACAGGGCACGCTGCAGGCTCCTGTTCAGCTTGCTGGTGGACACAAGGCCTTGGTCCTTTTCAGCAGGGAGACCTCTGTTGCTGCCAGGAGTTTTCCTTCCCTGGCACAGGACTCTGCATTTGTCCCTGTGGGATTGCATAGGGTTCCCCTTGGCCTATTTCTCCAGGCATTTCTAGAGTGGCAGCCCTGCCCTTGAGTGTATCAGCTGGTCCTCCCAGCTTGATGTCATGTGGAAATTTGAAGAGTGTGCACCTGTGGTCCATGCTGGGATGTACCTTGTTTACTGTCTGTATCAGTGACCCTGGGAAAAATACCAATGTCTTCACTTTGACATGTTTTGCATGTGTATTGTATCTTTTTACCCCCTTTTTTGCCTCTGCTATTATTAACTTGCAGAGCTTGCCTCTCCTTGCCTATTGCTTTTGTATACTGTGTTAGAAGGAAATTGTGTTTGTATTTTCTTCAGGAATACAATACAGCTAACATGAAGAAGACATGGAGTAGGAAAACCAGAGTACGTTGATCACTTAACTGATGACCTCAGAGAAGGCTGGAGGGAGAAGAGATGGTTGTCTTCTCTTACTATCACCAGCCCCCATAGCTTGGTGATTGACTCCTTCTCATTTCCCTTTGGCCGGTCTTCAGAGCCTTTTCAAAACTGAAATGTATTTCACTGGGAATTAAGTCCTTAATCAGTAAACTTAACCTGATAATGAGATATTTTTTAGATTTGGTTAATAATAAAAGGCTCTTATCTTTGTTATCCTTGCTATCTTTGCTATCTGTTATCTTTTATCTATGAAAGTTGAAAATAGAACATTGTTTTTAAAACAAAGCAGGAAAATGTACTTAATTTTCAAAGAATGGGAAATCATGTGCTGCAGATATCTTATAAGAGGTTATATAACTGATTTGTCTTCAAAAAAAGGATATATTTGAGCAAGAAAATTCTTCTCCAAATGAGATTTTGGAGGCACCAAGATCAAGAAACTAAAACTCTGTCCCTCTCTCTGTAGATTTCAATCTATATATTTAAATTCTTTATTCCTCTTATATTAAATTATAAAATCCTTTATAACATTATAAGTATTTCCAGTTAGGCTGAAATACAGCAGTAGCATTACTTTATCCCATTTGAGATTGTCATACTAGAATTAGGTAATGAACTTCTTATTCTTTGTTGAAACTAGGATTGCATGTACATATTGAGATAATTTTTTAATGATGTTTGCTTTGAGAATGCTTACTCTTCTGCCATCAGTCAAGCAGACATTCTAGAGATGAGTAAGAAAAGTTAAATCAAATTTAAATCAAAGTTATAGTTAAATAAGGATTATAAGATACAATCCATCTACTCGGATTTTGAATCATGTAGTATTTAAAGTTTATTTGCTTATTTTACCAAAGTCTGTAATTTCAAATCAATACTATTGTTTTGATTTTCAGCGTATTCAAAGGATAGGTTGTCTTACTGATTAGCGTGTTTTAACTTTGCCACAGGCTTGATTATGGTTTTTTATTTTTTTCCAAATCAAGGCAGTGTACCTGCTTGTGTGCTTGTTGAATCAGCAGGGTCCTCAAACTTTAGTTTTCTGTCTTTCATGTATTTAAAGGCTTGTCCAGAATGTAGAGAGCTTATCAAGAAAGTAGAATGATACTAGTTTACTACTTCTGAAACTTTTTAGATTAAAATTTCTAATGTTTTCGTATAGGATATAGCAACCTAATTTAACATCACCAAGAGTGATACAAGGGCCAAGAGTTCAGCCAAAGTTTTTGTGTTGTGTTGAGCATTCATGAGAGGAAGTGGTTTAAAATCCTGGCCTTTGCTTCTGGTATCTGCTTGATTTTTAAGTATGGAGAGTGTTGGATAGAAGCTTTTGTTGAAGTGTTGTGCTGAAAATTATATAATTGCTTGTCAGCTTGTTCACTTCATTACTCTTGTGGAGGGAAAATACCTCTGTAGTCCAAGAAGTAGAAGTGAGGCCTTTGCAGAGGATATGTACTGTGCTTTATTAAATATTTATTAAATATTAAAATGTAGCCTCTCATTTTTCTCTTCCCCATCTATTTCAGACTCCAGGTAGAGGTGGGTCTCAGAGTTCAGATTCAGATTCATCTGCCACACCTGGAAATGCCGTTGATGTGAACCATGAAGGCTCCTCAGAGGTACTGTGCACCTTGGATGCTGTTTCTCTGCCCCATGAAACTGTTGGGAGTAACTTTTGATGACCTTCCTAAATATCAGCTGTACTAAATAAATACTTGAAAATGTCATCTTCTAAAAATTGTTTGTTATTTAAATAAAAAAAGGAAGACTAGGCCATGTTTATATGTAACTATTAATTAGGCTTGTCTATCCAAGTGGTCACAAGCAATCCCTCCTGTAGTTCTAGAGATGAATTATTAAAATTAAAAGCAATTAGATGTAAGCTTAAGACTCTTTGTCAATAAATCTTTCATGAGAGCTGCAAAAAACAAGGCTTGACATTTTATCATGCTTGTACTCCATTTTCACCTTGCTTCTGCTAAGCCATAATGTATACTGGAAACCTCTTCCTGCTTGTGAAATATCAAACATATTGGGTTTTTTTTGGTGTTGGAGTATAAATTCTATCAGTTTTGCATGTGCTGTATGCCATACTTAATCAGCAGAATAAGTAGTTATTTTTGCTGCAATCCCATATTACAATGTATTTGCAGTGTTGTCAGACATTAACGCTGAAAAATGCAATCGGACTTCACTGGCTGTTGAAGCTTGTTTGTGCTAATGTAGCCTGCTTACCTATCTTGAAAATGTTTTGAGCTTAACATACAAATACAGTGCATGGTTGATTACCCCTATTACAGCATTAAAGGGAGCAAAGTGCCCTTTCTTACACTGAATAAAGTGTGTGGCAATTCAAATACTCCTGTGTGTGATATGTTAAAAAAAAAGAGAAACTTTCACTGTGCTTTTTAAAATCCCATCTGTGCATCTGCTTATTTCTTCTTTCTTGAAGCCTTATTGCAGTCAATGTAATCAGACATTCCTTAGTATTTTGCTGCATGTTCTGCATGTCACACATTTTTGAGTCTAAATCTGTTTTGTGTGCATATTTAACCATCCCTGAAGCAAATAAGTATTCTTAAATTGCAGACTAAAATCTTACTACTTTTGTGGTTGATTAAGGCATAAAAATGAGCAATGAGACAATTGCTTCTTTCTACGATTAGGCTAAAATTGTACAGTTCTGTTAACATGAGTGCAGCATTGCTAACTGTACAGCTTGTGGGTGCCATAAGGTGCCTCAGAACTAATGGAGCTGTATTTTCTTGACATGGGATGAGTTTTCAGGGTGGTGGTGGTGTGTCTGCACTATTGCCCCATTGGCTGTTCTTTCTACTGAGTCGAAACTGGGTCAGACCAAAGGCTGTCTTGTCACTCTTGTTTGATATGCATGTGTTACATAGGAAAAGTGTCTTTTAGTTGTCCATAATTCCATCATTTCTTGCATTGGGTATTACCCTTAGCGTAGAATTTCAAAGTCTGTTTGAAACTGAGCTCTGAACCTGGTGATGGGTTTTTAGATTCACATGCAACGCTGCTGGAATCTGTTAGCCTTCCTTTTCCCTCACAGCTTGCCTGAGGTCTTGTCTCTCCTGGAGCTTCTCTTTAGGAGCACCATAGTTGGTCTCTGCAGGATGTTTGCTCTTTGTTTTATCATGATATTCCTACCTGGTTCTCTGTTATTATACAGTCAGAAATCCAGTAACTTGTTTTCACTCCAGTTTCTTGGCTAGATTTTCGAATTTGTATTGTTGCAAGATTCAAATGGATAATAGTTATTAAATCTGTGCAGATTTGTATGTTTCCTTCCTCCTCAAACCTGGTTGAAATAAATCCTGATTTTTGAAAACTGTAGTATGAAACAGAAGGAGTGAGAAAGTCTGAATTCAAATTGCTCAAGAAGAGGTAAAAATTTGCTTAAGTCCTGTCTGTGACCATGTCACATAGACCCATAATGAAGTCTTTTATTCACTGTGCAATCTGCCTAAGGAGGAAACGTTTGAGTCTATCTTACCTTTGTAGCTTGGGTCCCAGGGCAACTCTGTCTGCAGTACAGGGTTGCTAAACAGTCCATGCTTACAGTGAGTCTGCTGGTGAGATGATGCTTTCCTTAGTGTAATGTAACTTTGTTAACTAGACGGGTTTGCCTCAGCCTCTCCTGCTGCAGTTGCAAACTTGCTTATTAATTTATAGAGGCATTTCTGCAATCTCACTGCACCACTCTTCCCTCTCTCTCTCTGAAACATCTGAATACTCTTATAGGAAACCTCATGATGGATGCCTTGTAATGCTCTGTTCACAATTTTTTATGCAGCTTGTTCCTCTGTCACATGAAGCGGGTACCAAGAGTGTCTGGAAAACACATAATAGTATGCAGCATGGTCCTAGTTTTTAAGGCATGTTTTAGATTTATTTATTTTCATGTGCTTAGTAACTGTGCCTTCTTGCTTTCTCTATGGTATTGGTATGGTTTGCAAAAGTCCTCTCTCAAAAAAGGAAAACAGACTTTGCTTTTGGTGATTGTAGAGGGCTTTCAGCGTACGAATTCAAACTTTTGATTCCAGATCTGCATTTTTTTTGTCTTTATTAGTTTCTTAAAAACAAATATACATTTCACAGGGCTTCATCTGTCCACTATGTATGAAAGTGTGTGTAACTCCCACTGATCTGTCTGAACATTACCAGACTGAGCACACTGGGACAGAAGGAAGGCAGGAGCTTCGTGACCTCCCAGCAATTAGTGTGGGTCTTGTTTATTTTGTTTAAATGGCTTTGGTAATGGGCTGCTTTAAATGAACTACATATTTTCTTGTGGCTTGGGTGTCAGCTTTTTAAATTGTTTCTTTCGATTCCTTGCTTAAACACAATTTGATCTCATACGCATGATTCCAAAGTATACATTCAGCAGAAGAATTAATTAATGTCTAATTTTCTGGTTTGCAGTTGTCTGTCACACGAGACATTTGCAGTATTGGAAGACTTGCAGTCACTGATATGTACCCTTTTTTTTGAGCAGCTTTTGCTTGATTTTCTTATAAATAAGACTCTTTCCTTATTTGGTTTGCTTCACATCAGACTCAGTATCATGATAAACATGGTGGATCAGGCACATCCTTTGTGAAAAGAAATGTTTCGAGCCGTTATTAGCTAACTGTTTTTTAAAGTGTATTTCTAGTGCAAGGTAGGTGCATTGAGTAAAAGAGAACTGAGGGTGGGAATACAAAAAACTCCGAAGCTTCTCTTTTTGAACATGTTTAAGAGCTTGTGTATTGCAGCAACATTATAAAAATAATTAGAAAAACAAATTTTTAATATATAATCTTACTTATGTAATCTTTTTTCTATGCCCCCAAGAAAATGCAAAGGCTGTTTAAGTTAATAGATGTAAATTGTAGTGAATTTCTAAATTCTTCCAGTTGTGCAGTGTAAAACTGCACAATTAAAACAAAATGTATGGTTTCATGCTCCAGAACTAGAATTTAGCTTCTGTAAGTTAACAGCTTCCAGCTGCACAAGGCTATCTGATTCTTTCTGCTGCAAACCTTGAGAGAGCAGATTTGATTTTTGGGGGTAGGCAGCTTGCTGTGCACTAAATGGGTTTGTGTAGAGGTGAAGTTTTGCATTATTTTTGCCAATGCTACTTTTGTTGAGTTTTGAAATCTAAGTGTTTATTCTAGGATGTGCGTGTGGTGTGATTTTGTTGTGTTAGTTGTTATATGCTTTTGCTAGGTAGTGCTTTTTTCCTTCCTGATACTTGATGTGTATTTGCACTGTTTTTTGGGGGGGAAATCTTCAGTTTGGTAGATGTTACTCTGAAAGACAATGGAAGCAATCAATAAGTTGATTATTCTAGAGAGAACTTGAGATGTCATTTCAAGTGTGAAGTATCGTCTGTTAAAATAAGGAGGATCTGTGGTGAGACTGACCTGTGCTGCCCTCTTGGAGTGGTGTGGGACCTCCTCAGAGCCAGGATGACTTGAGTATGGCTTTTGATGGATTCCTCACTGCCTCTTGTTGAAGCAGAGGCTGTCAGTAGTGCTCTATTGTGGTCAAGTCAGCTTTTTATTTTCTTTATTGTCTTTATAATTTCTGTATTATAAAGAAATTATTTGCAATTTCACTTGCAGAAATGCAAGTGCTGTACTTGAATAAGCTGTGGCATTCCTGATGTGATGTAGACTTCCTGTCAGTAGATTGTGGAATGTGAGCCAAGGTGTTTTCATAACCTGAAGAAGTTACTGTTTTATTTAAGCTGGTTGTGCTTAGCATATTTTAAGGAGTTGACTGCAGGATTCTTACCCACTTTGAATTCTTGTTTTTCCAGCATCAGTTCCTTGGTCAGTACTTTTCACTTTTCAAGAGCTGATTACAATTTTTTAACTTGATAAACTGTGTATTGAGTGTAGCACTTGAAATACAAATTCTTGCTGTTGCTATTTCCTGTTGCTAAAGCTGTGTTTCTGTGTACTGTGGTTCAGTAAATATCTGTAAGAGGTGACATGCAAAGAAAACAAATATATGCATGGGGGTTTTTTTCAGTTTCGATCTTTTGTTATATCAGAATGCGTAGAAGTATTGAAAAATTGGGGAATTCTGTTAATAGCTATCGTCAGTTACTAGTATGAATAGTTTAAAATGCTTAACTACTGAGAAACTGATTGTTGCTGATGGAAAATAATAGTTTGCATTTGTAGTGAACACCCTGAAACAGCAACACATCCAGGTTGTCATGCCTCTTTCACTGTTTGCTATTTCTGGGACAACATTATAACCATGATATAGTGTTGTCAATGTCCTCTTATGTAGCAGACATAGGGAACATTGCTCAGTTTGGCTTACTTAAACTGGTGTTTAGTGTTACTGCTTGTGGATAGTACTGGGGAAAGTTCAAATACCTTTTGTTGGAAACAGTGCTGAAGAAGCTTGTGAGTTCAGGTTTTTTGCTAGTGAATTCTCCTTAAACAAGGAGATAGGATGTGTTGCAAGGCCGGTGTTTGGTTACACTTTGTGAGACCTGAAAAATTGTTACTTGGTTAACAAAAGCTTTAGTACTTGCTTTAGATTTTACATATAGTTTCTTTGCTAACCCTTATTCCACTGGTATACCTATCAGCTGATGAAAAATTTGGCAAGTCAGGTCATTTGCCCCTCTGTTCTCCTTGCCCTTCCTTTTTCTCTGTCCTCCATGCTGTGAGTGTCGGTCTTGTTTTTCAGTCCCAGGCATTCACACCTGCAGTGTCCTGTTGTGGGAAAGGATTTTTGCCACTTGCCTACAACCTGATTTATGGTGATCTTCTTGAACAGCTCTCAGTGCAGCCCTCTTTTTCAAACTAAGGATTGAAACATACGATAACTGGTGAAAATATCAGTGTAATACTTTCACCTGCCCCCCAAGCTGTGATGAAGCCATACTTTAAAATACAATGACTTATTCAGCTGCAGGAACAACCACTAAAATGTTGGCAAATATCTGTCCATGTATAGCCAACTTAACCAAACAGTCCAGAAAGTCACACGCATCGCCAAGTTCCCAAACATTGTTTCCCAACTTCCATGTATACTGTGGTGTCACTAACAAAAGCTGTGTGGCAGCTGCTGTTTTGTTCTCTTTTTTTTAAAGGAATGATACATTTCTAAACTGTGTCCAGCATTTCCTGACAATCTCTGTTGGAAGTTCAGGATGTGTAAGCAGTGTGTCAATATAGAGGCATAGTTTGAGACTTCCTGTCCTGTTTTTATCTGAGGCATCTAAAACAACCACTGTGTGGTACCCCTGCAGAATTTAGAATATAGTGGCTGTTAATATCTGCTGTCTCATCTACCACTGGGCTAAATCTAAGGCAATTTTTAAACAGTTCTTTTGGGTAGTCTTCAAAACTTTCCAGATGTTTAATATGAATGTGTTTCTTGGCTAATGCAAGCAAGATATGACCTTGATGTTTTCTGAATAGGCTTTTCATAGCGGAATTACTTAGAGTGTAAATTGGCACAGTAGTTGTGCAAAAATGTGGGGTTTTTTATGTCAGTCTTTAATAAGACCTCATTCTTTATGGGATTTTTTTCCTACTTGTCTCTTATTGTAGATGCAGTTGATTGAATCTTCTGTTTTTATGCATGCCCTTGGAATGTTGCAGACTGTTACTGCACAGAACATCATGTCAATGCTTTAATGCCAATATTTTATTCTCTTTCAGTTGCTTCTCAAATTAGGTTGTGGTGCCTGTTTTCACCTCAACAGTACTTGCCTGCTTTGCACAGGAACAAAAATTATTGATTGGGTTACATTAGTACATTAACTTCCTGCAACATCCGAACAGCATTAAGAGAATGAAGAATTAGAGTTACTGATTTGATTTGACTTGGCCAGGGAATATGACTTTTCTTTAAGAAATAGAGATGCCACCGGATTAGAATTAATTAAAACAAAATGTATGGTTTCATTGTAGGTTGTGACGCAATTGTAGCCTTACTCATCAATAGCAATAAAAACATAAGAGAACTGAACTGGAAATTAGGTTGGTTCTATTCTTCTCAGGAAGAACCCAGCTTCTTTTCCAGGAAGACATCAATTCTGCAGTCTGGTATAAAATGCTATATAAATACACCTTTGCTCTCTTTGCCCAGAAATTTAAATACTTACTTGTAAAATTGAAATGGACTGCAGGTCTTAATTGTACTCAACACGACCTCTTTACCTACTTTTCTAATGCTGAAATAGAGATATTATCTGAGAAAGCCATTGTCATTTTACTGTTTATGTAAACACAGAGGAAAGGGCTTTATCTGGTGAAAGACATGAAAAATGTCAACTGTATTTTCCTTTTAGCAATATATAAAAAGAGTGACCTAATTTATTTATTCTTTAACTTAAAATATGTCATGATTTTTTTAATCAACATGTAAGCCTTCTAAATAAATTATGACATGTAGTCTTACCCTTGCTGTCTAGGCAGACCGTTTAATCTGCTTCTGAGAACTTCCTGAGGATTCAGTTAATTGCTTTGATATATATTTGGAAAATACAATCTAGAAGCTACTTGATACATCTTTCAGCTCTGAAATACCATTTATGCTTCTCTCTGCTGGCCCTAAATATATACAGTTTTTGATCTTCCATCATGTAAAATGTTTCAGACTTTAAATCACTGTGTAACTGGAGAATATCTGAGTTTTAGCTTGGACTTAATGTTTAAGTGCTGGTGAAGATGTGTGTCTTGTATTGAGGAAAATTGTGGAGGTTGACCCACAGTGGAAGAAACATGAATGGTGAGCTTACTTTCAGTTTTTTAAACATGCTGGACTTCATTCACAGTATACAGCTTACTGTACCAATGCAATTGTGTGAGAGTTGCTAATGTAGGTGTGAATTCTGAGAGAGGGGCAAACATAGGTCATGGCCAGAAGGTGTTACAGCCCTGGGCTTGAATCACTGCTATTGGCTTTTTGTTCATGCAGCTCACTGGAAACAGGCTGTAGCTGGGGGTGGTGGCCTGGTATTTCTGGAAGGTCAATGGTGAAACTTAGATACTCCAATCTATTTAAACTTAAAGGCTAGTCATGTGAATGCCAAGCATGTTAAAGTGCATCCTGGTCTTTGGTTTGGGCTAAGCTGTCCTATAGTGTGTATATGGTAGAATAGTAATGAATATTTTCCGTATGTTAAAAGTGTCAATTATCCTGAAATGATTCTGTAGGATTTTTTTTTTTGGAGGTGGGATTGGTGGAGGGTTTGTTTTTTTCCTGTTTACCACAGTTCTTAAATATTTTCCAAGAATGGAAAACAGTGAAGTAGTGAAGTTCCATGGTTCTCTAAGCTTGACTCATGACATAAGTGCTCAAATAAAAATACAAGATATTGCAGAAGCTTTGTTTGTATTAGTAAATGAAGCTATGTGCTATATGAAGCTATTTGTGCTATATGGCTCTCTACCACACACAGCTGTAGGTTAGCAGCAATCATAGCATCCTGAATGGGACCACTTATTCAATTCTGTGCAGTTTTAAAATGGGACTGACTACACTATCATCAGATATTGCTAGAAGGTGCTAAGGAAGCTGAGTTGCTATGGCTGTGACTTTAAAACTTAAATTAAGGTGCCTTATTTCTTGGATTCTAAGGACCTGACCACATCTGAATTCCATCCTGTAAAAACTGTATTGCCCATGCAACTGTCCTTCAAGAGGTGTCATCTTTCTGCCAGATAACTCCAGTTTTAATTTGTGAGAAAGGAACGTTGAGTAAAGTAAACTGTGCTCTCACTCATTAACTAATTAAGACAAGATTTCATATTAGCTCTAAAAGACCATTTCATTAAAGCTGAGGGCAAAAGGAGAGCAGTTTGACGCTGAAGAGAGACTGAATGCATCTATATGTAGGTGTCTCAGGCTCCAGTTACTGATGATGGAGCCCTGGGAGCTGTTATGCTGACCCTACCTAAGGTATACACATTTGTTAAGTCAGATGGCTGGTTTCTTGCTCCATTAACTGTGTTGAATACCTCTGCATTGGTCGTGATTGGGGAGTAGACATCTGCATGTAAATGTTGGGTTTTTTTAAACCTCAGTTGGGAGCCTTCAGCTGATGAAAAAAAATCATTAGAAGTAAGACAATATTCCAAAAAGGCTGAAATTTTCAAAATATTTCTTTACACAGCCAACCCTATCGCCCCTAGTCCTACAGAGTAATATAAGGAGAAGACAGAAACGCAGAAACCTCTCAGTCCTACACATTCATTTTTCTGTTACATAAACTATTTCTGCATCCACTTTAAAATAGTGTGAGGATTAGGAAGACTCTAGCAGTTGGTCTGGTTGTGTGCTTGTCTGCTTGTGGGTCTGTGCCCTGCTTTTGCTGGGCACTGTGTTTGAATGTTGTAGGCCAAAGTTCTTACAATAGTTAATAGCTCTGTAAATTATTTTAGTACAAAAAACCCCCAAACCCCACGCTAGTTTTTGTAGCGAGAGTTTCCTTCCAGTGTTGCTTTTAGTATCCTGGCATACTTCCCAAAGCATGCTGTCTTAGTGATTCATACAAATGTTAATGTTACCAGAAAGAAATTTACCTTGAATGGCTTTAAGGAGATAGAGCACTGAGAAGCTTAACTTTATCAAGCCTGAAAGTAAATCTCAACTCTTAGAGAGGAAAAGTAGTTTTTTGTTCTTTGGGCTTATTTGTAAGTCTATCTTGAGAAAGGCAAGTAAAAAAGCTTCTAGTGCTTTTGTGGAGTCTGAGATCTTTGGTGAAATTTGGCATTGTAACTGCAGCTCAGGCAAGATGCTTTCCTACAAAACTTCTACGTAGCAGTTTCTGTTCTGCTGGGAGTGAAACCCATGTGTTTTGGAGTCTTTGCGCTGAGGAAGACCTGTCCCACTGCAAACAGCATGGTGCTCTGGTGGTGCTTGATGCTTGTCATGGCTCGTGGGCATCCACCTGAAAGAGGAACATTTCCTGTGGGATCAGAAAATTGGGATTTGAAGTTTAACGTCTCCCTCAATCTCACTGGAATGCATGGACCATTGGGCCAGGGGCTGTTTTGAACTTTAAGTTGTGTGCTCTCTCCTAGCTGTTTGTGCATGTATACTGGAGTTTGGTTTAAATGCCTTTTTTTTTTTTTTTTACTATTCTTTCTGTGTATTGCTTCAGAAATTCTGTGGTGATTTCAAGAACTCTTTCCTGATAAGAAGTAGTGCATGTAGTTGTTGTGGTTTTATTTTTGTTTTCTGTGAACTGATAGGCATCTGCAAAAGTCTTTGAATTCAATAAATTGTCATTTCCTGGTGAGAAGATTCTCTCTTTATAAAAACAAACCCAAGTAAAAATAATTTAAGTTCTTTTAGGCTCTTTTCTTCCTGTGTAAAGTGAAAGATGAAACCCAACTAGAAACATCAGCTAGGGAATCATGAGTTGTGGTGCAGCACTGAAGGAGCAGTAGGCAATGTTTTCACTTTTATTAAATGAAGAATGTGAAATACCTTTCGCTTCTCCGTGGCTGTGCTTTATGCAAAGTAATCCTTAAGTGCGTGTTAAAAGGAAACAGACCAAAATTCAAGATGCTCTCATACTTGCTTCTTCTGCAAAGGCATCCAATTAGTTACCTTAATGTTACCTTAGCATTAGTTAAGGTACCCACGTGCAGGTTTACTGGGAAGGATGCCTCAGCTCCTGCCCCAAGCTGTGATGGACCAGTATTGCATCTCTTGGTTGTAGCCATGCAATCTTCTCTTTATGCAAGACAGGCATGGTCTCGATGTACAAATATGTTGGACCTGATATAAATTCCTGCAAACTGACAGAAATGTTCACTAAATTTAAGCATCTCAGACCATCAGGTTTTTTCCCCTCTTCTTACATGTTTGTCTTTAGAATAGTAAAATACACTTTTGAACATATTTACAAAGTTCATCTCAAGATGATACTGAGAGATATTTTTTATTTGGCTGTATTTAATTTTAATTTTTTTTAAGAGATAAAATTAGTGATCCACCAGCCCAGTTTCCCAAACAAGGTTGCCATGGGGGCTGATAGTTACAGGTCTAGGAAACCTGTGTACTTCTGCCTGTTACTGCCTGGTGCCAGGAAGATCCTGATGATTCTGATTTTCCTACTCTAAAGAGAGCTGAATTAGTGCTGCTGACATCAGAGTCAGCATTGGATATTATCAGCCTGTGAGATGCAGCTGGTTCCTGGCTTCGTGCAGTTTAAGGCTCTGATGTATTAGTGGTAGTGCCTGCATCTGTAGGAGCTGATGTTCCTGCCCACCTCTGTACAGAAAAGATGACATTTCCCATGGCAAGGGCACCTTGTTGCAGAAGGGTGACACCTCACTCTGCTAGAGCCTGTGTCAGACCTCTAGGAAAAGCTGCATTAGATTAAGGGTGCATGTGAGAGCTGACTCCAGCAGTGCCAGGTCCCCCAAAACTGAGGCCAGCCATGATCATGGCCGTGCTGGTGGAGAGCCTGGGACTGGTGGGTGGTGCACTCTGTGTCCCTGCCTGACAGGAAGGCAGTTTCTAACAAGAAGAGGAGAAGGTTTTGTCCATGCTTCGCCCCTCTGCTGATAACAGCATGCCTGCCTCCCAGAGCTCCCATCCACCCTGCAGCCTCACAACTGCAACACGTTCCCTTGGCTCAGCAGCTCTGCTCTGCCTCTGGCCTCTTGTCCTTGTGGACTTTGCCTTCAAATCTTCCTGCCTGCCTGGGAAGTCTTGGCTGGCTTTGCCCAATAATTGAGATGAATGATTGCTGTCTGCCTGGGCTAATGCATATGTAAGCTATTCTTTCCTCTTCTCTGGGGCTCCTCTTAAAGCTCCTTGGGTAAGCCCCAAGCGCAGTAAAACCACAAAAAAACCCCTCAAACAAACAAACAAACAAAACCAAATATAAAACCCCAAAAAACCCCAACCAACCAAAAAACCAACAAAAAAACCCCAAACCAACCAACCAACGAAAAAATCCCAAGCAAAGAAACAGATTTTGGTGTTTAAATGAAAAGAGGTAAAGGGCAAAAGGAAGGAGAGGCTAGAGCAATTTTCTACACTCATTCTCTCTAGATGCGTTTGCTGAAACTATGAGGATTTCCTCTATGAAACAGCAGACCTTCCCATCACTAAGAAACTAAACACAACACTGAGAGCTGCTTAGTAGAGTTTCATCCCAAAAGGATGCTGTTGCACTCTCACTGTACGAAACCGACTGCTTTCTGATTGGCCTACTCGGAAAAAAACCCAATCCCGTATTCTGTGGCCCCTATGGTTCATTGCCATTTGCTGTGTGCCAGGAAACTCCCTCTGGTTCTTGCACTCAGAGTGACTCTCACTGGCATCATACGCTAATTGTATCAGATAAACATTACTGAGAACCTCGTAGCTGAACAAATTTTCTGTAGCTGTTTCGGCATGTATACTTATGTATAGGTTAACTTTGTTTGATCTGGAGTGAAACTGTGCTGATCAACTGCAAATAAATAAATGGTTGTTAAGGTTAAATGCCTGTTTCGTGCTTAGGAAAGAGTATACTGTTTTGTTTGGTCTAGTTGTGACAAAACTAGTTTTCAATATGATATGTGGTGGACTTGACAAGCAACTTTATTTAGTAATTAATTTCTGAAACACTAAATAAATTGTAGAAGTTATGAAGGCTCTATTCAGAGCTGTGGCTACATTTGAGTAGCTGAACATGGTAGTTTTCTTGGGTTAAAACCATGTAAATGTTAGGTTGTTGAATTCTTAGTGACTAGTGAAACAAAATACTATGAATGCCAGGTTAATAAATGAGTGCTATTGTGGTTATCAACATACACATTTGGTATATTTACTTTGTGCTAATATTTAAAGTGTTGTGGCTTGTCCGTTAGCATCCAAATGCAAAGTTAAGAGCAGAAAAGAAGTGTCAAAACTCTTCATGTGTCCTTCATAAATCATGTGGAAGCCTGTGCTAGGTGAAGTGTGATAATCCCATTTCAAGGAGTACTCTCATCTTGGATACTGGAGAGCCTTGGTTTAGTGTTGGAGCACACTACAACTTGTAGTAGCACAAGGAACTTAAGGATAAGATCTGAATGTAAAAATACATATTTGAAATGAATTACAGGAACACAAGGCCTTAAAAAAATTAAAGACAGGCACCCCACTGAAACGAGGTCCATTTTGCACTGCTTGGATTTACAGGGAGCCATTGATATGAGATGAGGTTTTTAGCTCTTACTCTGAAATGTCTCAGTGTTGCTGCTATGTTACATTATGGGCTGAAATGTAGATGGGAATTGGGCTCCAACTTGGCATGATAACCACATGAGTGAGGAACCAGTATAAAGTCCAGCAGTCAACACCAGATGTAATAAACTGTGAAAAATGAGGTGGATGGTACTTCTGATAAGTGGCAGCTTGGACACTCCACGGATGTTTAGAGATACATAAAGAGGTGCATAACACTTACTGTTTTCATTTGTGGGCTAATGGGTAGAGCGAGGGCATCGATCTGCTAAATTTCCACTCTGGTAAGCTTGAAGTATATATATGCTGGAAAGAAAATGGATGATTTATGATTCTTAAAGCTGTAGAGATCTGATTTCCTTGATATGCTATTTATCTAACTGACATTTATCAATTAATTCTATGAAAGGTAAAAAGTGATTCTTCGTTGTCTGGCCCATATTAAAATCAGTAGTTCCAATATGGAGGTAATTGGTTTATGAATAACTGTGCTTTCGAGTGGGTCTTTATATCTCCTTTTTAAAGACCAAACTCCAGATGCTACCTTCTATTTGGAATAAGAATGTGATTTTATGAAAAGTTGTATGGAAAATTGTGTTGGGGGGGGGGAAGAACTTGCAGAGCAGTCCTTTTTATTTTGCTAAATAAATTTTTGTTGCTAGTATGTAATGCTGTTGGGGAAAAAGACTCACTGAATGGAGTAGTATGTATGACTTTGTAGGCATTTTCTAACTTTTTAATTGCAAAAACTGTTATCAGAGCATGAAAGCATTAGAATGAATCTTCAAAATTGCATTTACTACTTCTTAAATATGCAAACAAAATTTACAGTTATGTATAAAAATAAGATGGAAAAAAGCCCGTGTCTCATATTTTTTTGTTTGTTTGTTTTTCCTTTTTATGATAGGGCTTTATTTGTCCTCTCTGTATGAAGTCTCATGGATCAGCGGAGGAGCTGTTCAAGCACTATGAAGCAGTTCATAATTCTGGCATTGATTCAACTCATGGCGGGGAAGGTCATCTGTCACCAGAAAGGTGAAACAGTACTCATTTGTGCATGTGCTTTTGGGCCAGTGTTGAGCTGCTTCTAGTTACAGTGAAGGTTTTATTAATTTGAACTTAACATAGTCAAGTATTTAAATGTTCATATCCCATTTGCAACTAGAATTAAAAGGCAGCTTGTAAATTATGTTGTCTGATACTGTTCTGACAGTAAGTAAAAATCAGATACCTGTGTTTATGATATTAAGCTGCCTGTTTCTGATTCAGCTGACAATGCAGTATTACAGACCAGAATGATTTTTACAAGTGTGGCGGAAAAAATACAGGTTACTCCTAATTTCTGTCATAGAGCTGAAGTATCATCATGTGAGAGTGGGGAGGACAACCCTAAAGATACAGGAGAAACCCAATTTTGTTCCTAGTTAATTAGGGTAGTTACCGGGTAATTAAAATATGAGTATTTGCCTAAATAGCTTCCCTTACTACCTAGTTATTTGCAAATCTGAGAAGTTTCTGTCTGTGCCAGTAGTTCTCCTTCTGTTTTTCGGAAACTCCATGCTAATCTTCAGAAATCTTAACTAGTTTATTTGATGTTTTTTGTCAAAACTGTATTGTTAAATACATCTCTGGGAAGCATATCAGATTGTTTTATTTTTGATAGCAGCAGTATGTAGCAGGAACTGATAAGGTGAAACTTTCTCTAGAAGTGTTTAACTGAGTAGTCTGTGTTGCTTTGGGAAGGATTTTCTTGGGGTTAAAATTTATGTAGGCTTCCTTTTTCTTCCTGCTAATTCTTTTCTTTTCTTTCAGTGCTTGTTTTGCACTGTTGTAAATAGCCATCCATGGTGCTGTTTTGTCACACTCCCCTAGGCTCCTCCAATTTGTACGCAGGAGTCAGAGTGAGCAGCACAGAGGTACACAGCACATGGCCTTGTGCCTTCTGCTGATCCTGGGAAGCAAGCAGTTCAAAAGTTTTGTCACAAGCAGAAATGTGACCCAAAACGACAAATAATTACCTTGAAAGAAATACATATATTTATGTAACTGACTCAAGAGAGGGTGGCTCTTTAGTGAGAAAGCAGTGTGGAAGAGAACATGTTTCAGCTGGTACCCAAATGCAGATCTGTATCTCCCCAGTACTGAGCAAAGCTGGCAAGCCAGTAGGAGCCAGCATTAGCAGAGGTCTGGAATGACTCCTTCCTTGTGGATAGCTGCCTTCTCTCTCAGCTGCTGCTTCAAAAGAAATCAAAATTGGGTCTTCATAAAAGTGGTAGGGTACTAGTGAAGTCATATTGGGCTTCTGATGTGCACATTTATTCAATAATGAATATTTCTTCTTTTTAGTCCTGATTTAAGTCTTTTTGAAGTAATTCAACTTAGACCTGAAGTGATACTTTAGTAGGATAACAGCATTCATATGGGGGAATTATTGGTCATAACTATATTGTTTAAATAGTTTATGAAATACTTATTTTTATGCCTGCAAGTTTCCAGTGTCAGCCAGTTGCTGGCTGGTGAAATAGTTATTTTTTTCCCTGGCTCTTGACAGTTTAAGGACAGGTAGTTTTGTTTTCTCTTGCATAACTGAAAAAGTGGACGAGGTCAGGGAGTTCTGATGGAATGAAGGGAGTCTGGTGAGAGCCACTGTGTAACACATGAGCTGTATTTTCCTATTAGTGTGGCATTCTTTAATGCTACTCATTTACATGCTTGCTTGAGAAAACTCTCACTCCACATAAATGTTTTTCCAAGCCTTGGAATTCCATATTAAAGAGATACTGCAGCCTGCAGCAGGGAGCCACTCTATTTGCTCTCCATGTATGAAGCTTATGTGCAGTTCTTAGGACCAAGATTGGGAGGTAAAATTCCATATTTAGTTAATAGAAAGTGTTAAGTACTGTGAATTACACAATTTCCTCTTCCCCCCACTCCCCAGTAAACTATGATGAGTAAGTTCCAAGAGTAAATCATGTAACTCCCCCAGTGTGATTCAGCAAGGCCATCAGTACTCAGTACTAGGGTGGAGGCACTGGCATTACAAGTGGGAAACCGAGTGGAGCATAATGAAAAGGCACTAAGGATTTTCCAGATGGTAGGCTCAGATGTGCTGAGAGGAGGAAGGGATTATCACAGCCCTAGCAGAAAAGGAGATTTGATGAGGACTTGGATGACGGGAAGAAAAGCAAAGTTTCAGTGCCTGTAGTGATCCGTTACACTAATTCCCCCCCATTCATTTTCCACTGGTTAAACTGAATTTAGGTTTCATCTTAAAACTGTCAAGGAAAATTCTGTTGGGGGTATCAAGGCAACTATTATAGAAGGCTCCTGACATTACAAACTCTTTCCTTTCTCCTCCCCTCCACCTTCCCCTCTTCTCCAAACTAGCTCTATACAACTCAAACCCTTTAATCTACTGTGAAGAAAAGAGCATCTTAAATGCTTTGGTATTGCAGGTCTGTTGTATGTTCAGCCCAGCTGCAATACAGTTAACTGTTTCACCTGCTTGAGATTTTATTTATAATCTTAGATCTGAATCTTAGCTCATTTACTTATCGTACTGGTGAAAAAGTGGCTCTCTCTTCTCCACCCACAACCAATGTACAGGTTGTGGAATACAGCTGCACCTGCCTCAGTAAAGTTGTATTGGCAAACCTCCAGTGAATGTGTCACACAGGCAGAATAATGTGTACATAACAAAATTTTCCTCTGGAAAAAAGTAAATCTCCCAATATCCCATGTTTGTTTTGTCATTAAAATTGGTCTGCTTTGGAGTTCTTGCTCCACTGGTTCAAACACATGTTTCACTTGCTACTTGATGACCCTGACCTGCTGTTAATATGCTAATGTAGATTGAATCTATTTGTTGCCAGTTTAGCTAAGGAATAACTTGCTTTGGTGGTTTCTTTTCTCCTAAGTATGAGATAATTTGAAAGAACATCTGTGGAGGAGGGGATAATGCACACCAGCAGCAATAAAATTGTATGGTATAAAACTGAGAGAATTTGTTGGCACTGGTACCCCCACGTACCACGTATATTCTGTGTACTCCTTAGTGTTGCCACTGTACAAACAATAAGCGTATTTTTGCGTTATTTTACTGACCCTTGTATTCTTGATTTGGAGTGGCTGTATCTCATTAATGCAACATTATCATTGTGTGTATAGTTGTGCAACTCTGTAAGGAGATCTGTGATTTTGAAGGGTGCTGTGTGAATCAATTACTATCAGGTATAGCCTTGGATCTTGTGTTCTTGTGTGGCTGGAGGCTTGAGCATGAAATTCGAGGATTTAAAATTCTAAGGCTTTAAATATCAAGACCATTAAATGAATATGTCTGTGGGGCATACCAAATTGCTGTGTGGATGAAAAATCATGTAACTGCATATTTCAGGAGTAAGATAGCATGCTGTCACTTAGCAGTGTTCCTTTACATGATATGGGAAGTGAAGGAGAATAAACCTGTCCTTTTTGTAAAAAGGCATGCAAAACTGTTAAATGTTCCAGTGCACAGCTTTGTTGTTCTGAACTCGCGTGGTTGAGCTGATGCACTGATTTTGACCTACATTCTGTTTTCATGAGACTTTTTTCATATCTATTTCTTTACTTATCCATTCAATATGTTTAGCATTTTTCAAGTGATGTGCAAAGTGATATTAATCTGCTTTGTTCCAAGTTTCAAAAAAAATCTAAAAATAACTGTTTATAATTATGTAAGTTATATTTAGGTAGTACATGGCTATCAGTCCAGTTACTTAACACACATTACAACCTGTATGTAATTGACAGATTATAACCACTGTGTATTCATTTTCTCCACTCTGTGGATATATTTATTCAGAGATGAAGTATCACTGCTCCGACAAGAAGTCCAAGACTTGCAAGCTTCGCTGAAGGTTGGAAATGTATTTTACTTGCACTTGATTCTTTGTTTCAAATTGAAGTGTTCCACTGTCTTAAGCAACCAAATTTATAGTCTCTCTCCCCGTGTCCTTTTTTTTTTTTGTTATTGTTTTCCCCCTCAGGAGGAGAGATGGTATTCAGAAGAGCTGAAGAAAGAACTAGAGAAATTGCAGGGGCAGCGGCAGCAAGTAATTGCTTTAAAATACTTGAAGCAGGTTTATCGTCAGCATTGACATTGAAGATTAAAACCTTTTTTGTAAGGCACGTGGCCTGATTTAGTTAGTTCTGTAATTTAAATATTGACATGTTCTGGAAAACAAAGCCAGTTATCTCTCCACAATGTAACTGTATATATAAATGTAAAGAACAAAGTCAGAATAGATAATGATTCTTCCGTACTACTCACTACAAGTTCAGTTCAGACTTTTCCTTCTGTTGGGCTTATTCAGAACTCAGTTTATTAAAGAAAATAAATTGAATGTAGTGTTCCATCTTTTATGAGAAAAGGCTATGAAGTCTTTCTTGTAAGAACTTTAGGAAAACAGCAGTGGGATTTCATAGGTATCCAGATGAGCTCAAAAAATAAGGCAAGGCAAATTGTGGTGTGTTGTGCCCTAAAGGAAGCTCTTGCTTTTTTTATTACTATGAGCTACTTAGATGCAGGATAGTTACAAACTTCAGAAATTGCTTTCTGACCAAACACCCTCTCAGGATGTACTTCTTGATGTCTGTAACCTCTGTTTTTAGGACAGATTTCTATATTGAGGAAGGGAGGGGGAGGGGATTCCTACTGGAGTCTTACAAGTGGAAACCTTAATAGTGTAGTGATATATGAAATGAAAAGTCGTCTTGGCCTTTTCCAATCTTCCAGATATAACTGTGTGAGTTCAGGTATTTTTATACTGCTGTGCAGTATTTGAGCACAGAAGTCTTTATTTCCTTGTCTTTTCCAAAAAATGGATGAACTTTGGAAGTAGTGTTTTTTATTCCTACTGTCTAATGGTGCATTTATTCTGTTTTCTTAAGGATTCTAAGTCTGATGGATTGACTACAGCTACATCTACAGGTGGCTAACATTTTATTATGTTAATTTCTGAACTGCTTTGGAATTTATTTTGGTTTAGCTTTTAGGTAAATTAGCACTTTTGGTAAATTAAAGAGCTAGAAAGCTAGAATGTTACAATTACTGGCAAAAAAAGTTTATTGTAACATCTGGTAAGAGGTATGCTGTTTGTCTTAAGCAGTAGTCTGGGGAAATGTTCCAGGGGCTCAGGGTTTGAAATTGTTAGAAGCAAAACAGGAGTTCTCCTGAATCTAGAAGCAGTTCTCATGAGACATTTTGAACACTTTCAAAATCATTTCATATATTCATGCAGTCAGATATATACTATAGCACTATACTGTATAAACTATAGCATTTTTCAGTGATAGTTTTATTTAGTGTTTTTCTGTGCTCATTGCTACAAAGAAAACAATGAATTTTCTTTTGTTTTGCAGACTCATAATTTTTGCTCTGTGTTTTTCTCCATGAGGCACTCATAGAATAAAATTTTCCCTATTTGTACATAAACTATCTGACTGATATTGATTAAAGCTTTTAATTACAGTTGAGGGCTTGGAATTCAACAGCATGTTGCAGTGATCTGAAGGGCTATTTGTGACCAATGAAAACCAGTATGTACTTAAAACTTGCAGAGTACTCAACTAGTGACAGTGACACCATGCTTGCAGATATTTAACTTCATTAAAGTTGTTCACTTTGCTAAGATGGTTGGATGTTGAAGGATTTTGGATTCCATATTCACCTCTTGGGGTTAGTTATGGGCATGAGGAACTGTATTGTCCTAGTTCTTCTAGAAAATAATACTGTTCTTTTTATGGAAATAGAATCGTTAGAACGGCAACTAGAAGAGATCCAAGTAGAAAATTTTAACATTAAGCAAATGAAAGACTTATTTGAGCAAAAAGCAGCACAACTGGCCACTGAAATTGTGGGTAAGTGTATTAGCATGAGATTTAATTATCTTTACTTGTGCAATTTGTGAAAGGGATCATTTATTCAACTTCTTTCTTATTAGATCTTAAATCAAAGTATGATGAAGAAATCAGCCTTCGGGAAGGTGCAGAACAGAAAGTGACGAACCTGAGACAAGAACTGCAGAAAGAGAGAAGTACAGTAGAAGACTTAAAGACAGAGCTGGTATTCACATCACATTAACGTTTTTGTTATTTTCAGGTCAAGAGAGGAGTTTACTTAAATGCTTGCAAACACAGTTTTAAAGCAGTCAAACTCTGTTGAACGTGAAGATGTCTGCTCATGGGCTGAAAAAATTCAGAGTACCATTGTTTTTGATCTGCATTTTCAGTGTTTTACCAGCGAGAAACTATATGTTGTTTCTGACTTACATACTAAAATTCACCCTACATTGTTATAGTCTTCTTGTTTGATGTTCTACCCTTCAGCATTTCTGCAGTGTATTACACATATAGATGTGCTGCACAGACCTGAACTTGGAGCATGCCATTGCTGACTTCCACAGCTATCTTTAGGTCACTCTTTTTCCATGACGTGTTAGGCGCTGACTGTCCTTGGGACAGCTGCATTTTTAGGAAGTGCTCAGAGAGGTGTTTTGTGACATGGTGGCTCAAAAACTAGCAGCTGTCATCATCATGCCTATGTTAATCTTGTCCCTCTTGTGCTCACATTGGCTGATAATACCAATGTGTGTGTATTCCAGGATTTTGGCTCCTGATGACTTTTATATACAGCCATGGCTCCAGGGAGCGATCCCAGTGACTGAGCAAGTTGGGCCCCTTCTAAAGCAGTAGTGCAAGGAACTTCCTAGTTTCTCCCACTCAGCTACTGCTTAGACTCTGAAGGAAAGTAGGACTTGTTTATCCTCCTTCTCCCCTGTAGCTGACTGCCCTCAAGGGCCTATTGGCCTTGCCCAGATACTGGAACTGTCCATTCATCCCTGTTCCATTCTTTCTTGTCTTCCCTTTTCCTTCTTATCTTTTTTTCTGTTCCTTTTCTCTTCTAGAGATGCCAACACTCCTTTTCTCTGCTTTCTTTAGTGCTCCTAGTTTCCATCCCTCTCCTTTTACTCCATAGTGTTCCATGCTGAGGGACGTTATGGTGCTTGAAATGCGATTGCCAACAGATTTTACCTATGGGTTTGGTGTGAGCCATATCTGATTCTATTGTCAAGACATTGCCTTCAGCTGCCCTTCTGTTTTGTCTGTGGTGATTCTCTGAAATAATTCTTCAAGACAGGGGCAGTATCCTGTATCTAGCCATCTACATACATAAAAATTACAGAAATTTAGTCTTTGAGACAGTTCTCCATTTGTTGATTGATTTGGTTGAAATCAATCAACAAGTTCAAAGTTTAGCAGACAAAAACTAAAAACTAGCCCTTAAATCCTGTTTTCCTTGGGAATTATAAGCACTTCTCAGTGGTTTTGGGTTTTTTTGGGGGGGATTTTCTTTATTTCTCTTTTTTTTTTTTTTTAAGCCTAGCTGTAATACTGTATATTTCACCTTGTCTATAAATTGATGATTTGATAGATTTTTAGAAATGATACTGAATGTCTGCCAGTGTGATGTTGCTCACTGCTCACAACTTTTCAGCTACAAAGGCCTGGTGTGGAAGATGTGGCTGTCCTGAAAAAGGAGCTGGTCCAAGTTCAAACACTGATGGATAAAATGACTCTGGAACGTGAAAGAGAATCTGAAAAGCTGAAAGATGAATGCAAGCACTTGCAGGCAGAGCAGGCTAACTCTGAGGTAATAACTGTACCTAAAGATGTGTGTTCTAGCTTTGCCGTAACTATCATATGAAAATGGAAAATATTAATTAATCATAATGAAAAAAGCATCTCTCTTAATTGAATCTTTTCACTTCTTCAAAGGTTGTGGTTATTCTGCTCTTCTAACAGTTACGAGTTCCATACAAAACAGAGAAAAAGGGATGCAGCAGCTCAGTTTGGATCTTTAGAGGAACTTTGCTCCTCAAACTGTCTCAAATTGCTCCTGGCTAAAGCCTATTTGATGCTTACCGTGATAGTGAGGGAAATCGCTGACAGAGATAATGGCAAGAAATCCTGATAAAAATACAGTATCACCAAAAAGACTTTTGTCTAACATGCAATTTACTCTGCTGAGGAGTTGCTAAATCCAATACCTGCAGAAGAACTCTCTTGCTGGGTGTTGCACTCGTTGGTGGCTTGGTTAATATATTACTAATAGATTACTTGGCAATGTAACAATCTTTACTAAAGACTGTCAGGTGTGTTTGAGACCTTTTAAATTTTCCCCCTGGTTCTTCTGTTGTCCCCCACCAATGCAGCAATGCCAGCAAAACTTGTCAGCGCAGAGCTGTGGTCTCTCATAAAGTGTGGTCCTTGCAATATTCCCCAGCTTACATGAGGGAATGCCTACAGGTTCTGTAGGACTCCTAGTACCCTCTGTCCTGTTGAGATCCATGGATGTGAAGAATTTCTGACATAGTTTATTCTGGGGTTTCGTGTGCCCTAGATTTCAGGACTGAAGTTTTAACTTTCCATCCCTTCATTTGCACTGTAAAACTTTAGAGAAATGCTGCCAGGTATTGTTCCAAACTCCTTAGGGTTTTCCTTTCTGTTTTGCCCCCCAACAGATATGTGTATCTCCAGGAATTATACACAGGTACAGTATTGTACTAAATGTGAATCTACCATTGTTTTCAAGCTAGAATTATGTATGCAAACTCTGTATCAGATGTGAAAAAGAAATATCACCACTGGTGTTACGAATGTAATGTGGTTGTGTGGCCATGTAAAGCTGCTGCACAACTGTAATTTGGTTTTAACTGTGAGATCCCACAATTGTGCTGCAGAATTTAAATTTAATTTCAAATACTGTTTGGATATTTAATTCTCATGTGAAGATAAAATGACTTTCACATGGGCATAACAAAAACCTTTCGTCTTAAAAACATTCTCACAGAAGCATGAATTGCTCCTGTTCCCCCAAAGTAGGTACGTTTAAGTTTTGACATAAATGTTTGGCCATGTTTCATCTGAGCTTTGCTCTTCAAGACCACATCAAGGACTGAATTTTTAAAGTGGTTTTTACACCATCCTTACAGGCTGGCTGAGGATACATATATTAATATTGGTTTTCAAAGTGAATATCTTTAAAATAAGGTAAATGCTCAGTATGGGTGAAAATAACAAAATTCATATTAGCCCTATATGAGCATCTCCAAATACTGCAGGAGAGGGATGTGAAGAATAGTATACTCTACAACTGTCACCTAAATCTATTGGGTGTTTTTACCTTTTTTTCAGAGTTGTACCTGAAACTGGCATCTACATCTCTCAGATGAATATTCATACTGAGTTGCTCCTTTCATCTTTAGTTTTTCACTATAGTGGCTCCTGCATAGTAAACATGGTATAAAAAAGCTGCACTGCTTTGGAGCTAAGCATTGCTATGAATCTCTGCTTATTGGGATTTGTTTCATTATCTGATAAATCTTCATTAAATGCAGCACCTAGGCTTGATTGTTAACTTGAGTGCCCACAGAAATAAACAAGATTAGTAGCCTAAATTGTAGGTAAATTTAATAAAGCTGGGACTAGTGGTTTTTTGTTTGTTTGGGTTTTTTGCCTCGCACTGAGCAAAGGCATTAGAAACACTGGAATATTTATGAAGCAAATTGAGGAAGTGTGCCTACTACAGCTTTTGTGACTGCTTTCCATCTTTCACCCATCCATTTTATTTTTCTGCTCTCTAATAGAGACATCTAAATTTGAGGTAAATTTTTTTGAAAGCATTTTATTCTTACAGTGAATTTCTGTCATATCAAGACAATTTCAAGGTATTATTAAACAGAAGCATTCCTGGTTTTTTAATAGTTCATTATTCATACAGACACATCAGCAAGAAAATATTAGGACTGAATATTTACCCAGGATGTATTTCCCTGTTAAGAAAGAAGTGTGGGATGGTCTTATGGAATTGTGAACAAGAAGTGGATCTTTATGCATATAAATTATGATTCTAGTTGGAAAGGCTGCAGTGGTGTCCTTTGCAAGCTTCTGCACAATTTCTGCATTATATTCTCTCAGTACTGTTTTCTGATAACATCCTGGAATGTTGGTCTGAAAAAGACTGATCCTAGGATGTGTTTTAACTAACAGCTCTGTTATGAAACAGCTTTGTAAAGCACAGCATTACAGAAAGTCAGTTAACTATATGCAGTCATATACTGTGTTTTTATGTTCTCTTTGGCGATCTTTTTTCTGTACAAAGGTTGTAAATTGGATGGTTATTGTCTACTACTTCTGTTGTGCTTTAGTTCACTCTTGAATTCAGTATTTATGCATTTGTTCTGAAATCTCTGCAGGAACAATAGGAAAGAAAACTTCTTTATAAAGGACACTACTATATAGTGTATTTGAAATGAGTGCATGAATACACAACATGTTTTAGGGCAGCCGTGCCCTAAAGTGCTTTTGTTGTTTTCTTCCATTACTGTATTCAAACACTGTGCAGTCATTGATATATTCTGTTCTGTACTGATGCTGTTTAATGGGATAGTGTTGTTCCTCTGATTATGATGACCTGCAGGGTAGATGTCTCCAAAAGTCACACACCAAGTTTGCATCATATGCCAGACTTGCTTCTAGAGCCTTTTCCAGCACATTCCCCTTCCTAGATCAGCCAAGATTTTGGCCACGTAACTGCAATGACTTGGAAAGTTTTCACCTTGGGCTGGAACTGTGATAATTACCAGTGGATAATCTGTTACGATTTTCATCAGTTTTGGGCTCAACCTGGCATTTGCTATTGGATTGGGTCAGACTTTTGTCTTCCAGAATAGGACATAAATGAATCTCAGCTGGGAAATTATGCTCAGTGATACTTCTGATGGTGCTCTGAGCTTAGTTTACAGGTGATTTTTTTTCCTTGGGCTCTTTATTTGTGTAGAAGACGTATTTTTATTTTGCTACCAGACATCTTGCTTTTGTTGGATTATGCATACAAATCTTGGTTTTAAATGTGGATTTTTCTGTTTGTCTTTTCAGGCTACCATTACCCAGTTAAGAGCTGAGCTTGCCAA
This sequence comes from Oriolus oriolus, assembly GCA_013400235.1. NCBI lineage: Eukaryota > Metazoa > Chordata > Aves > Passeriformes > Corvidae > Oriolus > Oriolus oriolus. Next base: position 568,735 of record VXBT01005643.1, on the reverse strand, counting down.
AGGACCTCAGGAAGTAGCTGTGTACGTTCAGGAGCTGCAAAAACTTCAAAGTTCAGTCAAAGAGCTAGAACAGAAGAATCAGGTGAGAATGCTATTATTTCCTATGCTTGTTAGCTCACATTAAAATGGAAACACATCACACATGGCCTTGGGAAGTACTGAAGACTAACTTCTTGCAGAAGCTGAGAATTGCTTTGCCGTTTACTTTAACAATTGGACTATTATAATGCACAAGCAAACACTATATTTTAATGATCACTGTATGCTACAACTGAAATTCTTTAGGTTGTGGTGATTGCAAATTTCTAATTGCTGCAGTTTATGCTTACCTATCATTAAGCAATATTGCTATCTCACACATTAAAAGTAGTACCCCTGGAAATAATACATTTGCCTAAAAATCATTATTTGAAAAATATTCTGAGCTCTCTTCATTGGTTTTCCAGTTTGTTAGCTTTTAGATTGTACTTTTGTCATATTTTTCAGGCCATTTATTGGCATCATGTATGGTAGAAAATGGAAATTAATTCCAGAAACTTCTCAACTTACATTCTTAGAGAGCTGTTATCAGAGCTCTTTGAGCTTGCTGCATTTTGTATTTGTGTTTAGAAATCATGTATTGTGGGGATAAAAAGGGAGATAAAGGGGAAAAGGAAACAAGGAGAAAGATGTGCTTTATGTTGCTTTATGTTGCATGTAACACTGTGTATGAACTGGACATTACGTACATGTATTTGCCAGGAGCCTTGTCAGCTTTGGAAAACAGGAAAGGACAGGGACCAAACAGAGTGTATTTAATGTAATCTAATATTAAAGTAGCATTTGCAAAAAATATAAGAAGTTGCAATTAAAATTTGGTAGATGAAACTACCTTTAGCAGGATGACTCTCTTTGGCTCACTAAATCAAGTGTGGAACTGAGAAGGTGAGAATTGTCATGCTGTAATTTTCCAGACCAGCAACAATGAATCAAGCTTTTGGCAGAAGTGTTGCTATACAGCATAGAGCCCTTTCCTGAATCTGTTGGTATTTAATTAACAATGTGGAGTGAAACAGATTGATGCATAAGATAACTGCACATTAAGAGAGAGTCCTCTGCTATGTCAGGTTAATGCCAAACACCACTTGAGGAATAGGAAGAAGTGGCAGTGAGCTGCTTTTCCTCTTTCAGTTTTAGTGACTTAAAGCAGTTTAAAGCCATCTCTTTAAGCAGCTTTTTGAAAGGTGGTATCCATAGGAATGATATGCTAGCTAAGGAATTTTGGCCCTGGAGGAGTTGGACCTAGAATTGGAAAAGGTAAGACTAGCTTTTAATAAGAGAAATTACTTCCACTGTGAACAGTTTGCCATCCTTGAAGAATCTGTCAGGGAGGAGCCATTAATTCATGATAGAGTACATTATATGTAGAATATATAGAATATAATACATTTGATATGGACATTGATTTATAATCCAGTTGCAATGTGGGAAGATACTTCTGTGCATTGATGCAAAGTTTTTCAAGCTCATGTACAACTTCAAGCAAGAAAGCCATTTCTTGTATTTTCAGGAGCTATACTGAGAAGAACAGATGTATATATAAGTATATATGTAAGATCAGTTCTCTGAGACCAGCAAGAACTCTCTTTTCTTCATTTTTAAAGCACAGTAATTGTGGGGCTTGGCTTGCCTTGCAGGGGCCAGTAAGGGCCTCTAGCTCAGAAGACAGCTAGCATGGAAAACCTTTCAGCTTTTCCCTAAGGAATTGCAGTTGCAGTGAAGTTAATTTGAACATTCAGGGAAAACAAATTAGTTTTCAGGATACAGAAACAGAGTTTGTGTGGTGTTCTCAGTAAGAGGAAGTGAATTTATGTAAGAATATGAAAAACAGTATTTCCAATTGAAACTGTGTGCTGTATGGGCTCCAGAATCAACTTGTGTAACACAAGATACAGGTTAATATTTTCTTTAATAATGTTTTTGTACAAGTTCTTCACTGTTCATCATCAACACTTAGAAAGAAATTTCACTAATGCATTGAACAGCTGCAAGCAGAATTGTACTTAACTTGCTGTGTAACTCCCTTCATAGAGTCTGACTGAGAAGCTGCTGAAGAAAGAACAGGACTACACCCAGCTGGAAGAAAAACACAATGAAGTATCTGTGAGTAAGAAGAATGTGCAAGCAAGTTTTCACCAGAAGGACCTGGACTGCCAACAGCTTCAGGCAAAGTTGTCTGCTTCCGAAGCCTCGATACAGAGATTACAGACAGAGCTAGGTGAGAAGGGAGAAGCAAGCCAGAAACTTAAAGAAGAGTTGTCCGAAGTAGAGATGAAGTACCAGCATCTCAAGGCAGAGTGTAAACAGCTCCAGCAGCAGAGGGAGGAAAAAGAGCAGCATGGCTTGCAACTCCAAAGCGAGCTCAGTCAGGTAAGTTTTTTAACTGCACATGCGTATTTCTTATACACATTATTTGAAGGAGAGTAATTACCCAGCACTTGTATTTTACTACTTTATAGGAAGTTTGAGAAAAGTGAGTCTTGGTTGTACCTTAGAACTGAACAGTGCTTGATTTGCTTTAAGATTGAGTAGTCAATATAGTAGGGAATACTTAGTGTGAAAAGCCAGGGTAATGTGAAGTCTTGATATTGCTTCCTTAGTGTTTCTCCAGGAACAACTTCTCTTTATGTTGCTGATAGCTGTGAGAACCCCCAGAGCATACATCCCTCCCACCAGAACCTATTGTTCTGCTCAGTCCAGTAACTTTGAGAAGTAGGACTTTCATATAACATTGAGCATTTTGAAACTTGAGCTGGTTGAGTTCAGTTTCATCTAGTTTATCTTTTTTGGAGAGCAGTCTGTCAGACTGGAGAAACATTTGTGTATCAGTAATCATGTCCAGTCCTAAGATGTAAAAAATTTTATCTTTATTTGTTAGTATGACATACTTCATTTTAATCTTGCTAAAGCTTATTTATTTTAAAGTGAGTGTTTCTGAGTTTTCAACCCTTTGTTAAGTCTGAAAGAGATCTCAAGCTCTTTGTATATAGTTTACCTTGGAAGAACGCTGACTTGGCAAAACCGTGTTTATATGTGTACTACATCCCCAGAATGTCTTTCCTTCTCCCATCAGTCTTCTGTCAGGGCGAGAGCAGATAATTATATTGGTTATCTGGGTAGGAATCTGCATTTGGTGAAACTGCCTCAGTTTGCCTAGGCAACAGAAGCATAGCCAAGAGGCTGAGCTGAAATCTGTCTTCAGCCTGAGAAGGCATTTTCAGGAAGGATTTTTGGGGTGGGAAAATGAAGGAGGAGGAAGGTGAGTAAAGCATTGCTGAATGAATTCCTGTGAAAGGAAATGAAGGCACGACACATTCTCTGGTGATACCATTGGGAAGGAAGACAACCTAAGCGAGAAATCTTCAACAAGTCACTGGACTTCAGGATGTGTTTTAGAATTGTATAGTAAAATAATAGTGGAAGGAAAAAACCCTTTGTACCTGGTATAAAAGAAAAGAAAAGCCAAACATAAACTTCTCTTCCTGCAAAGAAGAGTTCAGTTACTATTGGTAATGTATTGGTACTTTGCTGGAATTACCTTTTTATGCATGTAGTCCATTAGCTTACATTGAGACAATGAATTCTGTTTATGGAGGTACATGCGTAGTTGTTTAGTCAAATCACATTTTCTAAGAATCCTTGTCATTTTCTCAAAATTCATTTGAATGGGTGCATGTCTGGTTAAGTTTGTTTTTTTTAAAATTTGGGTGATGTGGAAGAAGTGATCTTAATGGGAGAAACTTCAGTGATAGTGTTGATTCCACCATGACAGTAGGAGGAGAGTATGGACAAGAGAGTATGGACTCATTCAGTTTTAAAGAAATGTTAATTGCTAATAAATTCTGTTGAGAAAATGTGAATCTACTTAATTGTATAATTTTAAAGTCTAGGTATTTTTTCATGATTTTTTTGCATTCTGTAGCATAAGTTAATCCTGGATTTTATGGTTCTGTTTACTTAAACGTCATCTTAAAGTTCTTCAAAAATACTTAACCATGCCTGTGATAAAACAACTTGTGTAAAATATGGTTTGCTGATTTCCCTCTTTCCAAATATTTTCTCCCGGTATCAACATAGCTATGAATAGTTAATAGTTATCGTGTTGCACCCTTTCTTCAATAGATTTTTTTTCTGCAGTTCTTGTTTGTATTTTTAGTGAGGAGGAAATCTTTATAATTTGGTGATCCTGCAAGAAAAGACAAATATTCTTCATTACTGGAGGAGAGATTATGGTCTCTTTCCTCACCCTGTCTTCCCTCTTCTCCTACCTCTTTCTTAACTGTACAGTCACCATTAGCAGTCAGCTTCTTGGCCACATGCCAAACAGCTTTTCACTCACAGCTTTTGTGGTTGTGGACAGATAATTTAGCTTGATTTTCTAAGAAGGTAAGTCATGGATACATTTATTTCCCTGCCTCCAAACCTTTTAAACTTTTGCATTGTCTGATAACTTGAGCTAAATTTTGACAGATGCCCCAAAGGACTTCAGTATTAAGTTCTTGGGTGTTAAATTCTTTTGGAAACAAACAGCAGGAGAGAGGCCTCACTTCCCTTAAGGCCTGGGCAGAAAGTATAATGGCGTCACAATCACTGTTCCTTGTTCTGCTCTGCTAGGCAGCCAGCTGGTCAAATAGTGATTGCTTGCAGTGAACAATAAAATTGGGCTGCCTTTTGCTTAGATATTAGTATGGATTTAAGGAAAGCAGGAGGAAGGTTTAGGGGTATTGAAGGGAGGACCTGGAGTTAAGAGGTGAATGGTTCAGGGGCCGTGGACATAAATGCATAGGGGAGCAAGCTTCATTCATAGCTTCCCACAATCTATGCAAAGTTCTTGCTGTGCTGCAAGGTCTGATCCATTCTCTGGTTTTGCACTGAGTTAAAAAGTCATTGTGTCCTTGAATGTGTTTGTGTAGAAGTAGGCAGGAGGCAACCCAGGACCTACAGTGGCGGTTTCATGTAGAATAAGAGCTTTTCAGAACAGTGAATTGTAAAAGGCCATCCTTGCACTTTGAAGATGGTGCAGTACTGCTTTTGATGACTGATAAAATCGTGAGGCAGGTTCGTGTCCAGCTGGAAGAGCACATCTGCCTACTTACTCTTTGCTGCTGGAAGGTATTGGACTGTAAGGCACCAAAATTACTGTGTACCCTGCAGTGACTGTTCATGTATCTCTTCTCTGCAGAGAACAAATGCCATTGATGTAGCCAGCTCAAGCTGGACATTACACTCTTAATATTCTAGCTGTGCAGAACAGGATATTGTGGGAGGCAGTGGAGCAGGTAAAGGCAGGGTACTTCAGCCACTGGATCTACAGGAGTGAATGCATGAGCTGGATAAGCTGAGATGGCTCAAAAGCATCTCTATTTTACGTGACAGTCCTTATGCCTTTGAAGGATCACCTTCTTTCTGTTTCTGTTAAATCTCTGTAACTTGTTTTGAAGGGATTCTGTAGATAAATGAGGATGTTTCTGAGTCCTTCCAACCCAATTTTTTTTGAGTATCTGTTCTTGCTTGTGCAGGCGATGCTGTTTTATAACATGGTTTGTGTTTCTGAGGTGTATGAGGTATATACATGACTCAGGAGGTCATGGAGTTGTTTTGCTCCGAGCTATGAAAATTTCACATAAACATTGCACAAAATGAGTCTATATCACTGTTGGCTAAAGAATGACTGAAAAAGTGGATGACTCTTTTTTGCAGTTGCACAGTAAACTCTTAGAAACAGAGCGCCAGTTAGGGGAAGCACATGGGCGGCTCAAGGAACAGAGGCAGCTGTCCAGTGAGAAACTGATGGACAAAGAGCAGCAAGTGGCTGACCTACAATTAAAACTTTCTCGTGCTGAAGAGCAGGTAGGGATTTTTATGCAGATTCTGCAGTTTGTTCTGGTTCTGGTGATATGTCTATGTGCACACTTGTGGTGATATTGCAGTTTATAAAGTCTGTTCTCATGGGAATTTCTTTTGACTAATACTGTCAAGGACTTACAGTAAAATGATCAAAATCTGCTTAGCTGCTTGTCTTTACAGATGTATGTGTGTTTGTGGTGCTTAACAAATGAACAAAAGTTGTGCATTTTACACTTATGAGCTTTGTCTAAGGGTCTCATGAAAAAATTACTTAGGTGCACGCAGGCCCATATGGGTAGTTTTGTGTGTAGATGTTTTTGTAAGATAAAGCCCTACATGAAGAAAAAGTGAACATTGCACAGCAGATCATTGATAGTTAATAATCTGTGTGGGGTGGATGGGCAGAAAACACTTGTTTTATTAATTTTTATTTGTTTTAAAGAGATATCTTGTATATGTTGCTGATTTTCTGCTGGCTGTAGGGGGATTGGCCAAATATCTGAGTGGTATGTTGTCAAAGCTTTAAACTTTTCTGTAGCTAATTTGCAAAGCCTTGACTAGTATAGAAGTGGAGAGACTGCTAAACTGAAATTGCTACTAAAATAATGACTGACAGTTGCTACTGAAATTGCCAAAATAGTAATAATAATGTTGTTTTACAGGTATCTGTATTATCAGTCATATTACATCTTAACAGCTATTGCAAAAACTGTACTAAAAATTTCTTATGTTTTAGATTTTTTGAGAGCTAAATTACATGTGTCCGATAATTATTTTACAGTTCTCGCTTGTGATATAGAATCTCACCGATTAATAGTAAAGAATGCTTTGATTAGATTTTGATAATTTAGCTAGCATTACAGATTTTTGTTTTTATACAAGTTTTCAAAAATCCATGTTTACACTAAAATCTTTTAGAGTGAACATTGAGTACAATTGGCATACTGAGTGGTGCTTTTTCCACTCATTAGTCTGGTTTGTTTGGTATTTGGTTTTGTTCTTTTTTTCAGCTAAAGGAAAAAGCAGCAAATTCCACAGAATTGCAACATCAATTAGAAAAGGCAAAGCAGCAGCACCAGGAGCAGCAGACACTTCAGCAAAATACAACAGCAAAACTACGAGAAGCCCAGGTAACATAGTTATGTATCCTCATGTGAAAGTGTGTTTCAGGGTTTCATTATGCTAAATACTTTTTCTGTCTTTTTCTCTCTAAAAGTGACTTGCTGGAAGGTTCAATAAATTAACATATAAATCTGGAATAGAATATACAGAAAGAGTTTGATAAATTTATCCAACATTTTATGCATTAGGCCCAACTTTTAAGGTCCTTAAGGACACAATTATGTTCTTTTCTAGAATGATCTCGAGCAAGTACTACGACAAATTGGAGATAAGGACCAAAAAATTCAAAATCTTGAGGCTTTACTTCAAAAAAGCAAGGACAACATCTCTCTGCTAGAAAAGGAAAGAGAAGACTTATATGCAAAAATTCAAGCTGGTGAAGGAGAAACTGCGGTTCTTAACCAGCTACAAGAGAAAAACCATGCATTACAAATACAGGTAAGAACTTTGAGATCTGTTTATTTTCATTTGTTCTCATTATTGAATCTTGTTTCCTTTTTTTCCTATCTCAGCAGATGTGACACTAATCTTTTCTATACTGTTCTGTTTCTTTAATATTTACTTTAAAGATCTTACTGTAAATTTCACAAGACTTCTGTTTTGGTGGCTTCCATGCCATCAGCATAGGGAAAGGAATTCCTAGATGTTTCATTTGTACATATGCTAGTAATATGTATTTACAAATAGTTATATTATATAAGTATGGAACGATATATATATATGTATATATATATTTGTTAAAAATATATGTATAGTTATACTGTAACTATATATAAATACATATATTACATATATTTGTTTCACTCATTTTAAAAAGAGGTTCAATTCCTGCTTTCAACACCAAAATTCAGTTTAGCCTGCATCTGTTGTCTCTTTAGTATTTTGTTTCTGTTACATTAAGGCCAAATTGACAATTCCCTTTTGCTTCTATTTTCAGCTGGTAACCTATTTAAACTCTGGTGTTGTGTACAATACAGCTTTACTGTAATAGTTCAGGAAAAGAAATGTGATAGCATTGAGTCTCCAGAGCCATAATAAGACACACTAAAATTAAGTTTTTACTTCCTTGGACATGCTGTTCCAGCCTTCTCACATTCTTTTTTTTTCCACTGCAGGTAACTCAGCTGACAGAGAAGCTGAAGAATCAATCAGAAAGTCATAAACAAGCCCAAGAGAATTTGCACGAACAAGTGCAGGAGCAGAAGGCACACCTAAGAGCTGCTCAAGATCGTGTGCTTTCCCTGGAAACAAACATCACTGAACTAACTAGTCAGTTAAATGAAAGTAAAGAGAAAGTGTCACAACTTGATGTGCAGGTAATGGATCTCTGTATTTTATGGTGATGAAAAATTCTGGTTGTGATTTCCCATTTGGGAAAAGGTGCATTTTTCTACAAGGAGGTACATACACTAACACATGAATATTTCTGATTTTACTATTAACTCACCGATGACTGTAAAAAAATTAGAATGAGCTATGGTAAAACAGGTGTTTTAGTGAAATACAATTTTTCTTTCAGGTAAAAGCAAAGACTGAATTGCTACTTTCAGCAGAAGCATCGAAAGCTGCTCAGAGAGCGGATCTACAGAACCATCTGGACACTGCCCAGCATGCACTGCAAGACAAACAACAGGTATTAAGCAACATATAAAGTTTCTGTGTTACCTAAAAACTGCTTAAAAGCCTAAGAATAGTCGGTTTACAAACTCAATAAACATATGAATATGCATTGGGAAATGATCATTTAGGATATTTTAACTATGTGATATGCATTCATTTCCTTTTGCTGTTATCCGGAGCAGATATATTTTGCAGTGCAAGGAATTTGCTTGGGAGTCCACTCTTTGCTGTAGGGTTATTGTTCAGAATCTAAGCTTTCCTTAGGTGTTCTGGAGGTATTACTCAGTTCCTGTGTGTATGCTATGAAGAAAAGACTGTAGAATGCACTCAGCAGAAGTGAAAACTCTTGACTCTTATTGCTAACTCAGATAAATTTCCAATCAGCTGCCAGTATGCAGAAGTAATTCTCTGTGTGCCAGCTGACATAAAAACTCAAAAGGCTGGTGATAAAATTACATGTTTTTAAATGTGCTTTAATCCTAGTAAAGCATTTTACTGTCTGTTGAATCAAATATTTCCATTGTTAAAATCAGTGCTGCTGTGGTCTTCATGGAAACATCCACCAGATGCTAGTACAGCACCATTTTATAGCATGGGAATGTAATTAGTTGCTGTAAACAGGAAACAACTTTTTTCAGCCATTAAATAATTAATAAATAACTAAATACATCAGCTTGGTTGGAGAGCAGTGAGCTTTGATGTAGCTGTCATCATAGTGGTTACTAGGTGAATGTGTTCACGCCTCTTGCAGAATTTGTTTTGTGTTGAACAAAATGTTTTGATATCTCTGGTGTATGGAGAACTGAGCATTTCCATGTTATTGGCTTTCATCTTTGGGTGTTGATTTCATGGCAAGCAAAGACATGAAAAATTTTATCTAGGTTTTGTAATGTTATTTTCTAGTTATTGCTCTACTAACTTGGGGAGCTAGTGCCTTTATTACCTACAGTTCTTCTTCCATTTACAACTTTCAACACCTGTGTTAACGTCTAGCTCAGAGCCTGTGAGGTTTGAGAGAATATTGAGGCCTTAAAATATTTTTATTCAGTGAAACAGAGGGAATTTGCGTGCGTGTTTGTGTTTCCGCTTCCAATTTCTTGCACCTCAGAATAAAAAATAAACATTATTTTCCTTTTTAATTTGAACACATTAGATCATTTAAAGCATACATTAGTAATTGTTTGAAGTTATTTAAAAAGTAACAACCTTTGTATTTTTGTTTTACCCAGGAGTTAAATAAGGTCAGCACTCAGCTGGATCAGATTACAGCTAAGCTGAATGACAGGCAGGAATACTGTACTCAGCTGGAAGCCAATCTTAAAGAGTACAAAGAAAAATGCCTTTCTTTAGAACAAAAAAATGAAGAACTAGAGGGACAGCTTAAGGTTTGTATTTAACACAGTGTCTGAGCTTACAGAAACTGATCTCTGCTCTTAGGTAGCATGTGATAAAGCTGTGCTCAAATTATGAGGGAAGGATTATATCAATATTGCCTTTGTGGGTTTTCTTTCTCACTAATGTTCCCTGATTCACCATTTAATCCTGTTCTCTTCTTCCATGCTAGTATATCACATTAAGAAGATAGGCCTATGATATTGCCACTATACTGTCATTTTCCTGTATGTGTACTTCTGCCAAACTCTGTGCTACCTGGAAATTGTTATGTGAGGGAACATGAATGTGTCCCAAAACTAGAGTTTTCGAGTTCGAACTTAAACACTTTGCAAGTGGTAGCAGGGAATATGTTTAACATTGGTTAGTCCTGTTTAACACTGCCTGTCTGGTTTAATTTATTTATGAAGCCTTTCAGTAGGCTTTCATCACTATTTAATCTCTTAACTTGATCTGGAGTTTTGCATTCCAGTACTGAAATCAGTTTTTATTTTAAAGTGCACATAATTCTGGCAGAAGGTTTGCCGAACTTTTTGGTGTTTTGATATACTAGTATTTTCAGTTAAGGGTATGGATTAGTCGTAATGCTTGAGAGCTTTAAAATTTGGGCTTTGACATTTGTTCAATATTTTTTAAAAATTCTTGGTAGTCAAAATTCATAACACACAAAAGCATATGATACAGGGATCATGGGAGCAATGCAGAACTGGTTTTGCAGTGTTGTCTGTCTGTTTGGAGGGAGGTTGGTAGTCTTTTAGTAGTCTTAGAGCTCAAGATTGAGTTGGGTGTTTTTCCTAGCTTATGTGCTCTATAGAAGAGAACGAAAATTGTTTTCCCTGTACGAAATTTTAAATCCAAAGCTATTAAAAAATAAAGCTGTCATGCATTTCATTATCAGCATAATTATTTTGTTCTTCCATCTCTTCTTTTGAGCACTGTTGTTTTTTTTTCTTGCCTACTTTGATTTGTGTTTTTATTTTTCATTCTTTTGCTGAAGTTTCACAAATAGCCAGTAGACAAAAATGCTTGGGAGAAATACAGAGCTTGGTTGCGTATGATTTTATGAGGTTCCTGGTAGCTGAAGTGTGAAACTGAGCAGGATTGTTGGTGCTGTCAACAGGAAAGCAATTCCATGTAAAATCTTGGCATCATCACCATTCTTTGAGATTATTCCAGTCAAATGTGTGGCATTTGAAAAAGTAGGAAAAAAATTAGAAAACAAAAAGCCCTCAGGAATTTTTTTTGAGAAACTTGGCCACTTTGTTTTATGGCCACTGTGTGAAAGGAGAAGTGCCTGTAAAACAGCCAGTATGTTGAAGAGTCTAAACAGTGCCAATTTGCTGAAGGCTCCTGTGTTCTTTACACTCCATGTGAGTGAAAAAGTACCTTTGGAAAAAAACAGAAGAAAAACCTTTCCAGGCGAGCATAGAATTTCTTCACAGCTGTAGTTCATGTCTTTGCTTTTACTGTAAAGCTTTTTATGTATTACTTTGCTGTAAAATGCTGGCTTGGCCTTTAATTTAAAGATGATTTTAGAATGTTTTACCAAGATAGTTCAGTTCTGGAGGAGCAGGTGATTACCGGGAACTAAATAGTGGAAGATAAATAGCAAAGTAATGAAACAGGTAGATGATGTGTGAGAGTTGTGACTGCTTTCTACAGTTATTGCTACTCACAGACTAGATGACTTTGCATTTTATTGCTATTTTTATTTTGTTGGTTGTGTTCTGATGGCTCTGTCTTTTTATTTTTCTCTCAGAAACTTGAAGGTGATGTTCTGGATGCTAAAGCAAGTAAAGACCAAGCTCTTCAGGAGTTACAGCAACAGCGAAATCAGTCTACCGAATTAGATCTCCGAACAGCAGAACTGAGTAAACAACTTGAAGCAGCAAGAGAAGCGTATGCATTTCCTGTGTTATACTACTTTTCCAAGTCAGACATAAAACTGGAGCAGTTTGGACTAGAGTTGAAATTTTCCACTTCTCCCTTGTGATTTCATGAAGTCATAAATAAGTGCTGTGTCCCCTCTGCTACAAGAACTGTGTTGTATCCTACCTGTTGTCTTTCAGTCCATCTGCCGTGTTGTCTCATGGGAATCACTGACTGCTGTGATTCACTGCACTTCTTCAGTTTATTCACTGTGCATGTTGTCAGCTAAATATCTGAACAGTTTGATGTAGTGATTTGCATCTTTAAATATCCATAGCTCTGTAACCTTTTTCAAATACAAATTTGCAATTTATGCAAAAGCAGCAAAGGGGTAGTTTCTGTTCATTATAGTTGAGGAGGAAAGAGCCATCTCAAAACTAGTTTCTAGAGTTGCTGTTTTGTCTTAACTGGAGGGTGGTAATGCCCATGGATGCAAATAGAGACATTTAAGGATACAAAAGAACCTGTGAAAAATAACTTTTAAAAAGTATGTTTTATCTTTTTGTATTTGCAGGATGTCTAACGCTCAATTGGATTTGCAGAAGAAATCTGAGGCCCTTGACCAAGCAAACCAACAAATTGCAAAGCAGGAGGCAGAAAAGGCCAGTCTTAAACAAAACCTTGAGAAATCAAATCAAGATACAAGTAAACAGCTCAAGGAACTGGACTGTAAAGTGCAAGCAGCCACATCAGAGCTGCAACAAGTGAAATTAGAGAAGGATAATCTGTTAAAGGACCTTACAGATACCAAAGATAAGCTCTCAAAAAGCTCTGAATCCTTCAAAAAAAGAAAGGAGGAATTAGAAAAAGAAATTAAAAAGGGAAAAGCAGCTATGGCAGAAATGGTTAGTAGGTTCTTTAATTAGGCATTAAGTTTGGTGTATATACAGTCTGATAAAATGACTTTGCTTTCTGTTTGAAAACAGTGTACGTATGATGAAAATGCATGAAAATTAGTTACTGTAAGGAAAACCAAATTGTGATTTTTCGTAGGTCATACATGTTTCCCACCTTAAATTTTTGCCTGGATATTTACAGTAGTAAACATCAGTCATATCACATAACAGGATCCTTTTTTCTTGCTACATATCTTTAACACAGTGAAGAAACTAAATGGAGACAAGTGGTGAAACAATTTGATGGGAAATGTCCCCTTTTAAAAAATACATCAGCTGTATTATAACAACACAAAGTTATAGAACCTTTGGTGAAACACCATTGTATTGAAGGAGTTACTTTTCTGAGGCCATATTAGTTTCTTTTTTGAAGTCTTCCTATATAGAACTTCCTGTGCACTTGTCTGGACATGCTGGAAAGCTGGGTACTGCAGGCAGAGAGAGTAACATCATCTGTCATTTGGGGAGTGCCTAGCTTAAGGTATTATTGGAGTGCTAGAACTATTTGAGTTTCAGAAAAGTCTTACAAGTGGAGGATAACAAGTGCTTGACCACCAGAGCAACCTATTATGGTAAAGAAATGAAACTATTACCGGGGTTAAAATATACCTTTTTCTGACCTCTTCGGCCTTGGTGATATGAGTGGACACTATATAAATACATGTTTTATAGATACAGTTGTTCTGACACCCTTGTCTCAGATGTGGCAAGGGGTGTCTCTCTCATTCCCTTCTCATCTTACACATCACTGGTTTCCAGAACCCATTCAGAGGTGCTTTTATTCTGATCTAAAAAAAAAATCTGCTCCTAGTTTAAAAGAACACTTTTCTTTTACTCATTCACTTTTTAAAGAAAAACTCTTTTACTTGCTTTTCTTAGTTACTGCTGTTTAAAGATCTGTTTCTTGTAAAAAATTGAAGGATTTTCTCCCCAGTTTAAACTTAAAGATAGTAGTCCAGATTCAGCGTCTAGTTCTGTAGTCTTTTGGAGGCTCTCCACTGTCTTAAATGCATAGTATTTGGGCTTAACATATAGTTGCATATGCATGGAGGTCTGCAAATGTACTTGCTTGTGAGTTTTAGAATGTGGAGGAATTTTAGATCCTGAGGAGACTGATGAGCCTACTACTTCAGCAGGAAGAAGGGCTGCCAACCACAGCTTCAAATAGGGAGACTATCCCTAATCAGAAAAAACCTCTGGCACCTGGCTAAGTTTATTAGTACAGGGCATCAGATGTGTTCAGTTTAGATTTGCCACTTAAAGTTTTGAGAGGTTTTGAGCTCACGGTGTCTGCGGTTGAGAAGGTAAGATTTTTCATTGAAAATGAAAGCATTACTTTTTAAGGATTTGTAGATCCTGCAAAAATACTTGGTACTCGGTCTTAGAAGCTAACAGGAATATTTCCTTGTCTTATGTTTTTTAGGAAAAATCTTGCCAAGAATTAAAACACCAACTTCAGATACAAACAGAGTCTGTAGCTAAAGAGAGGAATGAATTGAAAAACTCACTGGAAAAAAAGGAGGGGGTAAGTTGTCCACTTAGTTTCAAAAATCTAAAAACCAATAACAATAAATGTTTAAAAGATTGATTTTCAGTCTCACCTGCTGGGACTGATGAGAGATAAAGGTGTTTCAGTTCTCAAATTGTAACCTATCTTTGGCACTGAAATAAGGTGATACTAAAACTTTTGTAGAGGGTAATAAGAAGCTTAAAAATATAGGTTTTAGTCTTAGTTTTCTGTGTCCCACATACCTTAGCAGGGGATTTTAGCCCTTCAGGTTTTTTCATTAGTGAAACAGTTACTTGATATGACTGTGTCCCCATTTTGTTTTGTGCTTCCGTACAATAAAGATCATATCCTTAGATCTATTTTATTCTCAGGCTTATTCAGTATGTTCTCAGTGTAGTTGACAGCACATTTTCAGATATCCTTCAAGGATTGAATTGCTTTTTAAAACTTGTGTAAGTCAATGCTTGTGACTACATAAGGACCAAATGTACTTCTTTTTCAAAGATGAGCATTCAGACCATGCAGTGCAGCTGGCAGCGTGAAGGACACGTCTGCTTTCATGGATTTCTTTACCCAAGGTGTCTTCTGTTCCCTAAAGGAATCAGAAAAGATTTGATCAGTGGACATAGTTTGATAGACTGTGATGGACACTTACTGTCTGAAAGAGGTTTGGAAGTGTGCAGGTGTGATGGTAATTGCTCTGTGGCTATTGCTGCTACTCCCCTGGCTCCTCACTCATTCAGCTGAAGTGCTGTGGTGCTCAGTGGAAAGTGCAGAAGGATGAGCTTGGTATATGCTGCAGTTGGCAGCAGGAGTGCCCAAACCACTGCTGGTGTGAGAAAAGCTGCCTGATCTTAATTTAGAATAGATAAAAAAGACTGCTGCTGGTGTCTGGGTAGTAAATGTGGAATAACAGATTATTTTAATGTGTTATGGTAGTTCTTAAAATCTGCTTGCCAGCGTTCAGCCACGTAGCTCTGAAACAGCAGTGGCACTGTGGGATGGTCTGATTCTGTGAACAGCATGTACAGATAGTGATTTAAATTTAAATTTTATGCAGTTATTTAATATTTTTGAATATAGATTTCTAAGCAGTTGTCTATAGACCTTGATTCAGCAAGAGCACAAGTACTGGAAATGCAGGGTCTTCTGAAGGACAAAGAAAAAAGTGAGCAACATCTCCAGGGAAAGCTGAGAGAGTTAAAGGAGTCTTTTGAGCAGAAGAAAAAACATAGTGAGACACTGCAAGCTGAATTAAAAACTGCCCTTTTAGAAAAGGTAAGACTGTCCTTTCTTACTCTTATAAGAAAATGAATGTAAATTCCTCTGATAAATACTGAAGCTTTTATATCAATAACTTTGTGATAAGCTCTGTTTGCTGTAGTCTTGTTGGAAATTATAAGGTCAGGATATGGAAATGAGGTCTTCAGATGCTGTTGGAGATAGAAACAACAACATCAACAGCAATAATGAAAAGAACCAGTGCTGAAATATGAATTCCATAGGAATTGAATTTTAATAAAGAGATAAAATAGGCTAGATTGAATGTGGGTTTTTTTGCTTCAGGATCAAGGCAAGAGCTGCCATTTTCTTGTAAAGCAGTAGAATTCCGTGAGAGTATTTTTAGACAAACTCTGCAGTGTTTTAAAATGTCCATGGCAGTTTTAAACCAAGTCTTCTCATATTATACCAAAAGAATTTATCTGAGTGACAGTATGAAACTCATAAACCATAATGGAAAGAGTTCAAATGTCTTACAACATTAGGGAATGTTGTGCTGTGTGCTATGCGCTGTTAAATGTGGCTCCAGCTTTGGCTGCCCAATGCTACATGGTCATATTTGTGCTTTAGACAGCCTGTGGAAACATTAGGTTTTGGTGTTGTGGTTTAACCCAGCCATCAGCTCAGCAGCACAGAGCTGCTCGGTGACTTGGGAAGACAAACGGCATCACTGCAAACTTCCCTTTCTTTTCCACCAGCTTCATATGCTGAGGATGATGTCATATGGTGTGGAATATCCCTTTGGTCAGTGGGATCAGCTGTCCTGGCTGTGCCCTCTCCAAATTCTTGTGCACCTCCAGATTTCTTGGTGGTGGCGTGGTGTGAGAAGCAGGAAAGGCCTTGGCTCTGTGTGAGCACTGCTAAGCAGTAGCTAAAACATCCCTGTGACAAGAAATGCGAAACACAGCCCCTGTACTAACTCCTATGAGGAAAATTCTACCTCAGCCAAAACCAGCACACTTGAAAACATTATTCCAATTTTTAGTGTTTGGTCTTAATGTGTTTCACTTAGTCTTTTGTAATGAATTAAATTTTGTTGTTAAATTAGTTATAAAATGTTACTGTAAAATCACAAATATCAGGTTACTGAACTGCTATTTCATAAGAAGAACAAAATTATCTTCTTGTGGCAGAAATGCATTTTATTGAAATGCTTAAGCTAACTTTACTGTATGTAACTTTAACTAAAACTTTCTACGCTTATGTTTCAGGCAGAGCTGGAGAATAAACTACAACAGCAGTCTATTTTGTCAGCACAGGAGCTTAAAGCAGAGAAGGGCAAGCTAGCAGACTTACAGAAGGCCCATGATAAACATAAAGAAAACATGGAGAAGCTGCAGCTGGATCTGTATGGGAAAGAGTCTGAGCTGCTGGCAACCAGGCAAGATCTTAAGGTACTTGCAGTCGTTTTAATATCATATGTGACTTAGTAGATGTTAATATCCATTTTGAAGACCAAGAAACAATGCAGGAACTGTATAAGTGAAAAAAAATCTCTTCTGCTATATATAGAATTTAGTGCTGTTAAATCCCTTCCCTTGAGACAAAGGATATTCTGAAACTAATTTAAAGCCAAACATATTTGCCAGTTTACCTGAAATACCCTTGCATTTCTGCAGCAGCGGAGTGAAAGGTGATTTAGTTTTATATTCGTTAAAGAGTTATTTTTTTTAATGTTGCTTTTTCTTGTTATACTGTAGCTTTCAACAAATTTAAATATCATAGCTAATTAGGGCAAGGTCTGCCAGTATGTGAGTAACTGTTACCTTCTGGATGATTTAACCAGAATATTCCTAGCTGATGGTAGATACTGAGAGATGTCAAACTAATAGAAACAGGAGGCTTATGGACCTGCCTAGAATACAAGTGCCAGAATTTAGTCCTTGAAGTTTTTGCTATTCCTAAATTGAAGTTACCTGATTTTGTATTAGTGTGCAGTGCCTTCAAAGAGGTATTGCTGAGAGTTGAGCCAGTCAGCAAAGGTGTTTTTTGGCTTTTGTTTCTGGCCCTCTGCTTCGTGTCAGTACTGAGCCAATGCTTCAGTTAGTCCCAGGACATACTGTGCCGCACAGACTGGCTGGCTGCTGGCAAGATTTGTAGCTTAGGCACTTTTCACTCCAAATGAATCTTGCTGCAGGTTTGTCCGTGTCCAACGCTGTTCTAGGCTCTTCTTAAGTATATGGAGAGGAATAGATGCTTTGGAAGACAGATCATCTGATCTGCTTTAGATGTTGCTATCTGTTTGCTTTGTTATGTATAAAGGGAGCTTGTGGTGACTGCTTAGATTTCATTGTTCCCTGCTTTGATTTTATCGTTCCCTTTCCCCCAAAGGTGGGCCTTTCAACCCTGCCACTGAAACCCTTAAAGGTCTCGTGGCTGTTTCGCACAGGCCCATGTGAGCTTTGGAGCCCTAGCCAAACTTCAGGCTCAGGTTATTTTAAGAAATAGAGAAATACCTCCTTTACATATAGGCCACTGCAGTTGCAGGAGACTTACTCCTCCTCTGCAGTATTGAATTACCTGCCATGTTTCCCTGCAGGTTATTGGAGCTTTACTTTCAGTGCAGCATGGTTGAAACACTACGTTAAATTGTGGAGGACTTTGGCACGATTAACAAGCAGTGGTGGCTTAAGCGTATTCTTTTTTCAGTTTGTTACTATTGCACATTCTGTGAGTTTATTTCCTGCAATGCATTTAAATCACCATTTGGTAATGCAGTGGCCTGTAGAAGCATTGGATATGTTCAGTAACGTGTAGTTTTCTTGGTGTAGTTTTCATTAAAGTATCACTTGTTGAAAATAGCTGTGAATAAGTATTGTTATTAAAGCAGTTTGATGACCTCTAGTTCTGGCAAGTATAAAATGGGACAGTAAGCGTCTCACATGCATTTAGACCCGATGGGGATGGTAGTGAGAGAGAGAGAATTCTTTGCAAAAAGGTAAAATAAGGTTATGGCAATGGGGAAGCAAGATTTTTAAGGTGAGCAGTCAGGTAACTTGATTTATTATGTGAGTTTCTGTGGAGTCTAGAGAGCCTGAAGAAGATTGGGGTCCTAAGTACTGAAGTGGTGCACCAATCTGGAGCCTGTTTGCTTGATCTAAAAATTTTGTAAAAAACATATATTAATTAGGATTTGTGAGGTCTGATTTACACCACTTTTTTTTTTCCTGGAAGATGTAGAAGAGGGAAAAGCTGTGCTACCTCAGTGCAACATTAAACTAAAGAAGCAATGATAGCTTGTCTTAGAAGACCACAAAAGCAAAAAGCACATTCAGACAGCTTCAAAGTGACAATGTTAGTCTTGAGAGCTGAATATCAAAATGCCACTCAAGTCAGAAGAACTTCACAGTAGACTTTCACAGCCTATTCAAACTCAGTTGTCTGTGTGATCTTTTGCCTTGGGCAAGTTACTTATTAAAAGCAGCTCATTTGAGCCAGAGCTGTGTGTTTTGGTTAAAGTTTGGAACCAAAGCTGATAGGTATGCTGAGCTTTAGATTGGCCTTAATCTTCTTAGTAGGCAGTGGTAGAAGTTTTTAAAACTTGTCTGTTTGTAGAGTCAGCTTGGGTGCCTTTCAGTGCAGGATTTTCAGCAGAGGTATGAACTCCCTGCTCGGCTCTGTTGAGTCAGCAGTGTCCGAAGCCCAGCATTGTCCAGAACAGGCATGGCCAGGCCATATAGTGACATCCCAGCAGTGCTGGAGTTAAAAGGGAAAACTTAAACCTCCTCGCGTGGTGTGGCACCGTGCTGTTGGCGGGGCCAAGGTTGCAGGCGTAGGGATGGATCATGAAAGGCCGCGTGGGTGACGTGTGGGGCAGTGTGGTTGCTGGGAGGGCGTGGCGGGAGTTGGGCTGTGCGCAGAGCACCATCTGCTGGCATCTGTCGGGAATGCCGCTGCTGGGATCGGCGGCTCGCCTCTGGCCGGGGCAGGCGGAGTGGCACTGAGCAGGGAGCGGACGCTTCAGGGCGGTTTTGCAGCTGCAGATGCAGCGCTGCCTGAGCCGGAGCTGCAGCAGAGCGCTGCTGTCCGCAGGGCCATCGGCACCGGGGAGCCCGAGCTGCCGCAGCACAGCCGCCGAGCCGTGTGGCTGTGGCCACGTGCAAACCGTGAAGCTCTGAGTCCTGCAAACTAAAGAAGTGTTGTAATTAAAAAAAAAAATTACAATAAATAATAAAATGGGAAGTGGGACGGTAGTTATAATTTTATGGATACTATTTGCTGCAAATTTACTTTGGTTTAAAAATGTCTGTAGCAGTAACTTCACACACATTTTCATCTCTGTGACTGGAAAAAGAAATAGGGGTAGGATTTGAGTGCTTGTTAAAGCTGTAGTTTTTGATAAAAAAGGATATATATAATTAAAAAAGAATACCACTAGATAATTTTTGTATATGTACACACATATTTTTACAAACATCTGTCTGTGTGTGTATATTCACAATTTTTTTTTGTAGAAAAGGCATTTTTTATATAGAATAGTTAATAAAAATATACAAACTGTTAATTTCGCCTTGATTTTGACTTAGTGTGAGGATACTTTCTGTGAATCTGATCTGAGCTCTGCCAAGTATTCTTGAGTTTTGGCATTTGTGCTTTTCGTAGTCAGTCCTGGTTTCTTCTGTGTTTTCAAAAGAATGTTTCTTTGTCTCCAATGTTGGCATTGCTGTCAGCATATATTCAGTGAATGTTCTGGAACGAAATTTATGCTTGCCAGACCTCAGTTCTGTAAGTCAGGACCCTAAGTTGCATACAGCCAGTCTAACTCTTTTTCTTAGGGAGTGAAGAGACATCAGGTTAGCATCTGTGAACAATTTAATGTTGGTCCATGTGGACTGGGATCAGGGAGCACACAGACTCAAATGCTTGTTTGTGCACTTCATGTAGGTGGAATGAATCTGGGTCCTACCACCCTGCTAGGACCAGTTGTGATGCTGGCACTATGATTTCCACTGGCACAGCCCAAGCTGTAGTGAATCAAACTGTATTTTTTTAATATTTTTATTTATTTAAACTCTGTACCAGTCAACCTAACATTTCTCTTTTTTTACAAAATAAGTACTGATTGACCTCTTTTGTACTGTACCTGTTCCTTATCTCAGCCTTGGTATAGGCACAGTGAGATAACCTGTACAGTGCAGAGACTTTGAGGGGTGGGTTAAGAGAGAAGTACCCACTGTGTGTGGGTGTCACCATCCACTTCATCAAATTTCATCATCTGGTGCTAGCAAATTGGATGTAACCACATTTCTTCTACTGGAAACAAATGTGAATAAAAGCTGCGGCTTTATTATGTTTCTTTCTAAAACTGCAGAGACTGTTGGGTTTTCCTGTGAAGATGTTACATGATGATGCTAGATGTCCTATCCTTCCTCAGTGTTAGGAAAATATGGTATTCCACTGCACACAA
Source organism: Oriolus oriolus (assembly GCA_013400235.1). NCBI lineage: Eukaryota > Metazoa > Chordata > Aves > Passeriformes > Corvidae > Oriolus > Oriolus oriolus. Next base: position 547,692 of record VXBT01005643.1, on the reverse strand, counting down.
TGGAGCAGAGGGGGATAATTTTGCTTTCTGAAATGCTCACCCTGCTGAAACCTTGAAGACTGCTAAAGCACCTCCTGTTTTGCTTACAAAAAATTCTGAGTCAACACCTCTCAAAATGTTAAGTAGTAAACTCTAATATCTCAGAAAGCAAATACAGTTATTTGTCTGAAAATTAATTTTAAAAGCTAGAGTGGGCTTTTTAAGAGTCATGGGGATTGTTGAAAATGCTGGTGAATCAGCAGTGTTCCATCACTGCTGTTTCAAATTAAGTCTCTCTCTACAAGCAAAATGCTTCAGATATTACAAAGGAGGGTCATGAGGCATCAGAAATGAATTAGCTTTTAAATCAACATGGGAGTGACTAAAGCATATGCATAATTGAATGAAGTGAAAATTCTGCTTATAGTTCCTTTTAAAACCACTAAGCTTCAACAAGAGGTTTGATTAATATTTAAGCAAGAGCTTCAAAGATAATTGAGTTTGTCTTGAAAAAATTTAAATCCTTTCTGCTGCACTGAAGGCAATAAACTTATTACTAATAATAAATCTCAGCTCACCTTTTGTATTGTAGCATCAAAAATTTCCATAAAATCTCAATATTTTGAAGACGTGGATGAGTGGATGAGTTTAGTTGGTTTTTTTCTTATTGGTTCCAAGTGGAACCTAAGCTAGAAGGTTTAAAAAAATAACCTCCAGAATATTAAGTCAAAAAGACCCCCAAAATTTGACTTTACTGTGAGCAAACAGAATGAGCTTTGGCTTTGGGTACAAGTTTTGGATTGTTTATTGAGATTTTGTGACCTGTTTCAGAGAGATAAATCCAAGTTCTTTTTCTAGCTAATGGTGAAAGTTAGAGGCAAGTGAAATATCATCTGCAGCTTTTGAATGGAAGTTTAAACTTAATATTTAAAATGTTTGTGCAGCAGAAACTGTGAAACGTTTTCTCCTGATATTAGCATTTTTATCTTATGCATTTCACTTCAAAATTTTAAAAAATTTTACAGTTGTCCTAGCACTAACTTTATTAAGTCATTGGTAAAAAATAGCATTGAATTATATTTGAAATCTTCAAAGTATTGCTTCACTGGTTCTTAAGTAACAGCTGTCCAGAGTTATAGAACAGTTGATTTGCCTGGATCAAATAAATTTGTGTGAGCAAATTCCCTTTTTGTCAGTTTTTGTTCTCTGCCCTTCTGCATGTTTTCACCTTTTGTCTGTGTAAGGATACGAGCTGGAATATGTACAGTAATCCTGGAAATGACTTTGTAAAGTAGAAGTTTCTGTGATTATGCTCTGTAAACATTTGAAGCTAAATGTTGCACTCCAGGTAGCAATTTTTCTACTTGGAAAATGTTTAAGTGGCTGTTTAGTATCTGAAACTTTTATACTGGCCGATAACTTGCAGAACTCCCTTTGTGATTAGTCCACAGAAGAAAAACTTGCTCTAGCTCAAGAAGAATTAGTTTCCAGCAGGAATCGAATTGCTAGCAATAATCAGCAGATTCAGGAACTGAAGAAAGCTAAGTCCACGCTGGAGCAGGATGCATCAAAGAAAGAACAGCAGCTGGGTGAGAAGACCAAAATGCTACAAGATCTTCAGAATGACAGGGTAAATGCTTTTGAAATCTCCACACAGTCACATACACCCCATGCAGGCACCTTTTATTATTATGTCTCTAATTTGAGAGCATAACAATGACAGTTTTACTGAACCTCTGGTAAAAAGACTTAAAAAACATTTAATTTGGTTCACTACATATAAAAATATGCTGCTAATTTGTTCTAGACAGGTTTGTGGCTAGACAGGTGGGAAAACATTATTAGTTTTAAATCTAAAACTGCAGTCATGCTGCTAATTGCATTACAGACTGTGGATAGATATATGGCAGTGGTTTCCCCATAATTACAAAGCCACCAAAGTTTTTGGACCCTGGATGTTTTTTGATTGGTTGGATTTTTGATTTTGTGAACTTGGAAGAAGTAACTTTTCTAGCACTTTTATTTCTCTTCAAGATTTTGAAAGAAAAAGATTTGTCTAATGAAAAATGTAAAACGGCAGAGCTCCAGGAAATAAGGACTAGACTTGAAAAAGAAAGTGCCAAGCTGGGTGAAGAGCTTAGAGCCTGCAAGCAAGAATTTGAGAAGGTATTCAGACAAACTGAGTCTTCTTCATGTGTTTGGTTATCTGATGAGAAATACATGCCTACTCAGTAGATGTTATCTGGAATGGCTTTGCAAAGATGGTTACTGTAAATATTGGTGTTACAGGCAAGGGAACCAAAGCCCAGATTTTACTGAGCTTCCTCAGCAATGATGTCTTGATTGGTGATGATCCTTGAGCACCTGGGCCTAGTGAGCCAGGTGGGCTGCATAACTTGTCTTGGCTTCAGGATGGGTTGTATGTCCTGGCTTTTCTTCAGTTCCACTGTAAATTCACTCTGCATACCCCTGCTTGACTATTGTTCAGTGAAAGGCTGTCTGAAAGAGTCATGATGGTGAAGTTCTCCAGATATTCTAGGCACATCTGGGACTTCTCAGGCATGCACGGTAGAGTTGAAACTCCCTTAGTGTTGTTTCATAAAATGTCTTAAAAAGTCACAGCTGGGGAAGAAACAATGTCAGGCACCTCATAAAAGACAAACTCTTTTCCAAAATCGTAACAATCAATTGAGCTCTCTAAAGGGTAAAAGTTGGGAGGCTTTAATTAAATAATTTTTAGTCTTCAGTAAAACTAACTGTTTCTTGCCACACTCTACATATTCTGTTTTTAAGTCTCTATAAAAACAAACATTCCTAAAAGGCTGTAGTTTGTGTTTTCCGTAATGAACTATTAGCAGTTATATTTGCATCTGTTGAGCCCACTTAATTTAAATTGCTGTACAAATATAAATACAGATACAATTCCCTATACACTAATCAAAAGAAAGTAACGTGAGAACTTAGGACCTTCAGATGTTCTTTTGTTCTCCATTGTTTAGGAAATGGTCTGTAATTTTTAGATATAAATCCATACTTTGTTTCTCTCAAGCAGTCTGTGCTTGGGGAAAGATATTCTAATTCTTGTTCCTAAAATCTATATTCTAAAGAATAAAATTTATAAAGGTGTAAAAGGTGTGCACACCAATGTCAGCTTAATAGTAATTTCTTGATCTCCCTACAAGCAATCAGGCTGAAGGTCTCCTAAAGACTTAAATTCTATTTCTTGTCTCCTAGCAAGGAATGGATGTATACGTAACTGTAGGGCATCCTCGTGTTTTGAGGATATGTTCTCTTCACTGTCCTTGGTTTGGTTTTAACTTGTATTCTGAATTTTAATTTATGCAAAAATGGTTCATCCCTATTAGTCTGTTAGTACCTACGTGCTTGGCTGTGTAATTTTAAGGAAAATTATGTCTATAAATTAAACTAACTATTCTGCTTGAGTTCAGTTACAGAAGAACAAGTAAAGCTGTTGTTTATATCATCCCACTTGCTTAAAACAGAGAGTAATTTTTTATACATTTAAGACTAATAGAAACGAACTTTCTTCTGTAAGCGTTCAGTTTTACATTGTCATTGCAAAGTTTTTAACCTCATTATTGCAACCAGAGGACAATGTGAAGTAAATTTTAGAACAGTACCTAGATAATGACAATGGATGCATCTTTTCAAGGAACTGTAGAAAACAATTCAACAGATCTTCCTCTCTACTTTAGCAGAAACATGCATTAAAACTATTTTTTAAATTGAACGTTGATCATAGTATAAGTTTGAAATCTTTGATCGTGAAAATCACTGATGCTTTGCGCTGTAAAATCATCCTTTCTTCCAGTGATAAAACTAAAAATTATTGCTGTCCTCTCCTAGGAAAGGATTACAATCTCTTTGAATTTAAATCCATTTACACTTTCAGTGTTGCTACTTTAACTTTGAACTCTGTATCCTAACAGGAGGTGACAAATCTCAAGGATGCAAACCAGCTATTGATTCAACAGAAATTAGAACTGCAGGGCAAAATAGATAATACAAATTCAACTCTGGAACAGGAGAAACAAAAACATCAAGCTGTCAAAGATCAGCTGGAAAAGAGAGAAGAGGAGCTGAAGAAGGAATGTGCTGAAATTGAAGCCAAACTGGTTAGTATGTTAGATAGTATGAGACTGCTGTTTTGTGAACATGCCTTTGGATTCTTCCAGGAACAGAAAAGAAGCAATGGGTTGATTTTAGTTTCACTTTACATGAGTTTTTAAATGACAAGATCAAAAATCTTTGAGGCATTTAATGGTATAGGAAAATTCAGTGAGGTGACAGCCTTGTCTAGTAGAGTTTGTTGATTAAAAGTAGTGCTTCTATTACAGTAAGATTCTTTGCCTCAATTAAATGTAGGGAATAGGGAGAGAATGCTTGGAAGCTTGTTTTTCATTCTTCTGTTGTTTTCATAGCACACAGAGAAAAAAGACAAAGAAGAAGAAAAACGGAAACATGAGGAAAAGGAGACCAAGCTCACCATGCAGGTCACAGCCCTGAATGAAAACCTGGCTACCATGAAGAAAGAGTGGCAAAGCAGTCAAAGACGAGTGAGTGAGCTGGAGAAACAGACAGATGATTTACGAGGGGACAATGCTGTCTTGGAAGCAACAGTCCAGAATAATCAGGATGAGAGAAGAGCATTGCTGGAGAGGTAAGCTGTGGTCATGATGATGTGGAAGTGTAGTTTGAGAAATGAAATGAAATGAGAATGAAAACTTGTTTGAGTTGATTCAGGATTCTCTATTCATGCTTTATTTAAATCCGTATTTGTTCTTAGTGCCTGGGCTGTGGGTGCAGTTTCCAGAGCGCAACCTTCTGTCATCCCTGCCAAAGCACAGCAAGGGGTTTTGGGAAGCAACTGTGCTCTTTGTGATCATTCTGTAGGAGATAAGGCAGGCTTATCTGGATCTTTACTTATCACCAAAGCCACAGCTCTGTGCTTGCTCTCAAAGATTTCTGTCCGTCTCTAAGAGCCTTCTAAATCCACTGGGCTCCTCTGAGATTTCAGGTGTATAGGCTGTGGCTTCTCTTCTGTTGTGTGAACCTTGTGAGGCCTGGCAGGGAGAACTTCTCTTACCTGAGCTAACTGTCCTTCTCCATCACTCTAAGGCTCCCATGCCTTGATTCAGTTAGAATACATGCACTAGTCATCCAGAAGCCTGGAAGAGACCCCTTAAGTAACATAGAATTTGCATAGGAACTACCAGATGTGCCCACTACTCCGTGTTAGGAGACTTAATGTGTAATTGGATTATATAGACTCAATTTCACAAAGGAGGCATTTTCTTCCTCCTGAAAACCTGCAGTCTTATTTTCTCCAGTCCTGCTGTTGCCTCTACAATATATTTAAGTCTTAGGTAAGCAGAGCGCTTTTCCTTCAGGCTGCAGGAGGCCTTGCAAGGCAGCGGGAGCTACCTGAGTGCAGTGATTTCCAGGGTAAAAGAAACACCTGTGAGACTGGAAGCTTTCTTTGTCCCTATTTCCTGATGTGTTTGGTGAAGGCAGAGGGGAAAGCTTTTGTTGGTACTGTCAAGCTTGGTGATTTGACTTTTGAGCAGTAGACCTTCAGAAAGGATGGGATGAATTCAAGTGAGATCCCCTTTCTTTGGCAATCCCTTGCTGTACTGTGTTGAACTCATCCAGTAGCTGTTTACATCTTGGCAGAAAAATACCCTGTGAAATTTGGCTTTCAGCAGTTAACTGAGTTTCAGCTGATGGGAGGTGGCCTTGCTAGAAGAAGGTTACTTTTCTGCTCTGTTGTCTGACCTGATCTGCAGCGGCTGGTTTGTGAGAGTGTCCTGTTGCACAGGAGTATTTATCAGGGCTTGCTGTTGAGAGACTGCATTCAGCGTTGTCCCTGGTTTGGGGAGTAACTCCAGGTATTGATAAGCTGCAGATACTTAGGAGCAATGCTGGTATAATCTTTAACTGATTGTTACAACAGAATGTTTTCCTAGTCAAGGCATCCAAGAACTTTTCAGAGCAAGGATTTTTTTGGCTGGATTTTATGTGGGTAACTTCTCAGACTGACAACCAGCCCTGACAACCAGCCCAAAGGACACAGAGTGTACATCGTCTTAAATGCTTTTAGCTGACTATTTGTTATTTTACCTCAGGTGTATAAAAAGTGAGGGAGAAATTGAAAAGCTTCAAGCCAAACTAGTAGAAATGAAGAAAAAGCTGGACAATACAACTGCTGCAATGCAGGAACTTGGCCGAGAAAACCAGTCATTACAGGTATAACTTGATTTGAAGCTATTAAACCTGTTGATTCTTTGTTTGGAACCTTAGGAGAATTTCAGATGTGTCAGATTGGTGGTGGGTTGCCTTTCTAGAGTGACTTAAGGTGCTATGTTTGTGGTGTGTGAGTGTCGTACTTCTGTCTGTGTGTTTTTAAATCTGCCTATAGTTTTGAAGCTTGGAAAGTTTCCTCTCTGAACAAACATAAGCCCTGAGTATCATGACAGAACTGGTGCTTTTATTCTGCAATGGGTAGTGCATGCTGTGGAAATAGAGGATATTAGGGGGAATTAGACATGCATTTTTAAAATCTCATGCATTTTTTACATCTTCTGTATAGATCAAACACACCCAAGCTCTCAACAGGAAGTGGGCAGAAGACAATGAAGTACAGAATTGTATGGCCTGTGGAAAAGGCTTTTCAGTGACAGTAAGAAGGGTAGGTGTGTTCTACTCTGTGTCTGTGGCAATGTTCTATTTTTATTGTTTTCAAACTCTTAGGTGAGATACAGACTTCAGAAAATAGTGCTGTGATTCTCAAGACATCTCAGAATACAGTTATTGTTTGCAGTGCCCTAACATATTAAAAATAAGGGCTGTGGAGCTTACTTTATTCATGGTTCTTTTTCCATTTTAACAGCATGTTTATAAACAGTGTTAAAATGCTTCAATGTCCTAAGCAAGCAGGAAAAATTACACTGTTGTAAGCATATTTACAGAAAATATATTTATAACCAGTCTGAACTAGATTTGTGGGTATAAAAGGAATGTAAAGTGGTTGAAATTAGGTATGTGTGGAAATACGAGGAATCACCATGATCTGGTGCTGTGTGTCTATACATTTCTAAACACTAGCTAGTCACGGAACAGAAGAAACAACTGGATGTGTTTGAGGTCTGTAGTCAGACCTTGGTTTTAAAAACAGCTGTGGTCGGCCAAGATGTTAGCATCAGTTGGCAGGGTCTGCCCTTCATCCAGAGACGAGCACCCCTCCAACAAGTGACTTGGCAATGAAATAGATGAGGGATATTTGTGAGGTTCATTTTTGCAGAGCTTCCTGACTTGGTCTTAGGTGACTCCCCGTGGCCTGCACTATTTTGGTGTTTTCTTTGGGTAGCCTTTGAACAAAGGCTGCTGGATCCTTTGATTCAAGGATACTTCTCAATGTGAAAGCAGGTAGTTACATATAAGGAGAATGTATTTCATGTGATCAGAACAAGTTCAAGAGAACAAATTCAAGAGGAGGATGAACTTAACCATCTCATTTCTGAAACAGGTATATTCTCTTGACTCAGTGAAGCACTTCTGAATGTTTTACTCATATACCCTTTAGAAAGGATTTACTCATATGGCCTTCTCTGTGCTATGTAACTGCTACTTAAAAATTAAAAGTAATTTTTGAAACATGAGAGTTGATTTGGCTGAGAGTTGACTTGACATGATAGTGATCTCTATTAGTGATCACTGCTCTGCCACTGATGTTCAGTATGTATGTTTCTTCTCTTTCGCAGCATCACTGTAGACAGTGTGGGAATATCTTTTGTGCCGAGTGCTCAGCAAAGAATGCCTTAACTCCTTCTTCCAAGAAGCCTGTCCGAGTCTGTGATACTTGCTTTAATGACTTGCAAGGATAACTGGCTATCGTGAGTGACAAAGAAATGTTACACTAAAATTTACTATTTCTGTTGATGCACTTCATTCAGCACTCAGACTACTATTCAGTTTGGACAATGATTGTAACACTTGGCAAAATCTAGTATATTTTAACATGTTTATTGATACCAAGCAAAACTATTGTATTTTTTTGTGAGACATGGGCTCAGATCATCCATAGCTTACTGACATTAATCATGGAAAGAGCTTTTATGTCTAGATGAGAAATACCCAGTTATTTGTAAATAAAGTTTAAACAGAAGAGTAACAATGTATTTTTTTAGCTTTTATTTTTTTGTTCAAGAGAAACAGCATTTATGTGATATTGAAGTTTATTCTTGTTTCCTTCAAAGAAAAAGGAAGATGCAAAAACTTGTGAGGATTTTATGTATCAAATGTTGCTGTAAAAACGTAACTAATTGTTGCATTTGAATCCCTATCTGATGTTCTTTATAACCCCCTTTGATTTTGTTTTTTTTCTATCTCTCTGGTCCTTGCATTTTTCTCTCTAAAGTTTGAACTCCACAGTGAGGGTAATGGCTGGACTCAACTTCAACTCAGTTTTATTTGCCCACTTGTAGTATCAGCACCCAGGTCCTTGTCCAAATACAGCACTTGGGTGCTGGAACATCTTGACACATACTGTATTGCACAGTTGGTGTGTGAGTGTGTCTGTCTCTGAGAGAGTATGTGTGAACAAATGATGAGACAAAGTTTATCTGGCATTGTAGCAATATTATGTGATACATTACAATATTTCATCCCATAGTGATTGATTTCACTTTTACGAATTTGGTTGATGGATTTTAATGTTCAAGAAACCCTTACATGTGGTTTTAAAAAGCAGACAAACTATACTGGCAGAAGCCTGTAGCACATCTCTGCCCCTGCCCATACCCTGGAAGCACTGAGAGATCACTGCTGTTCTAAGGGACATCCAGACCTTCCAAGGCAGGTATCCAACTAAGAAAAAGTATTTTTTGGGACAACTGTAGTTTATCTGACCTTTTCTTATGTCCCTTCCCTCAGCTTTTGGTGGAAGAAGCTGAACTCCTGCTACATCTAACAAACCTCACTTTTCCATTACTCGATCTGGGGCTCTGAAGTGTTGTGTTAGTTATGTGATTTAGTCTGCTCAGAATGGTGGTGTGAATCTCCTGTTACTGGCTTAGTTATAAGCCAAACAGCTCTAACTAAGAGGCCACTATATATGATTTTAAATATTTATTCATATTTTCTGTACTGGGAACAGAAGTTTCTTGTACAGTTCATGTAGGCTCCAGACTTCTTTTTTGTTGTGATTTTGTTTGCACCTCTTTATTTTTGCCTGCCTGTCTCTAACTTTTCTTCCCTTTGTATCTGGTATTTCAAAACCCTTAAGATTATTTCTTCCAAGCAGGGGTTATGCCTTCCAATATTTAGGATTTTTTTGTCTTAAATACACTAATAAATTCTCCACCCCCCAAATGCTTCAGTATCTTACCAAATTTTGCTACGTGTTCAGAAAAAAGGGTTGTGTCCTGAATTCCTCTACTTCTTTCCTGAGGCAAGGAATCAAATTCTGTCACAATGATGGAAGCTTAGTCATCATTAGGAAGATTTGTTTGCTTTTATCTAGTTACAGCTCTATGTGTGAATGAAGAAGTGTCTCCTTTATGAAAAATGTCTTGATTACCTGTCAAGTGAAGAAACTTCATCCATCTATTCCAGAAGTAGTGATCTATATGTTTCATATCCCCTTTTAACTTACCCAGCTAGTTCTACATTTGCAGTGTCAAGGACCTTTCTAAAAAATTCAATTCTTATTTCCCAAAAGCCAGCTGAATGATATAACTTGTTACTGTCACTGTAAAAGGGTTTGGGTTACCACTGTGGCTCATACAAAACACTGACCTGCTTTTCTGGTTTGAACTTGAGAGTTGCTTGCTCAAAAAAACACAATTGCTGCAACAATTCCATATGAACAGAGCCTCTGGACTCCCTGTTTCTCCTCATCAGTGTAACTGTTTGGCATAAGAATCTTTTGAATAGAAAATATGAACAGAATCTCTGCCTCTGGGAATTTTTTTTCTGTTTATTTATTTACTGAGAGAAACCAAAAAATTTGCTTTAGAGTCCTTCTTTGTCTGACTTTAGAAATGTGGGAAGAGATGTGACAGTCGTGCTCCAGCCTAGATGCATTCTGCCCTTTTGTGTAACACACAGAGCCTTGTGCTGTTCTCAGGGTGAGGGACAACCACATAGGGCAGGAGGGATTTTGAGAGAGAAGGGAGAAACTTCCCACAGCTGCGTAAGATGAAAACACATGAGGCAGAGGAAGATGGAGATCTTTCAGGGGAGCTAGGAAAGTGGTTAGAAGATTCACTTGTGTTTAGGCATTTTGCTTTTCACTGGGAACGTGTGAAAGCTCAGGAGACACTTCTGCAGTGGTAGAGGCTTTGAGGTTGTTCCTAATTCAGCCTTTTGGGATGCCATTGTGTAAAGACAAGCAGAGTCACGTTTCTCAGCAGGCTGCTGAAGTGGTGCAGTTGGTTGACTACAGATCGCACCTTGGTGTGGAGCTCTTCAGCTTCAGGGCAAAACCAGCTTGATTTTTGAAAGCTGCTTTTTGCTGGCCAGTTAATATAACCAGCTTTTTGAGGGGATGGAAATGCTTTTTGAGCACACATTTGTGGAAAGAATGATTGTTAAAATCTAGAGGAACAGTGGGGTAGAAACTTCCATGCTTGAGCTTTGATTCTGCGGCAATAGGTCACAATTTCTACAGCTTTTCACTGGAGTAAATTTATGACTCCATTGCTGAGTCTTATGATCCTTCTTTTGTACTTATAATTCTTAGTGCTGGTCTGTATTTGTTGACTAGATGATGGTATACTGACTCTATAATGCTTGGCTTCACTGCCAGGTTGGAAGCTGTGTTCAAGCTCAATAAAATGTCCCATAATAAGGGAAACTGGAAGGTGAAAAGCTGTGTATTTACAAATATGCTTGCAGAGTCTGACTGTTTTGATGGGCATGTTTCAGTAGGAATGTGGGTTTTTTGTTCCAAAAAAAAAAAAAAAAATCTAAGTAATAGGAAAACCAGGTAAAAAGCCTGGTAACTTTTACCACAGTAAATGAAATTATTCCAGGCAAAACAGTGTAATGTCCTGATTTTTCAGACTGCAGACACAGGAACAGAGGGAAAAACTAATAAAATGGCAGAAGAGACTGAGTCTTGGAACTGGAGGATGCACAATGCTGTATTTTTACAGCCTCTAGCAAGAGGTAGATTGCTCTGATTCAGTGAGGAGCAGCCATTATAGGGGAAGAGGTGAAAATAATGTCAAAACCAGCGCTCTAACTGGTAGGTTTGTGGGATCCTCAAGCAGCCTTAGTCATTACTGTGGCATCAGGAATGGGACAGTGAAGTGTGGACTTTGTTCTTGAAAATGTCCCATCTACAGGACACTCCATCCACATTCAGAATTGCTGCGAGAGCAGAATGTGAGAGACGTGGCCAGAGAGAAGCTATGGAAGCTTTTGCAAAGGTATAAAAGATGGGGAAAGGTTCTTTTAACTTCCTGGAGACACCACCTCTCTTCCCAGTCAAAGACTCACAGTCCCTTGCATTTTTGCCTCCCAAATGCCAAATCCTGCTGTTCCACTCTGGCCTCATGTCAGCAGTACGTCATACTGGAGACAGGTAGCATTGCAGAGGTCAGTGGCAGGGTTTTGATCTTAGCTGGCTGTGGTTCACTGTTTCTTATTTTTTCTCCCCATGTACTCCCTGCAGTAATCTTCCCCCTTCTGCAAGGGCTGAATGAAGAGGATAAAAGTAATGAGTCACAGTAGGAAAAGTTGCTGTCTGGAGACAAAGAGACAAAAGGAATTTTCTGCTGCAGCTTCCAACAGAGGCAAGAGGTTTAGAGGGATCTCATTTTTCAGCTGGCTTCACTCTCTGGCACAAGAGTCTAAGCTGTAGGGTGCAATGTGGGTTTTTGCCTCTGTTTTTGAAAGGTGTCAAGTAACCAAGTTGCCATTTAATGAGGAACACTAGGTACACAACAACAATGAGTAACTACTTTTGTTGGCTTTGGGACCATTAGGATTATTTGTGAATCCTCACTGGAAAAGCTTTCTTGTTAGTGGAGCAAGAAGGGATTTTGGAGCAGAAGCATGAAGTAACCTCTCTGTGTTTGTATGACATCTGCCAGAACAATTGAGCTTTTCATGCTAGATGTAAGAGAAGTGACATTTATAAAGGGACCTGGAAAACTCAACTGCTTTTCTGGATTGTTAATTGTCAGTTAACCGTGGAGTGGGAATAAATGCTTGTTGCAAAACTTAAAAAAATACATGGCTACTCAGTACTCAGTGATGGACAGAACAATGCTGGAGCTGAAGTCCAAACAGAACTATGGCATTCAAACTATGCCAAGAAGAATGATATCATGATTTGAACATGTTGAAACTGATAAATTGCTCTTCCAGGTACCACCCCTCCCACTCTCATATTCTCAGAGAACTAGAAAACAACACCATCATTTGCACTGTGCACTTTTTGCTGTCTAACTAAGAGAATCTACAGGAAGTGGAATGGCATCATGTGTATTGCATGTGTTAGCTGTAGTCATTGGACAGCAGGATTTATCATCAGCCAGATTTTTCACTGTATGCATTTGGCCCTAAGGAGAATTGCACTCACAGTTCCTTTTACCAAATCCACAATCATCATCTGAGAGCACGTGTAACAACAAAAACCATCTTAGTCACACATGTCTTCGTAGAACTTCATTTTAAGATTATAAAATGAGAAAAAAAGAATTTTATGTATTTGTATAAGGATCTTACCAGTTGTCTATTTCTTTGGTTTTGAAGTCTTGACCTCAGCATCCCTTCTAGAATAAGTTTAAAATTATTGTCCAAACAGAGACTCTCCAAAAGCACTAATTGATGTACTTTTCAAAACTAGCTGTAATAGCATATAAATCCTGCCATGGAAACGTGGTTTTTGAGGTATTTTTTCTGTTTCTTTTTAAAGGGACACTGAATAAAAACGTTTGCATGTTTAGAGAGAACGTTAGATACCACTTAAGTTCACAATAACGAAGAGTGTAGGTACTAGGTAATGTAATAAACTCTGCCTGTTGTCTGTAGCTCTCCACATACTATGAACTCACTGTACAGCAGATGGAGAAGTGTCTGTGCATTTGAAGATTGCTGAAGCCCTGCTACCCCTTTGGATCAATGTTGTATGAAAGCAGGAGCCTCGTAGGCATGTTTTCCAATTTTCACTCCCCCTGTGACTGAAACATAACTACAACCAAGTTCATCTGTATTTCCTACTTTTTTTTTGGGTAAAGAGGGCCCAGAAAGGATGTTCATGGTTGTTTGTCAACAGGTCAGTGCTGGCAGGTCCAGGCTACTACTATTGGCTTTATGGCCAAGTCCTCCATTGTATCGTGCTGGAGCTTGATTCCTGGCACAAAAACGATGTTTGAAAGAACATCTCGCTGGGTTAGCAAATACCAGAACTTTTTATAGTAATATGTCCAAAATGCTGCTTGTATAGAAATAATCACTTTTGTAAGAAAAGAAAAAAAGTCACAAAAAAAAGTCACCCCCCCCACCCCCTCATTTGATGCCATTATATAAGATTTAATTTAAGCTACCTCTCAGTGTGAAATTCAAACATTAGGTAAGTTTAATAAGGTTTCTTCACTGTCATGTTATGTAAGTTATAGTGAATGCCAAAATTGCAAAAGTTTATCACCAAAAAGGAAAAGAGTTAAGTCTTTTTTTTTTTTAACGTGTTTGAAAGTATCCAACAGTTTCAAGTTATTGTAAATTCTTTTAAATTCTTTTAACTTCTGTAGTTTCAGCCTTGCAAACTCTAGCAGTTGGACAGGAAATAAATCATAACCACAAGCTTTCACAATGATGGTCTGCTGGGTAAAACCAATTTTCTATGGAGCTTTGTTGTTTGGACACAGATAGCCTCAGTCACCAAACGTACCATTCATTTGGCCGTGTTTCTTTTCTTCAGTACTCGAGATGTGAACTTGATGAATGGTGTTCTGTAATGGATTACAAATTACATGGTCTCGTTTGCCTCTTTTCTGGCTTTTAATGATCAGTTTATTATTGCAGATGTGAATATTGTTCATACAGCTTAATTTCTGTATAATTGTATAAAATATAAATGGAAAACATATAAGTTTTTACTCGGTATTTAGAAGTAATGTATTATAAAAGACTTATGTTGCAGTTTTACTTACAGAGTACTGTACTTCTAAACTGGATCATACCATCGTGGTAGGTGTAGATAGATTTTTTGCATGAGTCTGTTTCGGTTTTATTTCTTTTTAATTGAAGTTTTATCCTCTTAAGTTCTACTTTCAGTGTTTGTGTTTACTGCTTGTGATCATGTAGTTGTGCCTTACATTGTGAAATAATTTAGTCCAGTGTGCACTGTAATTCTTAAAATCTGTGATCTGGAAGGTGGCTGTGGATTTGAATGAGAAGGTGACACCATGCATCAACGAGTTCTGTATAAACTATGATGGATTGTTGCTGAAATGTCATATTTGTTTTCTAATCTGTTAAAGGAATGATTAATAATAATAAAAAAATTAGACCTTTCTAATTTGAATATATCATTCAAAACTACCTTGCCCCACTTCAGACAGCAAAACTACTTTGAAATGGTGGATATATAGTTTTAGAAATGAACTGTAGGGAAGCCACACATGTAAGAACAAGCTAAATGTTCCAGTTTCTTAGAGTTGTGGGGAGTTGCAGCAAAGTCTTTCACATTCCTGAGGACACAATAATAATGACTGTTTTTCAAATCTGTTTTTTTCACAGGTTAAATTCAGAGTAGTCTTTCCATTCCCAGTAGCTGTGCGAGGCTGCCGAGTATCCCACATTTGATGAAAGTCCTTCTGTCACTGGCTGTGTTCAGACGTCACATTCAATGCAGTTGGACGATTGGCATAAATGGAAGACTCAAAAATAGCACTTGTTTTATTTTTTAGAACAATGAAGGTCTCACTTGTGAAATGGAAAGCTTTTTCAGGGTGGAACTGTGTTGCAGAGAGAAGCCAGATGATTAATGTGGGAGATCAGTTGTGTGACAAAGCCACTACTGAACTGTTGGGGCACGAACAAAAAGCCATGTTTGGCTACTGAAGCAGGGGCTCTGTGTGGATATGGAGAAAGATGGAGAAAAGAGGTCTCCTCTGAAAGGCAGTTTGAATTGGGAAGTCAGTTTCCGCCTTGGCTGCTTCCTGAGGTGTCTTTTTCTGATACCACAGAAAAGTCTATTGAGCTTGTGTCTACATGAAGACACAAGCCTGTGTGTAAATACTTCCTTCCCCTGGGCTGTCCTCCTTGGAGACATGCTGGTCTCCAGGAATGACTACTTGTCTGGTAAAGTGAGTAGACCTGGCTTAAGGCTGTTTTGGTGAAACGTATACAAAGTGAAATACCCTCTCCCTTCTGCCAGCACACAAAGCACAGACCTTAGTCTGTCAGGTGTGACTCCTCTGGGCTTCACATATCTTTCTGAACTGTCAGCACTGGTTTCAAGATGCTGTGAGGTTCTGGTGAGCCCTCCGTGTGATGCAGTGTGCACCAGAGCATGGGATCGGGGAGATGGAGCACAGCTCTGTCAGCCAGGTTGTGGCGAGGCGTTGGCAGCTTGTGCGGTGCCCTGGTGCAGATCTGCTGGCTGCACCGTTCTGCCCTCCTGCTTCACATGTTCCCCACTTGGCACAGAGCCTGATGGCTGTTGCTTTCCCAGGAAGCTCTGGCAAAAACTTGCCCATAATAGGCACAGGGGAAGAGCAGAAATTTGTGTGTCACAGTGGCCTAGGCTGTACCTGGAGAGCACTGTACAGGTAAGTGCATACATATATATACATATATACACATGCTCAGTATTAATTCAAAAAACACCTTGTGATGTTATAGGTTAGTAGGTAGAGACACATAATTATCAGGAGCTATGGCTACATAATGTAATGGAATTTATTAGTATAGTCTGAATGATGGAATTACCCCTCTAAACTTCTCTGGTGAATGACTTGTCCTTACCAACATAGGGGTTTTTCCCCTGTCATGCTTTCTAGGAAATGTCAAGCTCTTTTAAATCTTCCCTGGGTGGCAAGAGCCTTCCCTAGGTGAAGCAAAGGGGCATCTAGGAGCGATACATTTGTTGCATGTCTCATTCCCCTCCTTCAATTTATTTCTACATGCTGTGGTCCAAGCTCCTTACTTTTGTCTAGTCAAGTCAGAAATCTGTTAGCTTCAGAGACCTAAGGCATTCTGAAAGAAATAACTATATTCTCACCACAGTAGTCTTCCACTGGCTCAGTCAGTGCTGTGCTGACGTGATTAAATTTCAGAGGATTCAACAGGGAAGCAGAAAGCAGTGCTTTTCTTGGTTTCATGTTGTGTGGTGTAATTGGCGATTGCTGTTTTTATCTGTGACATCCATGCTTTCTGTAACAAGAAAAAATATTTGTAAACCAAGACAACCTAAAAAAGTTCCATTAAGTTAGATGCATAAACACCCTTAGCCTTTAGTTTTATTTAGCCTCTCTTCAGGCTCATGCTCATAATTGCTGAAGGAAACATGAATTATCCCACAACTGAGACTCTCCCAGTTCAGGCCACTACATGCTGCTGGAATCTGTGTCTGGGGCCAGGGTTTTCCAGTGAATATTTCCCTTTTTGGCTGGAAGGTAGGATTATGATGCTCTGCTTGTAATGGTGAAGCTTGTTGCAGGCTATTTCACCCCTTTCTGTGTAATGTTTGTTAATTAGCTTAATGCTGTCCCTGCAGTTTGGGTTCATTTCTCTGATTAAGACATCTCCAGTCCTATCAGCATCACAAGTTCTGTCCCCCTCCAAGATCTGCCATCTGAATTTCAGTTTCTATTATCATGCTGACAGCATTCAGCTCTGTATTTGCTGTCACCCAGGTATGAGGGCAGGGGGTGATAGATAATTTCAAATACGTAATTTCCTTCTCTCTGCTAGTCAGAGAAGTTGAGTTGTCTCTGAACTTCTGTGATTAGACATTGGACTAACCCTAAAAGGATTAATCCTTTGGACTAAAACCTTTAAAGGTCTCTTCCAACCCAAACTATTCTATGATTCTATGACATTGAGAAGATGGTTGCCCTGGTACGAAGGCAGTGTTGGAAGGAGAAGGTCATATTTCAGTAAGAGGAGAAAGTAATGACTTCTTGAGTGGATAGCTATTCGAAGTACCAGCCAACGACTTGAAAATGGAAAGAATTCATTCAGTGCTTCTCTTGGAAAAAGTTTACCACCATTTACTTTTAAGAATTAGTGTTAATGGTGGTCAAATTTCTGTGCATTAGGTATTAGAGAGGGAAATTCAACTGACATGAGAAAGCAAAATACTGTGAAGTGCCTGCCACACTTTCAGATGTTATATGCAGTGCTGTTACTAGAAATGTGATATGGTGTGAAAACGAGGGGTAAATTTATATAACAGTGGAATTAATCATACCATCTGTTCAGTCTGAAATTGCAAGATGCATGTTGTGAATAGATGAGCATGAGACAGTTTTCTTATCTGAGTACTACTGCATGTGAGTTGGGTGTAGGGGGGTTGTTTTGGTGTTAACTTCTCTGGAGGGGCTGACTGTCTTCTGTGACACAAGAAATGGATCTTTTTTTTTTTTAGCAATCAGAATTGATAATGTTTTTCAACAAGAATACGACCTGCTATCAACCCTGATAGAACACTGGAACATGTTCAGCAGCAAAAATTCTGTAACAAATACGTGTGCCAGAGCACTGGGGTGTTATTTTGTTTTGTTTTAGTTTTGGTCAATTGTCACAACTGTAAGAGATTCGTATCTCAGCATGACCACTTTTAGGCTGCCATCCTCCTTTAAGGAAAGCATAGCTGTGTAATTAGAAAAGAAAAAAAAGGTGTGCTGTTGTGCTACCCACCTTGGCAGTCTCTGTCTGAGCCTGTAGCAAGAAGACTGCTATGCACTGCTGATACCTGTTCTCATGCTGTATTACAAAAGCATTTCGCAGGCTGAAGACTGTGAAAAAAATGTGAAGAAGTGATATAAATGCACCTCATACAACTGGCAGTCCAATTTTACATCACATTGATTATGATCGAAGAAATTATATATGTAAGCATCTTTTCTGATTTCTAAAAGGCAATTGCACCCTCATGAGTTATTTTTGTTTTGTACAGAGCTTTCTTATTTCAAAACATTAATTCTACTTGCATTTGTTTTATTTTTAATTGCTTCCTCATTGTGCAGCTAAGGTGCTTTTGAATCTGTCTGAGGATCATTAAGAAATACCTCCCTTCAAAGTGGATTAAATCATAACTGAAATTAGAGAAAAACAAATACCAAAAATTAAAAAGAAAAGTCCCATTTTTATTTTATTTTATTTAAATAAGTCTGTGTGATGGCTGGCACATGGGGCAGTGGCTGCACTCAGGCTAGTGCTGGCTTCGGGTTCTCCCTGGGCATGTGCCTGAGCTGGTGGTCCTGGCGATGCCCCTGGTTGGCTGCCAGCAGCCAGACATGTTACCTCTGTTTCCTGCCAAACTTCTGTTCCTGAAGATGACTGTGAGCATCAGGTAGTGCATTCCTCTGCAAGGGGACGAAGTGACACCAATCTCACATGTCTGGAATAAAGGGGAGGCTTAAGTCTGCTATGAAGCAAGCCTGGGGGAATAGGAGGGAAAAGCATCTTCAGGCAGCTGAAACCCTGTGGCAGACAGCAGACATACTTGGGTGGGCTGGTAGTAGGGGGCACAGCAACCTGTTCCGGTGCTCTGGGTTCACAGGGCACTGGTTTTTTTTTAGCTGGAGTTGATGTTACTCTGAGCGAAGCGATGGTGGACAGGGTGTGGGATTGCCTGCCTGCAAACGCTGTCCCTAAGCAGAGCCCTGCTTCTGAGCCCACACAGCCTGAGGAGAGCCCAGATCTCGAGCTGCCAGGGCAAGGCAGCATTTTTCTGAGTCTATTGCAGTTGACATACCTTTTTCATAAATTTATCCAGTCCATATAGTTTGCTCAGAAGCCTTGTACTATGTACAGTATCTTGCTGCTGTGTAATGCTTCTTGTCCAAGTATTTCCAAGTATTCAAAATGTTTCTGCCCTGCAATTCTGCCAAGATGAAGAGCCCTATAATCCTAGCTGTATAGAAAAGGAAAGTGGATTACAGACTTGTTACATTACTGCAGCAAATCAAATAGCAGCAAAAATGTATAGCAGCAGAGAGGATATGTTTCTGAAGTCATGCCTTCTGTCTGTCTGTGGTCAATACCAAAAGAAACTTTACAGTTCTAAAAATGAATTTTCTGGGCAATGCTTGGCATCAGTCAGTATTTTCTAAAAGAAATTCTGTGGCAGGAAAGTTTAGCAGTCTTTGATATAGTGACATAGTAGTGAGTCTGGCCCCTTCAAGTGTAGTATAAAGCATTATTAGTGGAGCAATAATAAATAGTTGCAAAGATTAAATCCAAAGTAGAATGATAAAAGGAAAGTGATTTTCTAATCAGAAAGTATATTGCTGCTTACAACCTTCAGAGCTGGGTTCGTACTATTACATTTACATGTAAAGTTGCATCTCTCGTACAAGATCATGGTGTTTGCAGATAGTTCTGCTTTTAGAGTACCTTCCTGGTGTTTTGAATGTGCTGTTTTATATTTTATCCCTTCACTAATGCATAGAAGGCTTTGGACAAGAATTAGTCTATGTAATTATCAGCTTCCTGCCTGCTGCCAAAAGGGTATTTCTAGGATATTGCAACATATGTATATTTTTTGTAGTACTTG
The DNA here is from genome assembly GCA_013400235.1 of Oriolus oriolus. Taxonomy (NCBI): domain Eukaryota; kingdom Metazoa; phylum Chordata; class Aves; order Passeriformes; family Corvidae; genus Oriolus; species Oriolus oriolus. Next base: position 527,954 of record VXBT01005643.1, on the reverse strand, counting down.
TTTTGAGCTTTGTTTTCAAACTGATGTCAGCCCTCTGCAAACTAATGGATGCAGAAGTACTTGCTAGATCAAAAATCAGGATTTCATTTTTGATTAATGTCATGGATCACATGCCCTGTCTGAGAACTTGCTAACTAATTTTGTAGTGCCACCAGTAATAAAAGTCGCTTTGAGACTGCAGATATATTGACAACATTCCCTAAGGTCACGCATTCCAGGCAATATTAAATATTTTTTTTTTCTTCTGCAAAGGGACATTTTCTGTTGACACTGGAATGTTTGCTTGTTGTTTTACACAGAATGGTGGGAATCTGAACTGCAATCTCCCATAGTAATTTTTCTCACTGTTTGTACTGTACCTCACCCCAAGGGGTCCTGTATTAGGATGGGGCTTCCAAGGTGGTGTAAGACTACAAGTTAGTAACAGAGACTGGTGTGGCTACAGCTGTAATAAAGCTGGTAAGAATATATGGGGGAGAGGTCAGGCAATGAGGCCCAGGGTGCAGGGAAGGGTCACAGAATGGACAGAGCCTGGGCTGGAATGCAGAAAATGACTTTGTCTATTCTCATGATTGCAGCTGGATCACAGCGATAGAAAGACCCTGGTTAGGAATCTCTATGGAAAGTGCTGGCTTGGAGAAAAAAAAAATCCAAAAATCTTATTTCCATCTCCATTACAGTTTTTATTGGTCAATCTTTTAGGTCCAAACTGGAGAGTGGCTGCACTGCCCTCTCCAGCACCCAGGAGCTGTTGACCTTGCATTCAGCCTGGACCTTATGCAGGATGTGGAGCTGCCCTCCCCTCCACCCTGCAGGCAAATGGTGGCTGATGCATTTGCTCCATTTCTGCTGGCTTAGTACAGGGACTTATTTAGGCAGGCAGATAGTGCTTGGAGCATATTTTAAAAAAGGTTATTACTCTATGGGTTCATCCCCTTATCTCATCTTTAGTCATTTTCCTTTTATTGCCTACTTTTATATCCTCTCAGCATTGATGCTGAATGCTAAATAGTCTGGGTGAATGTATTTCAAAGTTATCATAAATTTTACAGGCTTTAGGTTTATTTTCCATATCTATTGCTTTCACACAGAGCACTGTAGCTCCCTAAGCTTTTCCTCTCAATCTTTAGGATTAGGATGACCCTGGAGCCCAGAGATTTGTGTGTCTTTTCATTCACTTTGGTATAGGAGGCTCCTGTAATCTTGGCAGTGTTAGACTGAATCAATGAGTCATTAAGGCTGGAAAAGACCTCCAAAATCATTGAGTTCAACCTTTGACTGAACACCATGACAGCCAGACCACAGCACTAAGTGCCACCTCCAGTCGTTTCTTGAACACTTCCAGGGGTGCTGACTCTACCACCTCCCTGGGCAGCCTGTTCTTAATCCTTAACCAGCCTTTCCGTGAAAAAATTCTGGTGTCCAACCTGAACCTCCCCTGGTGCAGCTTGAGGCCATTTCCTCCTGTCCTGTTGCTGGTTGCCTGGGAGAAGAAATAGACCCCCACTTGGCTACAGCCTATTTTCATGTTGTAGAGAGTGATGAGGTCACCCCTGAGCCTTCTTTTCTCCAGGCTAAACATCCCCAGCTCCCTCAGATGCTCCTCTCAGGACTTACTCTTTAGACCCTGCCATAGCTTCACTGCTCTTTGGACACACTCCAGATTCTCAATGTCCTTTTTGTAGTGAGGGGCCCAGAACTGGACGCACGGTTAGACGTGTGGTGGCCTCACCAGTGCCAGGTACAGGGGATTGATTTCTTCCCTGGTCCTGCTGGCCACATTGTTGCTGACACAGGCCAGGATGCTATTGGCCTTCTTAGCCACCAGGGCACACATTAGCTCATTTTCAGCTGGCTGTCAGCCAGCACCTCCAGGTCCTTTTCTTTTGGGCTGCTTTCCAGCCACTCTTCCCCACACCCATAGTCCTGCAGGGGGTTGTCATGACTGAAGTGCAGGACCTGGCACTTCACCTTACTGAATCTCATGCAGTTGGCCTCCGCCTGTCGATGCAGCCTGTCTAGATCCCTCTGCAGAGCCTTCCTACCTCCCAGTGGATCAACACTCCCACCCAGATTAATGTCATCTGTGAGCTGAGAAGGGTTCCCTCATTCCTGTCATCCAGGTCTTTATTATAAAGGTTAAACAAGACTGTCCCCAATACAGAGCCCTGGGGAACGTCACTAATGACTGGCCACCAACTGGATGTGGCACCTTTCACCACCAAGGTGAGGTGTGTGAGAGCCTGCTGTGTCAGTGGCTCAGACCGAGGGGAGGCCTGATGTTTCACACCTGCTCCCTGACCCAAACTCTGTGACTTGGTGGCTTCGGGAAGGTTGTTTTGGCAGGGTAAGGCTGGTCATTCTCTGTGGCAGTCAGCCCTCCTCCACTCCTCACCCAGCTGCACAGCAGCAGTAATAGGAGGCGTATTCCCCAGTGATGCGTTTGGATGTCTAAGAGCAAGGAAGCATTGATGTTTGGTGGGTGATTTCCGTCCTCTCAAGAGCTGGTGGAGATGTGAGTAGGAGCAGTAGCAGGAGGTAAATCTCCTCTCCTGCCTCCTTGAGAACGGCTGCTGTGTATGTGGGAGGACACTCAGGAGAACAATCTAGCGGTACAGCTGAAAAAATGCTGCATAACCAGTATGGAACTGAAAATGTTCTTGGGAGAGATGCCTGGGGTTTGATAGAGCATATTAGGACAAGGCAATACTTGGCTTCTGAGAAAGAAGTCATTGGAGTCTTGATCCCTCCTTTGGGGTGAATGGATAATATGTGACAGTCACTGGTGTGTGTGTGAGTCGCTGCTGGCAGCAGGGGGCTGCGGGCTGTGAAATCTGAGGCAGTAGCTCATGCCTCGCAGCAGGAGCAGAGCCGTGAAGCCAGGCAGTGCTGAGGCACCAGTGTTTGCACTCCAGGCATCTGGGGGTGGTTTGTGGGCAAACAGCAGCTTGTCCTTATGCTACCACACACAGTGCATTGACATGGTGTTTATGAAGGCATTCAAGTGCATGCAGGCACATACCTGTAAAGTGGACGGGTTCAACGTTTTTCAGTATGAGTCTGTCTAGTGGGATGGGCTGGTCTAGGACTGTGCAAAATCCTCCCTCTCTTATCAAGGACTGCAGCTCAGGAGTGGGGGAAGGACAGACAGGGATTAAGCTGGTGTCTGAGCCTCCATATTTCTGGGAATAGAAAATGAAGTTGGTTAGCAGGTTGTCTGCCATCTGCTCATGAAGTATAGGGACTAAACAACTCTAAATTATGTGCTTTCCCTTATCAAAGATACACAGACAGCTTATTTGCCTGAGGAATCTTAGAAAAACTGGCTGATACCTGGAGCTCTCCTGCAAGGTCACACCTTGCATTAAAAAGCTACAATAGAAACACAATTCCAACAGCAGAAAACCGTCAAAGGCATTCCGAAAGTATTTTCCCCCTTCCCCCCTTACTTTAATAGCAGGTTTTTTTCTCTGTTCCTTGGAAGTATGTTTCCCCATCTCCCCTCTTCTATATGCACAAGACAGAATTCCCAGAGCTCCAGCTGAGTTTCAGCCCTTCACGGAAGGTTCACCAACACGTGTACGTGGGACAACCCTCAAAGAGATTGGCCTAAGGGTACCACGTCCCTTGAATTTCCGCTTCCTTCACCACCCCTGTTGCTAAGGGATGGTGCTGCTAGACTAAAACCTCTCACTGCGTGATTTCTCTATCACCTTTCTAAAGCAGAACACCTGCTTCTTTAAAAAAAACCCCAGGAGATTTATCACAAGTCCATTTAGGCTCAGTTTACATCAGTTTCATAAACTTAATTTGCTAGATGCACTCCTACACTGAAGCTTTAGGAATTTCAGGTCATCCAGTGTCTTCTGTTGGTGTCTAAATACAGATATTTGTCATCTATAGAACTCTGTAGAATCATTCATCAAGAAACATTTTCATAAGAGGAATCATTATATCTCAATTTTAAACTAGGGGAAGTCAAGGGAAAGAGAGGACAACTAGAAGTGTAGCCAATTGTCCATCACTTTTAGCCTTTCCCTGGTTTTTTTCCTTTTAATTTTTTTTTCTTCTTTCCAAAAATTTTGATATCTCTGGGATAAAAAATTCTCAGATTGCAGGGACCATTAGAAAAAATCCTACATTCCTGCAACTTTTCTGAGCTTTAGGAATCCAGCAAACCAGAAGAACATCAGGAAGATATTAAGGTCCTGTAATGTAAATTCTGCCTGTAATAATGTTCCTGTATCATACGGAGCCTAGGAGCAGGCAGTTGAATCAGTGTTATGGTTTGCTATTCGCATAAGGAAGTATCAGCTGTTCTTCATGCTGATTAGTCATCTTGTATTTTTATCATTAGATCAGTCTTCCAAAGTACATTCAAAATCCATCCAAAAGCTAAAAAATATAACAACTGCAACCATGTATGTCTCTACACATTATTACCTTTTTGTTATGTTTAATTTTGGTAATTAGTAGGAAATCATCGAATAAGAAGAGGTAGACATCAAGGAGTCTTGTGCTTTCTGAGAAGGAAAACAAAAAAATCACTTTCATGGTGTGATTATTTTAAGGAATTGCTACTTCTAAGATGAGGCACATCTATGAATCACTGCACCTTACAGAATGCTTTTAACAAAGAAGCCTCATTTCCAGTATAGTTCACAACTACTTGTCCCCCAGTCTGCATTCTCAAATGCACTAAACCATATGTCTCAGTCATTTTGGCTGCTAAACTTGTACCTTGTAGCAGCTACCTCATTTGATAAAACAACTGCTTGCCTGCCAGGAAGAATGACAACAAACAGTCATACAGACTACTCATCCTGTTGGAAGTTTGGCTGTATCTCAGTCTCTCTCTGAAAAGCTGTACAGTTGCTTTTTCTTTCCTGCACCTGCCCAAATGCTGTTGCAGAGGTTCATTCTGGACCTGCCATAACAATGTATAATTCTATATTAAGCTGTCTCTGGACACTGGGAAATTCAGGGACATTACCTGCTAGCATCAGCTGCCCTTCATGAAGGAGAAGTCTGTTTGCTGAAGACAAAATGTTTTCACTGCTGTTTGCTCTTAAGTTTTGCTTCAAACACTTGACCCCCCAAAAAAAGAGAGACAATGGGGCATCATACATAATGGATGGTGAGCTGGGAGGCAGCCAGCAGTTAAACAAGATGAGCATATGTGTGTTCTTACTTCAGGCTAAGTACATCACACAGCTGATAACTGAGCATGTCTGTATTTCTTCAGCAGTGCTATTGCTTAAATGTGTTTATACTTTTGAAATGTTAAGCTAGGTTTTACTTTTCCAGAGTGAGTTTAATAGTTTTTGCGGCCATGTATGTGAACAGACAGAATCCTTGAGAAGAGACCCACTTGATGTTACCATAGTGCTGCTTAAAGTCTGTCTGTTAGGGTAAGGGGGTAACTACAGAAGAAATGGGCACGCCAGGTATGCTGTGTAATTTTTTGTAAGGCAGTTAAAGTGTAAATGGAAAGTTCTTTGGCTCAGCTTGAGAAGTGAAAGAGGCAAATAGTTTCTACTTTATTAAATGCTGGTAATACTTACATCTATCCCATTTCATTCTGTCCCCTAAAAGCAAATATGGTGGAGTCCTCCTGGACTGTATCATCATCCTCTCTTGGATGCTAACTGAGAGCACCCCATGCTATCATCTGAGGCACTGTGTGTGTTCAGCTACAGTGCTTGCAGTGCCCAGGCTGCAGCTGCTCCTGTTAGAGCAGAGCCATTCCCGCTAACTACTGTACAGACAACCAGCCAACTTTAGAGCACACTATGAAGATAGGTAGGAAACTAAACCCTCCTCTAGAAAAAAAATGCCCTTTAAAATCTGCTTACCTCTGGAACAAAGAACCTTTTGTCACGATCCCAGACCTGAGGCCAAATTATGACCTCTTGCAGCTGCCTGAACTTCTGAAAGTTGTCCAACCACTTGACTTTACCTTCCAGATCCCCTGAAATGTGGGAAACACCAGTTACTGCCAAAGCTGGAAAAAGCAGTCCTGTTTCTAGAAGATGCTGAATACTGATTTTCTCCAGTGAAAGCTGAAGTGCCTCACATGTAAGGCCCCAGATGAAATCTTGATCTCATTCCAAAAAATGCTTAAACTCTACTTAGATCAGCAGGGACAGAACTTCAGTTCATGCATTCAAAGATGCTTAAATTCACTGCTAAATGAAAAGGTTGTGTTTAATAATCTGTCTGGGGAACAGAGGAAATAATATAAAACTGAAACCGTAATCTTAAAAATGTCTTTAAAAAAAGTCCTGTCGTTCTAAACTGTCTGGTATAGTGAGAGAAAAATAATTTTCATTTCATATATACAGCCTGATAAAAAGACTGTTTAAATGAATGAGAATTAATTTCAGAGGAAGTGTTGCCAGAAGTGACTGAAGTATTTAACTGAGGTGGGGGTCCCTCAAAATGTGAAAAATGTGGACTGTGTCTTTGCTGATTCAGGGCCATTGTGGGGGAAGCTTTAATGGACCTGCAACTTAAATTTTAAGTCTTTGGGTGGAGTGATATTGCAGATAATGATTTCAGACACACACCTCCCCACTAGAAGGGGAGTGCTTGCACTACAACTGTTCTTTATGTTACTGATTCACTTATCAAAAAATGAGAACAGATTTTTGTCAGGTGTCTGTGAATAAAGAGGGGTCACCCTTCTATCTTTGGTTTCCTTGATCCAGAGGTGTCTAATTTCTGGAAGGACCTATTTATTCTGCCAGTAATACTCTCCAGACATCCCATGGTCTTTTATGGCCATATCTAAAACTGCTGTCCTTCCAGCAGACATCCCCAGGCCAGCAACAAACCCATCTTATTTTCCCATGGGACACGTTCTGCGCAGAGAGGTGTGCTCCTTGTGTGGGCATTAGGTTAGACTCCTCATAAGGCTTGGCAAGAGGAGAAGGAATCCGAGTGTCTCTTTTGGATGGTCATTCTGTCATTGGAGTATCTACTTGAGATGAAGGAGCCCCAGATTTATGTATCTCTAGAATGCATTAACTCTCTCTCTGCCACATCTCCTGAGGAGATGTTCAAGCCTTCAGCCTCCAGCATGGGGATGGCAGCACGGGTTAGGGTTACTCTCTGAGTGAGCCACCATGCTGGGTTGCTCAAGGCCCTGGTGTGCTGCTCATGAGAATGAAGCACTATCTGGCACTTCTCCCTGTCAAGACTGCTGGGATGAGTGTTTTGCTGATGTATTGTTTTGTCTTGGATTTCAGGGGGGGCCTCAGGAAGCAAACCTATCTGCTGATGAACTATATGGTCATAAGAGTCTGAGAGATGCATTTAAAGCTCCCCGAACAAGACTGAATTAATAAATTATTTACTTAAAACAAAATGCAGGGAAAAAATTAATGTCTGGACCAACCCCTTGTTTTCCACAATAGCTAGAGAAAAGCTGTAGCTGAGACAACCTTACATGGTAGGATCCTGTCATTAGTGAAAGGTCACGGACATAATATTCCCCTTGTGAGTGCAAATTTATCCTCCTGAGGATCAGCCCTAAAAAATCCTCCTTAGACATAAATCCAACTGAAAGATTTCTTTGAGATTTCTTGATATGTTCCAATTTGAGATCTGCTCTTAATTATTTGCCTGTCACTGCAGATGATTCTGAGAAAATACAAGTGACTCACTGATTTGGGAGTCCTGTGACATTGCTCAGAGGGGTTTTGACAGCACAAGTTTGCCCAAATCGTTGCCTACAGAATGAGGCTCAGGACGGTAGAAAGGCACATACATCTTTGTTGCATTTCTTCAGAGACACTCGACCAATTCACACGTCAAAGGACATGCACAGAAAAGCCACGTAACTTTCTAATTTGTAACTGCATACTTGACTTTCAACCTTTGTTACTTACTTATGGACTTTTCCACCTTCTCTTTAAGTGACTGGATAAAACTTTTCTCTGTTTCATCAGTGCTTCTCTTCCAGATGTTGTTGAGGAGTAGGGGATACCGTGTCAGTCGATGCAGAGGAGCAACCAGCAGCTCTGGCAGATGCAGTCTCTTGCACTGTTCATTTTGTTCACACCACTGCTGAAGACAAAGAAAATCTGCCTTAGGCTTCAGCTTGCTTCTGGCTGGGAGGTAGCAAACAGTTTTCTGCATCATTAGCTGACTGTAATGAGACAGGGGCTAATGAAAGATGAGTTTCTCACACAGGGAGAGCAAGGGCAGTGTAAAGGCTCTTATCATAGTTTAACCCAGCAAGTATCTAAATGACACAGCCAGTCATTCACTCTTCACTTCCTCCTGTGGGATGGGGAAGAGAAATGGGAAATAAAAAATAAAGTTTGTAGTTTGAGATAAAGGCAGTTTAATAGAACAGAAACAGAAGGGGAAAAAATAACAGAATATACAAAACATGTGGTGCACAATGCTCACCATCCACTGATCAATGCCCAGCCAATCCCAGAGCAGAGGCCTCCCCCAGCCAGCTTTCCCTCTAGATCATATACTGAGCTTGACACCATATGGTATGGAATACCCCTTGGGTCAGCTGGGGTCACCTGTTCTGGCTGTGTCCCCTCCCAACTCCTTGTGCCCACCAGACTCCTCGCTGGTGGTGGTGAGAGACAGAAAAGTCCTTGACTTGGTTCAAACTGCTTAGCAACAAGTAAACATCAGTGTGTTATCAAGATTACTCTCATCTTAAATCCAAACCACAACACTCTGCCAGCTACTAGGAGCAAAACACTATCCCAGCCAAACCAAGGACAGCTCTCTACAGGGGGAATTGCATTGCCCCTCCAGATTCACTTTCTGCATTGTTTCTTACCATGCCAGATGCTGTGGCCATGCTATCAGATCAAGTAGGGCTCTTATTTATCTGCTGTTCTAATTTTCTCAGGAAAAACTTAAAAAATTAACCCGAGTTAGGTTTGAAAGCCACTTTATATTTTAGGGTGGCTGCTACTTGCCACAGGGGAACATTTTCCCTAGTGTGAATGTATGAAATCCTCATCAGGGAGCAAGCAGTGTGAAACTCTGAGGCCCAAGCTGCAGAGTTTGCCTGCCACAAAGAGGTGCCCTTCCAGTTTTGGGCTGCCTGTGAGAAAAGCCCACTACTTCAGGTTTCTCTTTCTAAGCCTGCAATTTTGAAGATCAGTCTTAAGTATTCACAGGAAACGCTGGTCTGCTAATGATGTCAGAAAGAGCAGAGCGTGAGATCCCACCACTGCACTGGCTGGAGTTCTTGCTTCAGGCAGGTGCAGTGTCAGCAAAGACAGAACCTGCTGTAGTGCTGCAACTTGATAAAAACACCACTGATAGCTCTTTCCAGCCTTAGAGGGAGGTAAATGCTCCTTTACTGGTATTATTTTGATGCCAAAGTAAAACATTTGAGAGAGATTTTACAATATGGATTGATTTTTGTGTCTTTTTTTTCCTGTAACCATTTCACTTTGTTAGGGTGGTGGTCACTGAGTCAAGTGCAAGACATCTGAATGGAAGAAGCTAGTAGTTTGTATTTTCTGCCTGCAAAAATGCAGACCAGCTCTTCCCCCTTTTATCTGTTCTAAATTACAAGTAGGGACTTTCACACGTGCAGGTGACCATACAGTCAGACTTCTTATCGGTGATGGGCTCTGGAGCTCAAAAAATCCATGTGAAATGCTATCTACACAGTTTTGCTTCTAATGAATATTCCTAATTTGCTGTTAAAATCCTGTCATAAGGTAGGAAGGCTGAAGACAACAGCAACAACAACTACAGCAGCAACGAAATGATCACTTTACTTTCAGGTAGATGCCAAAATTTTCTCTCTGTCTCAGTTTTTCCAAGTAGAAGACAGCAGAGGTATAATTAAGGCAATAAATCTGGTGTGTCTGGCGGAGGTCACCCTGGAAAAACTGCAGAAAAGGTTTGGAAATTTATCAAGAAGGAAAAATATAATGACAAAGGGAGAAACAACAGTTTTGGGTTTGTAATGTGCATTTTATCTGAGATTTCCTTGTCCCTAGGAAAATGGGAGAAGAAGGAAAGGGGGAATTAAAAAAGTAAAGGGCAGTTTAAACAGCAATAAACTGTAAATTAGTAAAAATACCACAACAATGCTCACACAGTAATGCAGAGGAGTATTGTTCTAACAGCTCTGCAAAGGTGTGATGCATTCTTAGATTTTGTTTCATTAGAAGTAAATGATGTGAAATTCATGTAGAAGTTGAAGATGAAACCCAATGTTTCTGAAACAGCTTTGATGACTTCATGTAGCATGGTATTTTATACCTGAGTATGCTCTTAGAAATAAAAGGATAGCCTCATTTAGGTTGAAGATGTTGAATGTCATGCATGATAAAATGCAGCTTTGTCTGGGATTTTGTCTGTCTACACAAAAATTACCAATGAGAATGCCTAAAGTCAGAGGTCTCAGGGGCAAGAACCCAAGCTCTAGCCTTAATTTCTCTGTTAAAAATCTTAACACTGAGGTAGGGTCTTTTAGTATTTCCCAGAAGTTTTCTAATGGCCTCTACTGCTAGGGAAGGTTCTGGTCAATCATTTGATTTTCTGTCTTCATTAATATTTCCAACTTTACAAGCGTTGGGAAGTTGTGCAGGAGTTACAGCTCCTGTAGGCTGCTGTTCAGACAATTGCCTTGTTCACCACACAGACTGACCAAAAGTGTTGCAGGGCAGGCAGGGCTTGGCAGTGGCAGGACAGCTGTGGCTGTGCCTCTCTGTTGCTTGACAGACACAGGCTACAGTGTAATTTAAGTCCCACTGAACCCTTAATTAAGCACTTATAAACACTTGTGGATCCGGCCCATGGGGTAAAGGAGGATCTGTGTGAAAGAGTGCAAGGAGGCAGTGATGGGGCTGGGGTCTGGTCTCAGGGAAGCGTCTTCCATAGAGTGGGAAGCTTGCCTCTGCCAGTAGAAAAGTGTCCTCAGAGTCTGGGCTGCTGTCTCCCAGGAAGGGAAAATCTTTCCACACTTTATTCCACATACAGAGCACCTTTCCATGACTGCTTCAAACATGCCAGGGAATAAAAATCAAAACATCCTTGTGATAGGAGCTACCTGAGGCTGAGACCAAATTGCCTGTGACAGATGGCATGGACTTGACTGACCTGATTGCTCTGGAGCACCTATATGCCATGATGAATGGTCTGCTGCTTGCATTAAAAGCAAGAATACTTCTCATTATGTTACCATTCTGAGTATGGAGCTGAAATCCATAGGAGAGTCTGACTTGCTGACATGCTTCTTCGCAGTTTCAAAAAAAGTTTTCAGAAAACTGAGGCTTATCTAAGTAAGGGGAAAAGAAAAGAATTAGCATCAGTGATCTGAAGTTAAGATTAAAGCAACTTTGTTTCCCATCCCTGGCCTCTCCAAAGGCTCCAAGTGTAATGTGTGCCTATACGTATCTCTAACATCGCCAGAATTGTCTTCAGAATTATGCCCAGAATGCTTTAAATAGTCTGCAGCTAAAACAAATCTGTACAAATACAGACTTATATTGTGATAATGCCTTATGACAAAAGCTTTGAAACGAGATTGGGTAGTCCATTTAAACTTGTCTTAGGGTAGCTGCTGTATTTGACATGCACTGACATTAAAAATGACAGTGGGTGAATGGTATCTAGTGGACAGCTCTGATTGTGTATGACAGAGCTGTGACAATTAAGGAAGCCTTCATGGTCATTTGAGGAAGACACCATCTTTCATAGTTTGAGTTTCATACAATTGAAGGTGAGGGAAGTATCTATAAAATACTACAAAAAGTCACATATTCCCCATAAGTTAACTTTACACGTTTATATTGGATTCAAAAGTGCTGACCTTATCAGTCAGATGGGGCTGCAAGTCATCTCCTAAGCTACACTTTTGTCCTGAACACACTATTTTCACACAAATTCATGACTGGGCTACGTTGTTGGCCAAATTTTAGGCCAGAAGGGCACATCAGTCCACTGTGATACTGCTACAAACTGTAGTAGCTGCAGGCTGCTTTATTTGGTGTATTTATGGGGGCAAAGATACTTAAAGGATGATGCTCATTTGTTAATTTTGACCTTTACAACTTTTCTAGCACGCATTTTTTCGTGGATTCGGCCTGCTGTCAAGAAGATATGGATGCTGCAAAATGCATGAAAAAAGGCATGAAAGGCATTGAGAGCAGCTTCTTTCTCCTACATTTAATCCCTATTTTAAGTATGCATAACAGCTCATCATTTATCATCCTCATTAACAGGGACAACAAAATCAGAAAGTAAACCAAAAAATTTTTAAAGATAATTCTCTCAAGACATGGCCGAGCTCAAAGCTAAGTGGAACACTGCAATATCTCCCTCTCTTCTTTGAACAAGAACAAAGGATCAACAACCACACGCCTGCTGAACTCTAGTTGTTGCCTGCATGTACAGTCCTTTTTCCTTGTATCTCCAAACCTGCTGGTTGGTCATTCAGCAGCTCACCAGGTGTGAGGTCTGTGACTGAGCAGCTGTGCCTTGCTCAGGTGTTTTGAGTTCTGGCTAATTGTCCCTCCTTTGAAGACCTTTCCCAATTTTCTTGTTTTGGCTAAAAGGGGAGATACTTACTATTAAGGCAAGGGAATTACAATAAAGGAAAGAAATTGAACTCAGCAGCTGATTTAGGGCATGTGACTGATTGTGAGTAGTCATTCATTTAAGGCAGCTGCAGAGGTCTTTCTAAAATTTTACTTTGCAATGAAGGGTGAGGTGTCCTGTAAAAGGGCCCTCAAGCTAAGAAAAATTGTTTTGTTTCTAAAGTAATATGAAAGCTATTTTTGACTTAGGGGTTTTTAACTTTCAGGAGCTGAAAATGGTCTCCCAGCAACTGGTCAAAAGCAGCAAAGAGCTGGAGTACATCACAGCCAAGCCTTGTGGCCTCCCTCCTCCTGGGCAGTGCAGGGTAAGTAGCACATGAGCACAGAGCACCCAGTCTGTGTGGGAGACATCCTTACACACGTGCCAAGGGACACCTGAGCTGGAGGGGAGGGGGGTGTCACCATTTTGTTTTAACTTGCTCTATTGGAGTGGCATAGTAGACAGCAAAGTCTTTGTGCCCATCTGTTTGCAAAAGGGGACTTGCTATGTAGTTATTTTGCCTTGCTTACTGTTTTGCTGTAAGGATTGTGTTGTAGTTTATCTTCACAAATCCTTTAAAAGGTTGCTGCTTATGAGAATTAGTCTCAAACTTGTGTTTCCTTCAGAAACCACTACCAAATGAGCTCTCTCATGGCATATTTAAAATACCATGTATCTTTGGTTAGAGATACAAGAGAATGATTTGCACTGGTGATATTTGGCCCTTGCTGATATACCACATAGAGAGGAAGAAAAGATGGATTATTTGAACAAAGTTCCAAATGTGAGCATTGAAACTGCTGGTTTGTTGGTTTGTTATCTTCTTTTATTGGGCTGATTGATTCTTGATCTGAGTAACCCTTCTCTTTTTCTACTCACCTCGTTTAACTCCTCTAAGTTTGTGAAAAGTCTCCACAAATCCACATCCAAGAGAAATTCATTACTCTGGAGGTATTTTAGAGTGTTCATAAATATCTTTAAAACCAAGACAAATCCGTGTTAATTACTGTTTGTACCAATTCAAGATATCTTTTATTTTTCCCCCTGAAAATAACATTTGTACTGTAGTTCATATGAAAGGATCATTTGATTTAGGGAGGGTAGAAGATGGCATTGTGAGAAAAGTTTCCTGATCTGCCTGAAGGTTAAATATTGTGTTTTGTGTGCAGAAGAGGGTATGAGTGATGTCTCTGGGGTTTCTCTGTGGTTACCATGGAGGCAGCTGTGTCCCTGCTGTGCCCTTGGGCAGAATAGGGGCAAATGAGCCCCCTGCAGATGCCTGAGTGAAGGACTCAGTAACATCAGAGTCACAGTTACAGATTTCTATGACCTTTCTAAATGCTTTCCTTCCTATCCCGTGCATCTACTGCTATCTAAATTCTTTAGAGTTACCATGAGAAAAACTATATTCTTGGATTAACGTAAGTAGAGGTCCTGTGGAGGTTTTTCATCTCTTTGGGTTGTTTTATTAACCTGCATTGAGTGAAAGCTGCATGTGTATTTATTGACTGTTTAAGATTTTATATTTTTTAAGCTGCTTGAGCTGTACTGAATCTGACGTAAGTCTGAAAAAGGCTTGAAATTTATAGGTTACTGGTTTTTTTTTTTGTTGTTGTTCATGTGTATAAAGCATTAATGAAAAAAACTTGTCATCCATGTGCCAAGACTGAATGGCTAGTGAGAGTGTTTGCTTAGCCTTGTGTAATTCTTTAGTTACCATGACCAGGTTGACCTGAGAGCTTAAAGGAGTTTTATGGTGGTCTTAAAGCTCCCTGCGGAGATTCATTAAAATCAGTGGAACATTTCTATATTTGGAAGTAAGCAGGTATCTTTAAAACTGGTTACCCAAATGCGATGGGCTCTTTCTTTAGCAGAAGAGTTTGGAAAGCTGGCATGGACTGAAGAGTTCATCACTCATGGGTCATGTGGGGCTGGCTAAGTCTTGTCTGTGGGTTCCCACATCAGACTCACAAGGAGCTTGCATGCCTGGTGTTATCATCATCCTTCCCAGTATTCACCACTTTTTAATCTTTTCAGGTTTCTAAACAAAGTGTGTAGAAGGAAAGATGCTCTTCTTCTGCCTCGGACCGGTAGCTGGTCCTGTCATCCTGTTTTCTGTCCCTTCCTGTTCTGTCCCACCAAGGAGGAATTCAGCCCACTCTGTTTATTTCCTTTACTTTGCAGTAGTCCTTGTGTTGTCCAGGCTAACTTTTCAGCAACATGGAAAATGTTTCACAAATCTCTTTTCTTTGACTTAATAAAAAATCAGAAATTGTCTGTGCCAAGTAAGAGAAAAATCATAAGAAAATGTTTATGGAAGCTTCCATCCTTTTAAATGGATACATTAACTTTTGATGTGTGGTGAATATGAATAGTGCAGCTATTCTTGTAACAGTGTGTAACATTCCTGTCCATATTTTAAGCTTTTAAAATTCACTGTATTGGAGGTAATACAGAGTTTTTGGGAGAGGAGCTGTTTTTACTATGCTTGTTTTCATGTAGCATTAAAACTACAGGTCTGCTGAATTCTGAGGTTTTCATGCACCAGTCAGGATAATCTAACCACAGCTCTATAGGAAGTTAAATGATGAATATAATGTTGCACACTAGCAGTACAGAAATATTCAACTGGAATAGTCCAGTACAGAAATCACCAGCTGGAGCATGGCTTCAGTACAGTGTTTGTGAGAGGACTAGTGGAATATCAGTTGAATATCCTGGAAGGCTCTGCAATCAGATGGTAATTGCAAGGCACTAGATTGCATCACTGGAAAGTGATGTTTAGAAGAAGAGATACCATCACAAAGCAGAAAAGGGAACTATGGAAACAGGATGAGCAGGCAAGGAGGAAAAACCAGGTGCTTGAGTCATTCTGCCACAGACCTCTAGTGAGAGGTTTCAGGTGGCTTTGTGTCCATCACAGCAGAACAAATAGTGTTTCATTATTTTTGCTAAGTGAAATCTGACGTTACCATCTTCAGAACCAACAAATGATCCAGAAAGTAAGTGCATTCACTTGTGAAAAGTTCCCACACTGCTGCTTCTTTTTTCCCTTCTAGCCGGCTGTTGACATCTTTCTGCTCAGTCTGTTGCTCGTTTATAAATGCGTGCCAAGATTTACTCTATTGATTGAAGAAGAAGGAAAACCACCAACTGTTTAATCAATTACTTCAGACTTGATGAAAGGAATCTATGTCCTATTTCCTGTGTAAAAGCTCATCTGCCAGTATTAGTGATTTTTCTTCTGAAAGCTTAAAGATTCCTTTAAAATATTTTAAAACGTGACATTTTCCTCTGAAATACTTATAATATAAACACACTGAATCTGAAAGCAACACAATGTGATAGTCTCTATTTAGGTATGTTGTATCAAAAATAAGTGGGCAGCTTGCAAATGCTGAGGAATTTCAGCTGTTGTGCTGCTGTTGGGTGGATGATAGCTTCTTATTTTCTGGATGATAAAATCAAGGTTCCAAAGGACTAGGTCTTTATAGTCACTTAGAAACTGTTGTGTTTAGTCCTAAGGTGGCCACTATCACATTATGGACCTGCTCCAAAGTCAGATGTCCGTATATAAGTTAGGCACTGACAGGAGCCCTCAGCATCTGTCTGTGGGGAGCTGCAGAAAAGATCCTGCTGTGAGAAGCAGAAGGTTTGCTTCGGAGAGGGGATGGTGTTAGGTGACTGGGGACCAGAAGCCTTGTTTGTCAGGCAGACAGGCTTTGGTGGCTTTTCTGCAGCCAAACCTTGGTGTTGGCACTGACCTCCACGTGGCTGCCTCTGAACGCAGCCCTAAGGCAGCAGTGGGATGGCTGTGTCCCATTTGACATCTTTCTAAAGCTGTAGTTTCTTTCCCCAGACCTGTAGGTGCTGCTGAGAGGGTTGCCTTGAGACCTTTTTCTGAAGGTGGTACCTCCCTGGTCTAGGGCAGTCTGGAACCCTGGCAGAATCCAGATGTTTTTGAGGGCCTTTGCTAACCTACTCTGACCCTCAGTTTCCCACTTGCCCCTCCATTTCAAATGACAAAAATATACCACATGCTCATGCATTAATTTAACAGAAAGGTCTCACATCCAGATTAATGAATGGAAAAATGTTAGCTTATAAAGAACACAAAACTCCTCCTCCCATCCTAAAGTATCCTTGATACACTATACTGAGTATTTGGTTACCTTAAAGCAGAAAAATTCATATGAGCAGCAGTCTGCGATCTTAACAGTTGAAAGACAATTTTCCAGATCAGATGCTTGCTTCTGTTTGTCTTTACCCTGTTGAATGACAAAAAACCCACTCCTGATTCATACAGTGTTTTAAAGACTGTTAAGAAGTTTACCCAGCTCTGTAACCTTGCCCTAATTTGTAAGGAGTTTGCCCTTAAACAAATGATTTCTTTATATTTCCAGGCTCTTCTGCAAAGAGACAAGGCAGTGATGGCAGGTTTCTTTGTAGCTGTGGGTGGGGTGTGTAAATGCTTAGGTTTGGATGTGTAAGATCTTATTTATGTTAATACCAAAGTCTTTGACAGGGCAAATCATTGGTATGGCAACAGGCTACCCTTGGGAGACAGAACAAATGAAATGTTTTGCTTCCTTTAGCACTGTTAGAGAAAGGGGAGAACAGATTCATAGTTGAAATCATCCTCCTCTCATAGGTATACAAAGTTAGGTGTTTGTTTGTTTATTTTTAATTTTTTGAGCTGCATATTGAAAAAGCTCCCTTGGTCAACTGCAGAATAGTGTCTGTAAAGTGAGCTTTCAGAAAGCTAAAAGAGCAGCAGGAGTTTGTGTGAGGGACCATGAAACGAAAACAATTGCTGTTGTTTTGGCTTTATTTTTTCAGACCATGTAAAAAGTTTAAACATTATTTATGAGCTCTAGTCTGGCACAGACTTATAAGGTGTTTGCCTAAGTTTTATCTGTTCTCTGGAACAGTATATTCCCACTTCATGGATTTCTATTGTCTGAACTTTAGGCACTGAACTCAAGCCAATTTTGAAATATGTGTTTGATTATCATATTTGAAACTTAGAGTTTAAGTTCAGCTCTTAATTTTGAAAGATTAAAGTGGAGCAGAAAAAATAATGCAGTTAATATATATATATGCACACTGAACTAGTGTACCAGCGAATGAATCTTCATGAATTAAATTTATGACATTTAATAGTCTCAGCAATCACTTTTGTCTGAATATCAAATGCTTTTTATTGCAGATTTCAAATATTTTGCTGAATTTAAAAATCCTCAGCTTTAGGTCATGCTCCTTCAAATGCTGTAGAACTGCTATTAAATGAAGAGGGAACTCTTGTACATATGAGTCTGGGTACTTGCATTAGTTTTGTATGCACAAACTATTCTTTGATAAAATGCAAAAGATACTGGGAAGTGACTGTTCTTAATTGCGTGTTTAGGGAGAAAAAGTTATCAAGACACTTGTAAATAATTTTTTTGAATGCTGAACAGTACGCAGAAAGAGAATTCAGATACCTTAGTAAGTGAACGTTTTCATAAATGGAAAAGACAAGGAAATGTGTAGGAAATGTGTTAGACGAGGAAATTCACTGAGCTGTGCTAGTGTGTGTGCTTTCACTGGTGAGTGTGAGGGCAGGAAAGTCCTAAGAAAGTGTCCTGGAAAGCTACTTTTATAGATAAAGCTTAGATCCCCTCCATATGAGAGGGAGTTTGTCACATTCTCCAAAGCCCTAAGGCATGCAGAAAATACAGGATGCACGATGGTCAAAGCAACAATGCAACTGACTTGTCCACCTTGTGCTTCATTACCCTGGGGAGCTGTGCTGAGCCTGCTGCCACCACTGAACACCCTGTATGAGAACCCCTGCTCTCACTGCCCTTCCCGCTCTGCCCTCCTGGTGCCCAGGACACCTCTCCTGCCACCACCCACAGGGATGGGGAGCGGTGGCACTGTGTTTGCCTGTTCATCATGTGCAATGGCTGCGCTGGAGCCACCCAGCCTTCGTTGCAGATTAATGTCCAAGCAGCCCCAGGGAGGGCTGAGACCTCTGAGTTCAGCTCACCTACTGGCTGCCTTTCTCCAAGGACAAGAAAGTAAAGAAGCTATTTTTACCCAAGTTAAGTTGTGGGAAAAGGCAAGGTCAGTGCAAGGAAAAGCAAAATGGTAAAAATACTCCCAACTCCTCTTTTGGCAAATGGCCACCTTGACTTTTTGGACTCTAACGGGTAAAACAAATGTTATCAGTAAAGAAACAAATAGATTAAAAGAAAACAGTTATTTATAGTATTGATATATTGATTTTTGTATGAAGCTTGATAGACTATACTCTACTGGGCTCCTATTTAATACTTGAATTTAGGCAGTTTGTGTGCCAGACTTAAAACCCATGAAGCTTGTTGGGTTCCTCCCAGCAAGAATTATGCTATCTGTGATGGGCTATCTGTGGTGGGCTTTTGGATGAAGCTAAACACTCCTACTTGTTGCAGGCGATCAGTATGTGATTGCCAGTTCTTTACCTGGGAGAATCATCATACCTCAAGCCAATTCTTGAAGATGTTGTTTTAAAGCAAGAATTAGTCCATGCCTTCTCATTATGATAACTTGGAGTTATGCAGGTATTTAAAGCTGCAGTTAATAAACAATCCTATGAGCCCTAAGCTTCAGATCTGTCGTGGGGCTGGCACAGTGAGGCAGGCTGTAATTTGTGGTCCTTGGTGAGGCACAGGGAAAGCTGGGCATCTAGGTTTAGGAATGTGCTGGTGAGTTGTGAGGAATGACTGTGTTCAGCAAGAAATCTGGAAAGGTTTTCTATATGTGGCACCTATCTTCTGGTGTGTGATTGGGAATCACAGTGAAAACTTTGTGTTTCTGGATTTTGAAGGTCTTTGCCATTCTGGGAATGGCTGGCTTATTTGCTATCATGGAAATGCTGGTTGTGGCTGACAACAAGTTGGCTGACTTGCTTATTGAGAAACTTTTGATCTTTGGCCACCAGGATCTTTGGTCTCCGTCAGTCACACCACACTATACTTTATTTTACAATAGCTATTTGTGGAAGTTGCTTGTAGGTCTGCATTTCAGTTTTGTGAGATCTTGCGAGCAACCTCTAGCCATGAGTTGGATCTCCTACTCTTGTGATCAGAGCACTACTGCAAAGGGCAGCATGGGCCACTTTTCTCTCTGCTTGAAGCTGGGGAGGTAGGAAATTGTAACTCAGCTGTTTGCAGATGGAGATCTTGGCCTGGGCTCTGGTTGCTCCTAGCCTGTGGAGGAGCAATGTGATCTGTGTCCTACCCTGTCATCTACTTGCATTTTGCATTCAACAGTAAAATGGAGAGGAATTTTAAAATTGGCAATGCAATCACTTTGGTGTGGGACAGCAGGATGCCCCACAGAATCTGCACCACCTCATGTTCTCATTGTGTATGTCCTCCCTCCCATCCCACATGCACACATATTCCAGGCATGGCTTCTGCTGGGCTCAGAGGAGCAAACCCCACCCTGTGTCTAACCTGCACTGAGCAGGAAGGATGAGTAAGGCAGGTAGTCCATGGCACTGTCTGACACCAGGAGGTCTCCAGGGAACACCTCGAGTCCTGGCAGACTCACTACCAGGGAGCTACGCCTGCGCTCGGCTGATCTGTGAGACGCAACAACAACACACGTCATCTCTGTCCGCTTGTGGCTGCAGAGGAGACTTCTGAAGGGCTCCTTGCTGATACAGGAGGGAATCAGCTAAAAACCAAATCACAGTAGCTATGACATAATGTGTTAAAAGAACAATGAGTAGAGAATTTCAGTGATTGACAGCAAATATCTAATTATCTTTCCAACTCCACATTGTTGCTGAGATAAAGGTTCTTATGGTCATGGCTTGCCTCAGATAATAAGTAGTAAGAGCATTTAAATATGGAAAATTCCTGGTTTCTTCTGAGGTTAGACAAAAAGTGAGTGGGGAATTTAGGATCTATGTTTTGGCAGTTGAGTCCAAAGGAACAGTTAAATCCTCTTTTTAGCTGATATGTGACTTGTCGTTACTTTTAACCTTCCTGTAACTCAGATGCTTTCAAGAAAAGACAGCACACTAGTGAAACAGTTAAAATATTGGTTTTTTAAAAAGGTATTTAACCTTTTGGCTAGTTTGTGCTGTTTTCTTTCTAAATATTTTTGGCATTTTTTTTCTGCTATTTCAAATATTTTGAGTGTAATATGACTCAGTGACCCTACTGATCGAAAACAAATGTGTCTTTCCAACTATTGTTGTTCCTAACGGAGAGCATTGTCCAGGATCTAGATCCGTCAAGAAAAGTGACACAGGCATTCTGTATCCAACAGCATGTTTGTGCCAGAGGCTGCTTGCTTTCACATACAGAAACTGTTGGTGCATATTAAAAACCTTTTTGGATTTTGCTGATAACTCACACTGATATCTAATGGATTGTGTTAGTAGATGCTGCAAAGGGACTGGAGTATGCAGCTGCTGTTGTGCTGCTTTCACTTGACTGGTACATGAAGCTTGAATTAGGACTCAAAGTAATTCAGTAGCTGAGGGAGGAGGCACAAAGTGTGTGTACACATATAAAAATTCTATTTTTCAGTCACCACTTACTGTGCATGTTATTTTTTGGTCAGCTAAGCATGATTCTTAATGAGATTTTTTTTGTCTAGTCAGTTACCTTACTGCGAATATCCAGCCATTTTGCACACTTCATGTGAAACCTGGCAGGTAGAATTTTTCCCTTAAGTGCATGAATAGTTACTTGACAACTTATCAACTGACAGATAAGCTCTGAGGTAGACAACTAAGATTTGATATGTATAGTAACACATGGAGATTTTACCTTTTTATGACCTGAGAGTGACACTGCTTGCAATTGCCTTAGCTAACAATTGAATGGTATAGATGAAAGCTGCTGCTAACAGCAGAGGGGCCTGTAGGCAACCAGGAGGGCCAGGCCTGGGGCTTTAACACCTGAACCGTGGACATATCAGGGCTTAAAAACTATGTGTTGAAGAGGTTACAGTGTGCAATTCAGGAGTTCTTTGAAAGTTTTTCTGCTAGTCCCACTGAGTGGGGAACATAGAATCTATTTATTTGGCTTTAGGATTTACAGTGAAACTCTGTGGTTTCTCATGAAATTGAACCCTCAGCATGTGCTTTGAGAGCTTTAATGGGTGAGGGGTCTGTTTCTTGGCTGTCTGCAAGCCCATACCAGTGCAAAGGAGAGGAGTGC
Source organism: Oriolus oriolus (assembly GCA_013400235.1). NCBI lineage: Eukaryota > Metazoa > Chordata > Aves > Passeriformes > Corvidae > Oriolus > Oriolus oriolus. The sequence continues at coordinate 506,172 of VXBT01005643.1, read as the reverse complement.
CCCTCGTAAGAGTGCCTTCCTGAGACGTGCACTGAGTGCTACCCAATGCAGATTTTCAGTGTTGGTAATGATTGTATTAAGATGCTACTGGAAGCTCGAATGATTCCATGATGCAATCTCTTGGGCAGCTGGGCTATTATACAAGTCAGATGCTGCAATACAGTACAAGGATAATTCTCAGAGGTGTTATTACTGTACTAGGAAATTCAGGAGATTTATTTCAGGTTGGCTTCACAGTAAAATTTTGCCAGTGTATTGTTGGTTTTTAAAGCATCTAGCGTACTACTATTTTCATAATGTATTTGAAGCTGCAGGCTGGTGGCTTATGAAGGCTAATAATGGAAGCACAGTTTCACTGTAACTGAATTAAATGACATTATTTACTCAGATCAAAAAGTCCTTGAACTTCAGGCACACATATGGCTAAACAAGCTCTTCACATAGGTGCATAAGCCTGTGAAATGTGGGGGCATGGCAAGATCACTTGAGTATCATCTGTCTAAAATATACTTTTGCAATCTGACCAGCCTGGGCTGATTCAAGGCTTTTATGCCTAAATTACACACTCATGCTTCAGAGATGAAAGTACAGATATCTGTGGATTCCTGGCCTGTCGATGTATTAGATACATCAGGTGCTTCTGTTGTTTTTTTCTGGAGAAATTAAATTTGAGTGCTGTATAATAAAATTTACTAGGTTTTAAGTCTGCAATATTTTAGCATGTTCTCATGCCTTCAGACTCTGTAGCTTTGCCTTTTTCTTTAGTTTTTGTTTGTTTTACTGGGGGCGGAGGAATCCAGTGGTGGAGTGAAAGAAATGCTTGTACTTTAGGGACAAACGCAGGCATCTGAGGAGATATCATCTGCAATAATTCCTCCTTAAAATCCACATTTTTTTGAAACAGGACAATGTAATAAATTTGCATGGCAAATTTATGGAAAATTATTAAAGACATTGAAGCACGTCATAGTCTGGAAAAATAAATATCCTGTGTATATAGTTATTCCTAAGGCATGGAAAGTGTCTTCATATGTCCCTATCTTAGCCTAACTAGCTATCCCAGGTAACAGACACCTATATAGATCACCTTACTTAAATAGCAGGTATATTACTTAAAGGAATATCCACTAGATGTGAATAAAAGCAACAGAAGAGGTTACTAAGGTAAACATGATAGGGTGCTCACAGTACTGAGATAGCTGCCAGGAGGTGACATTGTTACCCAAGCCACTCAGGGAGAGTATTTGGACACCCTGATTCAAAAAGTTAGCATGGAAAATAATCTATTGTCAAGAGTGAAATATTTATATGATTGCATAAGGAATTAAGTTTAGTATAATGGACGCAATCCTGTGCGATGTGCTCTAGGATGTCCCTGCTTGAGCAGGGAGGTTGTACCAGACAACCCAATGGGGTGCTTTCCAACCTTACCCACTCTGTGATTCTGTGACGTTGTGACACTTTACAGGTGTGTGAAACGTTAAAAGAGAAATAGGAGTACTTCAAGATGGATGAGCCCAGCTCCTTCAAGGCATTGAATATGAGCTGTCTTGGTAGTGACTGTCTCTTCATTAGCTGATTTGCTGTAGGAAATAGTGCAATGCAGTTTTACACCCAGCCTCTGATAATGCTGAGAGGTGCAAGGAGAAAATGAGATCAGAGTAAACTCGAGGTTTTGTTTTATCAGTGTTTTCTTCCATGGCACTGTTGGTTTAGCGTTTCACCTTCTCTCCACCACATATAACTCTGTCTGTGCCACCCCTCTTGCCCTTTTTGTTTATTTATTTTGGATATCTCTTTTTAAACAGCATCAGTTCAACAAGCTGCCATGCTGACAGAGATGTGCTGGCAATCTTGACTGAGGACTGTGTGGGGGAAGGCTGTTTAAAATGAGCATGAGTGCATTAAGGATGTTTTTTGAAAGTACAGCCCAGGAACAGGGAGAAGAGATGTTCATTAAAACTGAAGAACAAAGGTATGATTTTACGGAGGACAATATGTAAGTCAGTATTGGAGAAGGGTTGCCAACTAATGTCCTAGTGTGCTTCTAGACAGAGAGAATAATCTGACATTTCGACAGTTTTTTGCTAGACTAATGATCTTAATAAAGGAGGAGCTGAATACAGGCTTAACCCAGACCTTGGACCAAATTAAACTTGACAAAAAGGATTTAAAGCAGAAACTGGTGGTTTTTAAATATATTTTTCCACATTCTAATATTGATCTAGATAGAATTCATAATACATCATCCCAACCACCTTTTGACAATCTTTCCTGCTGGTGCCTATGGAAAAAATCGTGGATTGTTTCCTTGGATTGTGGTTCCTTGATTTTAAAAGATGTCTGGATAGAAGTCCAAAGGCAATATCCTGGCTGACATATAGTGACTTCCCTCTGAAACCACTGTAAGTGAGCAGGACCAAGAGAAGGTGTGTACATTAAATGTTCTCCCGTTAAACCATCTGTGTTCAATATCTTCAATTTCTCCCCTGAAGTTTGTTACACATCATGCAAATCTTCACACTGACAGTGAGATATGTTTCTGTATTCTTGTTTTGAGTTGGATCAGAGCAGATTCTTTCCACAAAAGGTACAGATCACTTGTTTTCACAGCCAGATGAAAAGATCTTTCCCTCCCCTTCTCTCCCCATCTCCATTGTTAATTCAAAATGCTAAAGAGTGGGTTGGAAACTGCAGCAATTCAGAACATCTAGGAGGCCTCTTCTACAGTGAATATGGAATTTCAGATGCATGCGCACATCTCTTGAATCTCACCTAGGGAACTACATTGTGTAAATACTCCTAGACTATATCAGTCTGCTCCAAACCACCCAGTCCCAAGCATTCTTGAGGAGGTTGTGCAGTAAAGTGAGCACTACTCCATCAATGAGAGAGGGGTGGTTATTAAGGGAGGTACTATCTCCTGCTTCCTTGTTGTGTGGGGAGAAAATAAAACTTTCTTTCCCTTCTGTAAACATTTGAACATCTTAAAGAAACTTATCTTAATGAAAATAATTTCTAATAGAACTTTTACTTTCTGATAATTGTTTGTAAGACCTTGACACAATTCTCTGCACAGGTCTATGGTATGCAACGCTCTATCATGTCTGCACTAATTTATCAAATCCATGTATTCTATGTATTCTTCTTAGTTTGTAGGATTAACAATCCTCCCATCCAATAGCAGTCCTAGATCTGCTTTGCTTATGTATAAGAGCAGTATTGAGCTGTTCTGCTTGTTCCCTTTCTCCTTTTTCCCTTCCAAAACTTTTGAAGAATATCACTCAAGATTATGAGGTATTTCACATTCTTCAAGCTGAAATTTGACACTGCTAAGCCAAACAACCAGACCTTTTGGCAATTAGTTCCTAGCACAAAGCTCCCCGATGATCCGGATGAAATATTGCGTGAAATGTAGCTAAATGTGCTAGGCAGAGGGCCACCTTTGAAAGAAAATCTCATTAGAAAGTTTAGTGAGCTGGTGACAGGCATTTCACATAGCAAATCTAGAAATTAAGGTTGAGTTATGTATCCATGACTCAATGTTCAGTTTTGCCTTAGAGTGAAGCAAATTCATTAAAAATGTAGGAGAGTCAAGCTTAGAATCAGATAAAATAAATATGTGCATACCTTTGCATGGGCAGTCCGCTCTCCTGAAAGAGAGTGAGGTATTCTTAGTTACTTCATCAGAAAGCAAGCAAGCAATCTGATTTTTTTTGTAAAGGGAAATGTACTAAAAGTAGTGTAATAGGCCTGGGCATAGGCTAATTAATTTCACTGTTGTGGAGCAAGGAGAACTCATTTGATATCCAAAATGTTTTCTGTGTTTGAAGGGGGAGGGGGGAAGGAGGAAAATAGCTTTTGATTTGTAGTGCAAAACTAGCCAATTAGTGAAGAACTCTACACCTCTGTGACACCATCCACTCTCAGAAAAACGTGTATAGGCGGTCTGCGTAAGGACAGAGTGTATGAATTTAACTGCCTCTGCACGTAATGGAAGGTCTTTGAGAGCACATCTAGTAGCAAACCTGGCTTGTACAAAAAGCCTCTCCTTTCGTCCTTGTGGAGAGCTGAATGGTGGTTTCCTGCCCTTGAAAGACGCAGGGTTTGCTCCTCCGTTGCTTATTTCTCTTTACTGATGCTGACATTCACTGGACTAGGGTTTCTTTCTTTTCAGAAGAGATTGCACAACTGCTTCTTTGTTTATGGAGCTGGACAGAAAAAAGGAGGGTGCCAGTGAGTGGCAGAGCTAGGTAAGTGGAAATAAAGGGAGTGGTACCTCTTCCTTTGGTAGTAGCAGACCTTAAATTTGGCTCAACCAACTTAATTCTTGGTTTTATTAGGGTTAGTAATGCCATTCAGTGAAACAGATAGAGAACTTCCCTGTCTTAGGGATAATTCTGCTGAAGGGTTAAAGAGTGGGTTGAAAGAAAATAGTATTTTAAAACCCAGTCCTAAACAGGATAAATTACTCAGTGTTGTTCTTCCATATCCCCACCAACAGTTGTAACTGGCCCACCAGGGTGAATGGACAGAGGTGGGAGAGTGGCCATGTACATGTACAGAAGTGTCACCAAGGGACAAGGCTGGAACTGCTGGCTCTTGATGATTTGGAGAGAAAAATGTGCCTTCCTCTTAAGCGTAGAAGTTGGTCTGCTGTATTAAAGGATCATGACCCAACTTGGTGTTCACTTTAAGAACTGGGGTTTTATTTGTGCACTGGGCCATGATGGACCAACACTGAATATGAAAGACTGAAGAAGTAGTTGCATCCTCCTATTCCTCTTACCTGGACACCCACCCAAAGTGTAGGGCTTGGGCGGGGGAGTCTCTTAGGAAGTGTAGCAGACTTGGCTCTCCAAGAGTTTCTGGGTGGCTCATAGGGACTGCCATTGCTGAGAGGATCCTCTTGGCTTGGAAGCTTTGGTCTGGGTATGTCAGACTCTGGAGCTGCTATAGTTGTCTCAGACTTGGCTTTGGAGGACAATAATTTTGCATGGACACAAGATGGCAGTGACAATGAGGAAATTGTAATGCACCGAGGTGGACTCTTACAAATGTGGTGGAGAGAGCCGTTGTATTCCTTTTGATTCTCCAGCTGAGCTGTGTCAGAACAGCCCTGAAATGACAGTGCTTGTGAGGCAGAGGCCATCCTTAGACACCTTAAAGTTGGAGAAATGGAAATTCTGGCCTGAGCATGGCGGTCGAACTGGAAGGGCGCATGGTGGATCCCAATGCAGTCCTCTGTAGGAAGCCTCAAAAGCGAAGGCATTGTGTAACCTCGTCTGAGAACGTAGTCCCCTGCAGGCAAGGTGGTGTCCATACAAACTGGTACTGTCTGCATTTCACAGGAACTGAAGACAACTTCTGGGCTGCTGCTTCCAGACAAAGCAGCATCTTCCATATGGAGATCATCTTCCCTGTCTAGAGGTTCCACACTGGTACAGGTTTCTTTGACTAGGTCTGGAAAATAATCAGAGCTTGGTTGTTGCATTCTTAATTTGCAGCACGAAGATTTATACCTATGCGTACCTAGGAAACATGATCACAAACAGTTCTTACAAACTTGCCATATAAATTTTTAAATGGGAAAATATGCAAATGGAAAAAATATCCAAACGGAAAAAATATCCAAACAAAGCAATGTAGATACATGCACAAGTACAGAAACAATTACCTTAGCACCCAATCCTGCTTAAATACAGGTTTCAACAGGTTCAGGACCCAATTTTGGCAAGCTGTTTGAACAGCTGCTAACTTTGAGTGTGCAAGCAGTGTCAGCATCAGTCAGTAGAGCTGATTAGATGGTAAAGAGTAACTGTGTTTAGAAACTCTGCTCATCTGGTACTGCAGCTGCCTGATTTCCGGTTGCCACTCCCCCACTGATAAATGAGATTGTAGCACTGCTGAATGTGGGATAAAAATGAAGTCACTTGCTCTCAGGACTTGTTGCAAAATTCTTTATGTACAAATACTAATTTCTTGCTGAATTCTTAAGCAAATACAAATTTAACACTTAGGTAAGGTATGTCTCATCACTCTTGCTTTCTTTTCAGCCTGAAAAGTACTTTGTAGTAAACATTACGTATATGTTGTAATCAAATAATGAAGAAAATTATTTATATTAGAAACTTAACTGTTGATTAATCAGTAAATAATCTTATGTTCTTTGATTCATGAAACTTTGAACATATTTTGATGTTTAGTCTCTCTAAAACTGGACTGACATTTCAAGTAATAATGAAGATTATGAATTCAACCTCTTTAATTTAGCTTCTTTACTAAGAGGAATCTTAAATCTGTTCATGATTGCTAGTTTATTTGGGGGACTTTCATTTATTAGAATTAGTTTATTCAAACTATCTTGACTTCTTTCTTGAATTATTGAATATCACACATTTAATATGTTTTTTAAAATCTAATTATATAGCTCCATCAGATTGATTTGCAAAGTGATTAGAAAGAAATTATTTTATCAAATTTGCTAGTTCAAAATATTGCTTTTTACAAAATCTTCAGCCATTAGAAGATGATCCTTCAGATCTTTATGGAGAGAAGAAGAATATCTTTATAATAGAAATGGCTTCTTTCACAACTGTAGAGAATAGCCACAAATATATTAGTATCTATTAATTTCTCTTTAATGGATAAGAGCTAATTAATGCGTATGCTTTTTAAAAATCCCATTTAATATATAGCAGAACGATAATACTGAGAAATTACTAGTATTTCCCCTTTTGAATGAAGATATTGCATACCATAGCTCTGAGATTTGCTGTTACTGATTTTTAATATTTCAAAACTTTTACTTTATGAAGTGTAATCATGTCTCAGTGATTGTTGTTTGGCCAGGCATTCTCATAGTCTTTTTATGTTTAATTATTTTTATTATTTTTTTTGGTAATCCTCTCTTCTCCAGGCAGAATTTTGCAACCTGGCATGCAGTTTCCAGATATTCATGTGAATAGTGATCTGTTCCAGAAGCAGAAAAGTTTAAAGACATCTTTTCATGGAAATCTTATGTTAAAAATATGACCATTTTTTGCTTTTCAGTTTAGCAAACTTTGTTTTAAATAAGTCAAGGCTTAAAAATTTCTGTATGGGTATTTATGTGTTACTTTCATGAGTAGAATCTCTCAGCAGCTAAATATTTTTAAAGAAAACACACCATTAAAAAAAGTGCAGAAACACACCACACACATGCAGAAAAATTATATGATTGAACTTACCAAGATAACCAAGTGAATATGTCACATCCTTTTAAATCAAATTTTCAGCAAGTCCTTTATTAACTGATGCTAGTCTTAACAGTAGCATTTTCTTTCTTAAAGCCTCCTTACTGAATGCTGGTGTAGAGAACAAGCTTTTTCTTGCAGAATTGTCTCTAGGGGATTTGTTTATCAGGTCAGATGGAAGTGGCTTCAGGATGAATGCCCCTAAACAAAAGGTAACATGATCCATACATTGGATTAAATTTTAATGACTTTCGTATTTCTGGACTTTTCACATTGAGAAAATTTGGGAAGAGAGATCTCATGAAAGTATACAGAAATTTGCAAGAGCAGATTAAATGCTTCCACCCCTCCAACAATCTTTCTTTTTTCCCCCTCTTGTGTTGATTCATTCAGCTGAATCTAACTATGCATTGTTCATCTTTCACGGAAGTATAATAGTGGTATCCCTTGTTTATATTATTTACGACTGGTTTTTAATTTTAAAAAGTGTGCTAATAGCTAAGTAGTTTTGAACACAGATTTTAATACCAGAGCATTTGAGAATTCATTCAAACATTGATAATTTACTGTTTTGTTGTGTTGCAGAACTGATTGGAAAATTTCAGAATTGATTAAGGTATTCTTTGGTTAGATGAATTGAAAGTGAAGCTTGGGAAAAGACAGTTTATTTGAGGATAACTTGTGAGGAAGCACTAACCTCTACAATGTTCAGCTGTGTTGTATAATTAAGACATTTTCAGAGGACTGAGTGAATGCTTGCAAATGCAGACAACATTTGCAGTACAATGCTTTCATTTTCTGTAAAGGTTTTTTTTTTCAAAACTCATCCACAGACCAAATCAAGATACCCCTAAACTGGTGTAAGTACTTTGATTTTGCATAGCATTGGATGTGACCACGTCTTGAGGGAGGATTATTCTGAGAGAAAGAAATGAGAAAACAAACTCAAAGACGATTTGCAAAACCATGACAGTGTTACATCATTTTTATTAGTGTTTATCCAGTTTGATTTCTAGGAAAAAGAGGTGTGCTCACCCTGTCTGATAGTTGATAGTACAAATGTATTTGCTTTAAGAAGCATTTTTAGGAATGTAAAAACTTTTTCTCTCTCTTTTTTCTTTCTTTCTTTCTTTTGCGTGCGTATCTTTTTGTTGTTGTTGTTTGTTTTTTGTTTTGTTTTGACTCCTTACAGTGCTCTTAATGTGATATCAGTTTCAGTGCTAGATTAAATGGAGCAGACCTTGTTGCCTGATGAAATATGCAAATGTCTGGAGATTTTACAGTGTTCAAAGCTGTCGTTTTCTACCCCTCAGGACAGACCTGGGCACACTGAGGTGGTGAGGATCTCCAAGAAGTAGTACACCCTCAGGGGAAAGGGGGCAGACAGTCAGCAAGCAAAGCCATACCCTTCCCAGGGGAAAAAACTACCTGTCTGCTGGGGAGAGTGAGCCCTGTGCCCTCTGCTCCTGGCACTCTTTACGTTTTTGTGTGATACATAAACAGGCTCTTCTGCTGCCTTATCTGTATCTTCCCTGTGCTTTAAAGCTGCTGTTACGATTCTTCCTCCATAAATTCTTATATGAGTGTATTTAGGTGGCCCTTTGCAAGCAGCAGTCCCCAGATTAGTACAGGATCTACCAGACCAGACCTTACTGCTGCTCCTCAGCTCAGAGAAGTCTAATGTAAATCTAACCCAAACTTCAGAATGTCTAAGCATTCAAATAGTGCAATTCTGTTTGCTTGAGTGCAATTCAGAGGACAAGAGAGATGGCTTGGAAGAAGGCTGTTGGACGTTTCTCAGGTATCAATACCTATCTTTGGGCCTTGATAGCTGCCGAAATTCTTTTTGAAAGAGACAGTTGGGTAGATAGTAGTAAAAGAAAGAAGTGAGAGTGCTAGCTGGAGTTAAGGGCTGATTTAAACTACTCTTTCACATGTAGTGCTGGGACTGGTTTAGGTGGCTTTGGGTGTAGCTAGGCAGAAACTTGGTTTTGAGGTAATTTTTGATCAATTAGTTCTGACTGAGACCTTGGAGATTTTTTGCTTTGGGTGTTTTTTGTTTTTTTTGGTTTTGTTTTTTTTTTAATTCTAGCTGAGACTCATCCCTAATGTGATCAGTATACTTGAATTAACCTACTAGTTCATATAAAGAAGAGGTTACCCTATTTCTTTCCCATTAGCTGGAGTTATAAATTGAAAACTATGTAGTGTGGTCCAGGATTATGTACTTCCAGCAATGTCCCTGCAGGTCCTTTAGAGGTTTATAGGTTAGCAGAGCTGCCTGGAAAAGTCCTCAGCTTTCTGCTTGGGTTTTCAAGCATCACTCGTTGCATTTGCTCTTTCTTGCATTTCCCTGAGGTGTCTCTCTTATTCTGTACGAGATTGTGTCAGATCCAAATTGTCTCTGACTGCTGACAAGTTTAGAATGTCTCACACATTGGCAAGGACAAAGGCCATCTAAGCAATGCCTGGCTGGCTAGGATCCTGGGTTGTATCCAGGTTACAGGACAGGCTCATAGAGGGACCTGTGCTGTATTTTCCACATACCAGAAAATGTCCGGTTGCTGATTATCAGTTGCCTCTTGAAAGTCTCTGTGCATCAGCCAAAGGGGTGTCCTGTTACAATGCCCCAAACCCCAGCTGTTTTCCCTCAAAAGCTTGCACATTCTCTATGCTGAGGTAAAAAGCCTTCTCTGCTCCTCTTCTTCCTCCAATCCTCTTTGGAAATGGGCTTCATTTACTGTGTTGGATAACCTCCAGAATGTGGTGTGTCCTGAACAGTCATCGAGCCCTCTGAGCCCTACAGTCTCTGAGCCCTACTTGCGGGTTAGTCCCTTGAATGAATGTTTGCTTCTGCATCCATAGGACATGTTTATGGCTGCTTGACAGCCCTTCCAAAACAAGAAAAGAAAATGGCATGTGTTTGCAATCCTCCTTTCCATATCCTTTGCTCTGTGTAACCCTTAACAGGCTCAGAGCACAGACGTGATTGACACCGGCTGCAGCTCTAAGTGTTCGGCTCCCTTGGTAACCAAACCTCTGGTCTGCAGTGGAGTGCCAGGGGGTAAAGAGCATGCACGTAGTGACCCCTGCCAAAAGTTCGGTTTAAATGGCTTGGGCTGTGCCACAAAACAACTATGCAGTAGATTAAGGGAGAAAATACATTCTTCTGGGGAAACGCCCACATATGTGGACAGGAACCTTTTGAAATTTAGTCAGAGAGACGCTCTTTGAGTTTTCTTCAGGGCCTTACCTTTCACAAATTTTGGCAGATTTCATAGGACCAACATAAATTACACAAAAAGCATTTTTGTTATAAAAGAAAAAAAATGCCCATTTTGTTATTATGACACAAAGAGATGTTATTATGACACAAAGAGTCACATTTTTATCCTGCAGTTTTGGTCTCAATAATATGGAAAATTTTACCTGAGAAGTTTCAAAATCATCATTAATGACAGACACCCATTCTATGAAATCTCTACCGAAGGGTTAAAATCTGGCAAAGCAAATGGGAATTGAATTATAATGAGCACGTACTGGATGATGTTTACATGCACCTTCAATTCTGCCTTTAATAAGAGTGTTCTTTTATTTAAATCAGTAGACAGTAATACTTTTACAGGAGTTAGCAAGTGAAGTAGCCTGCATTCCCACTTTTACACAATGATTTCTGTATAAAGCATTTAGTTTTGAATTTCCATTGGAGCAATTGAAAACATGATCTATAGAAGAAAACAAAATGGAGCCAGCAACAATCCCTATTAATTGCTATTAACAGGAAAACTTTCTAAAATGCTATGACGTTTTCCATGAAAAGACAATTGCCTTTGAAAGGATTTAGGAACATTTGCTCAGCTAAGGATACTGAATGGAGTAAACCCCACAAATATAGAGTGGAAAGGGTACCTCATTTTCAAACAAAAGAAAAGCTAAAATTTAAAGATTGGAACTGATACAGAAATAGCCCTCCCTGGACTGCAGGGCATCATACTTTTGCAAATTGATTTTAATTGGCTAAACTATGAGCATTTGAAAAGCATGTAATTAAGTAAAAAAAGCTTCTATTTTGAAAGAAATAGTCTATGCTTGCATAGTATAAACCAAGCTCTCTGAACTCGAAAACAACTACAAACTAGATAGGATTTAATTAAAAATAAATATGCCAGTCCAGGGAGTAATGAAAGATGCTATTCACAATTCACTTACATATTACTTTAAAGGCAGCTTGGTTACAGGAAAGTAAAATAAAATGATAGAATTGGACTAGTGTAGAGTCAAACACCAGCAACATTTCATGGTGGCTGTGTAATTATTGTCTAAGCAGCATAGCTTCAAAGCAAAAGGGATTAGGGTTTTGAAAGGTTATCCTCAACAGAAAATCACAAACAAACAACAAATCCAAGGGAAATAAAACACAAAGGCTGACATTAACCACTAAACACCAGGAAATGCCACAGTTCAATCTGGCTGTGTAATTGTGCTGCTGCTCTTTCCTGTGCGTTATCTCACGGGCTGATTACATGGATGCCTGAAGTCCCTCAAACAGAACCTATCAGATATAATGACCTCACACAGATATAAACGTATGTATGTGTTCAGTATTTCTCACCAATATGTCTGTAAGCCAGTGACAAATTTGGGGTTATCAGGTGGATAAAAGAATGTGTTCAAATGGTGACTAAGAGGACTCAGACTCTGGTAAAATAAAAGTCCTATCTCCATCATCTCAAGAGCTGCGAAGAATTCTGTAAGGGGATCTCAAAATAAATCTGGAATATAGACTAAATGGTCGTGGAGAGGAGTATAAAAAATATCTCTGGGCACTGCAAGTTAATGCATTGCTTTTCCTAGAAATATGAAATCCAAGATGAATGTGATATGGAACCATGAAGTCCTGCCTCAAACAGAGACCAGTAGTTGAGATTTCAGAGCTGGCCTCCAGCTGGGACCACTTGTGAGACCTACGGATAATGTTCACCTGTGACACAGTTCTGTGTCTCAAGTCTTGCAGCCATTACTGACACCTCCTGCTATGCTGGTCTGTTGCTGTTACATTCAATTCTGGCAGGTCTGTTGCTGTTACATTCAATTCTCATCTTTCACATTTCTTTGACAAGGCCTCCCATAACCTGAGCTATGAGACTCAGGTAACTATAGCAGAAACCTTTTGAATGTGTGTGTGCCTATGTATGGAAGAAAAAAAAGAGAAGAGAAAATTCCAGAAAAGGACAGCTCTCTGGGTGATCAAGGGGTCATCTCAGGGATACGAAAGGGGTAAATGAAAATGAAGTCAGTTAACTTCCTGAGACAGAAGGTATGAATGTCTTCTTCTTATGGATTTACAGGGCAAGGAACAGGTATGCCTCATTTCTAAAATGAGTTTTGGATCCAATCACAAAGTTCTGCTTTACTTGCAGCCTTATACTGTTTCCTGACTAAAGAATGAAGAAAAACAGCTGCTGTGTTTTAATCAACAGTTGTAGCATCCCAGTATGTGATGTGATTTCCAGCTCTGCTTTCTATCTATACAACCTGAATTCTTTTCAGAGCCTAGAAACTGTCCATAGCACCATCCCAGTTGTGCTCTTTTCCTCTCTTCTCATTCTGGTCAGATCAAAGTGGATCTGACTGGGGTTTTCAGGGATTTGCACGAGATTCATGGGATGTTGCAAGCCCTGGCATGGGGAAGGAGCTTTCCAAGATGTAGTGCTGTCAGTCACAAGCTTTCTGCTCTCCTCGACCTTGTTCCTTGTGGCTGGGTCTGCAGTGAAGCATGCCTGGGGAGCAGAGAGAACTGGCCATGTGCATGCAACAGCACCTGGGAGGTGACAGGGGGAGGTGGCTGAGATGTTTTATAGGGCAGCTGTAGTGAGAATGCAGGGGAGACGACAGTAATAGATAGATGGGGAGCTAAGAGAAACAGGAACTCATAGTAGCAGTAGCTGTGGTAATCATCCGTGCTCTGAAGCAAGTGCCTGCAGGAAAATCCATCCTTCAGCCATGTACTCATTCTCTCTTCTTTGCTGAATTTTCTTATTGTCAGCGTGTCTTTGATGGAGTGAGGGCTGGGTGGACGTAGCAGCAGGTTTACAGGGCTATGTAAAGAAACACTCACTTTTCCTCTGATATGATAGTTCTGTGCAAACTGCAAAAAACTGGATTGCTTCACCCAGTACCATGTTACTTCTCACCAAACACCTTGTCAAACTTAATATATTGTTTACCATCAATTTCTGCACATGGTAGTGCAGCCAAATTTCACATTTTTGTAACCAGTTTCAGTGTAAACTAACAGGAATAAACAGCTGAATGAAACTTTCCGAAGCAGTGCAGAAGTACCTTACTGAAATTTGGATGAAAACTTTCATTGGCACAATTCTTTCTGCCTTCCAGCCACTGACAGTACAAAGTGCTAGATTAAACAGTTTGCCTGCCTGTGGGATATTCTGGGTGCTCAGAATAAGAAGTTGGATGATCAAATAATCAATGTTTCATGTGAAGACAGGTGTTTGGTTCAATGGGGAACTTGTAAAGCATGTTTGGAGTAATTCCAGGAATTGGGAGTTGTGTCAGTTTGCCCTATCTCCCTTCTTGTCATCCCTTCCCACTGCGATATAGGACTCTACATTTTCCTACAAGACTGGTTTTGATTGCCATTACTTGGTTTGCCAGCTGAATTTCCAGCTTCCTCCTGTCAGGGAGACAGATTTAGAGAGAGTGGGTCATGGTTAGGCTCTCTCTAGAGAGAATTGTGGAGATGGTTGATGCAATCAGTATAAAAATACTGCAAGCAGTATAAAAATACAGTCAAGGGATGGGAGCATTCACAGATGGGATGCTGCAGATGAGAGATTTGCTTTGCCATGGATGGAGGCAGCCTGCAGAGGAGTATCAGAGCCAGAGGTACCATCCTTCATTGCTGCAAAACCTCCCCACAGTATTTGGTGCTAAAATGTTCTCCAGCAGCTTTATTCTTGTTCCTGGGCAGAATAGGGGATGCTCCTTCTCGTAAGACATAGAACATTTACTTCACCAGATGCTTTTTTCAGCAAATCTGGAGTTAGGGGGTCTGGGGGCAAGTAAGTTGCCTGGGAGGATAGGGGAATTTGGCTCACTGCTCAGCAGAGGATGTACCAGGCCCAGGGGGACTGTTTATACCTTGGTTTATCTTGGTAAGACAGAGGGAAATGCCCTTTCAAACATGTTAAAATTCATTAAAGCTTTAGAGAGAAAAACAGGGTCTGGATAACCAGATGTTTGGATGGGGTAAACTCTGGCAGTCAGTAATTAGCTGTTATAGAAGTAGGACAGGAACAGACAGTGTGATCACAATAGAAATAATAATAAGCTGATCTTTTCTGTTTTTCTGTGTCCCACCCTCCATGACTGCCTGCTTGTTCCCCAGAGATATCAAACCTTTGGCCACAGAAGTTAGAAATGTGGTTTAAACAGCTGTCATTTTGCATCCTGCTGGCTGTTTAGCTCCCTTTTATCCTCTGTCCCAGATGCAGGGCTCTTCATGAATGATGTACTTGCATAGCCCCTCTGCTTGAAATACTGACTGTCCTTCCTGAGCAAGTTCTTTCTCAGTGTTACATGAGACAAAAAACCAACTGCTGTCCCAACAGTAGTTAAATTTATTGTCAAACATTTTCATTTGTTGATGTTTGTTTATTGTTAAATACTGGCAGCTGAGCAGCCATTGTCCATGATGGTGTGGCTGAATCTACGCTGGCACAATGGACTGCTCTGTGACCATACATTTTCTCTTGTGTTTTCTTTTTTATTGGCAAGTTAAAACAATATAGAGCTATTTCAGTCTCAAACCCTGAATAAAGGATTAAGAATTTAACTGAGAAATACTTCTAACTCTTGTAAGAAAAAGCAGCTGAACGTCATTCCCGTAAGTAATTGAATGACTTGTCACAGAATAATACCATGGTTTAGATTGGTGGGGACCTTAAAGATCATCTAGTTCCAACCACCTGGCATGGGCAGGGACACCTTCCACTACACCGGGTTGTTCAGGGCCCCATCCAACCTGGCCTTGAGCCCTCCCAGGGATGGGGCATCCACGGCTTCTCTGAGCAACCTGTTCCAGTGCCTCACCACCCTCACTGTAAAGAATTTCTTCTTAGTATCCAATCTAACCCTACTGTCTTTCAGTTTAAAGCCATTTCCCTTTGTCCTATGGACTTCTAAACTATTTACAGACAGAAGTAGGAGAAAATATTAGTCTGCTAAAATTTACTGATGGCTACTATCAAA
The DNA here is from genome assembly GCA_013400235.1 of Oriolus oriolus. Lineage (NCBI taxonomy): Eukaryota > Metazoa > Chordata > Aves > Passeriformes > Corvidae > Oriolus > Oriolus oriolus. Next base: position 490,666 of record VXBT01005643.1, on the reverse strand, counting down.
CAAGTCTGATTCAAAGACCTACAGGCCTTCCAGATAGGCTTTTCCAACTGAACACCTTCAAGGCTGTGGCACAATCAAGTGTTTGCTGGGATCAGACGACAGCAGTTAGATTTCTCATGGATTTGTTACCCAAATCCGTAGTGCACCACCTTGATATTGATGGGTATTTCACCTGTGGGTATGGGTGAGTTCTCTCCCTGTGGTGTGAAAGGGACATCTTCAGTTTTAACAATCATTTTTAGTAGGTTTTATTATGCCCATGTCCTGCATGGCATCTGCATGAGCACTGCTAACTTGACAATGCTGCCACTGAAGAGACCACCTCAATTACTTCTTCTTTATACTTAAGGATATTTAAATGAATGAATCTCTAATTTTTTCAGGATCTAGAATGAGGCCATTGAGCATTTCTGTAAATGTATGCATGGAGCAGGTTCTGCAGACTGGGAGAGACTCATACAAACACGTTACCTTATCACAAATTTAGGAGTCCCAAAATCAACTGAGATTTAAAGAGTGACAGAATGGAAGATGTCCTGGGAAACAAAGTCTGAGAATCTCTCCATGGCTGTTATCTTTCTTGCTTGTACACAGGAGGGATATCAGGTTAGGTGATCCTAGCACTTTTGGGGTTTAAAAAGGCATATGTAAAAAG